>CM022302.1:78540198-78744347 GCA_011799875.1 Thinopyrum elongatum | reverse complement strand
TAGCATTAGCGGTTCTTTCTTACTTTAATCCATAGAAACATAAGAGCTTTAATGATTCCTAATTTAGGCACAAAAATTTCATTTGAGATTTTCCACATCATGAGAAATTCTATCAACACTTCTAGACAAATCATCAATCTTATTCAAATTTTCTTCCATCGAAGCATTGAAAACTTTTTGAGTATGATGAATTCTTTAATATTATTATCAAGATCAGAGGTGTTCCTATTATATTTAAGAAGGATTACATAGAATTACCATAATTATTAGAGGATTACTAGGAAAAGGCCTAGGATTAAAATACCTCTATAAGCATTGTTATTGAAATTGTTTCGCGAGATAAAATTCACATCTACGGCATCACTATTTTGCTCACAAAGTAGACATGGCACACATTAAATCAATAGGAGAACTTTTACTAGCAACCAAATTCATAAGAGCATCAACTTTTTCACTCAAAGAAGAAATTTCTTCAACCGAATTAATTTTTTACTAGTGGGCCTCTTTCGGTATGCCATTGGTGAATATTTGCCATGATATTATCAAGCAATTTGGGCTTAACCCAAGTAATTTCCATAAAGTACCACCCGCGACGGAATCTAAAAGATTACGAGAAAACAAAATTCAACCCCGCATAAAAATTTGTATGATCAAAGATTTAAACCCATGAGTGGGGCAATTCTCTTAGCATCATTTTCATCCTCCACAAGATTGTACAACATGCTCATGTTCAAGTTGCTTGAAATTCATAATCTGGTTCTAAGGGAAATTTTTGCGGGCGGAAAATACTTAGTGATAAAAGCATCTTTGCACTTATTCCAAGAATCGATACTATTACGAGGCAAAGAAGGAAAAACCAAATTTTTGCATGATCTCGCAAAGAAAACGGAAATAATTTCAACTTACAACATCATTGTCCACATCTTTTTCTTTTGCATATCACATAATTCCACGAATGTGTTAAGATGGGACTGGCATCCTCATTAGGAGTACCGGAAAATTGATCTTTCATAACAAGATTCAGAGAAAGCAGTATAATATCACGTCTCGCACTAGTGGCGGGAGGAGCAATCGGAGTGCTAGAAAAATCATTGTTGTTGGTTTGAGAATCACCAACTTGGTGTTCTCTTGAGTCATTGTGACTACGCAACAGATTGCACTCAAAAACAGATCGGTAAGAAAACGGCGAACGAAAAAGAGGGCAAATAAAACGGCAAATTTTTGTGAAGTGGGGGGAGAGGAAAACGAGAGGTTAAATGGCCAAATAATGTAAATTGTGAGGAGAGGAGTTTGTGATAGGAAACTGGTATATGTTGAAGATCCTCCCCGGCAACGGCGCAGAAATTCCTTTTGATGCGGCCTGAAGCTACGTTGGTATTTCCCAAGAGGAAGGGATGATGCAGCACAGCGGCGGTAGGTATTTCCCTCAGTGATGAAACACAGTTATCGAACCAGTAGGAGAACCAAGCCAACACTACATAAACAGCAACCTGCACCAGATACAAATACTCGCAACCCGACGTGTAAAAGGGGTTGTCAATCCTTTCGGGCAACGGCGCCAAAAATGGCAAACGGACGGGGATAGTGGAGAGTATAAATATTGATAGATCAAACGCCAATAAATAAAGTGCAGCAAGGTTTTTTGTATTTTTGGTTTAATAGATCTGAAAATAAAGTTGCAAAAAAGAACAGAGCGAATAGCAAAACAGATCTTGAAAGCAAATATATTGGAAAGAGACCTGTGGGCCGTAGGTTTCACTAGTGGCTTCTCTCGAGAAAATTAAAATGGTGGGTGAAAAATTATTGTTGGGCATTGATAAACTTCAAATAATCATGACGATATCTCAGGCAATGTCATTATATAGGCATCACGTCCAAGATTAGTAGACCGACTCCTGCCTGCATCTACTACTTATCCACACATCGACCGCTATCCAGCATGCATCTAGTGTATTAAGTTCAGGGAAGAGAAGGAGTAATGCAATAAGAACGATGACATGATGTAGACAAGATCTATTTATGTAGAAATAGACCCCCATCATTTTATCCTTAGTAGCAACGATACTAGTGTCGGTTCCCCTTTGTCACGGGATAAGCACCGTAAGATCGAACCCACTACAACAGCACCTCTTCCCATTGCACAGATAAATAGATCAAGTTGGCCAAACACAAACCCAAATATCGGGAGAAGAAATACGAGGCTATAAGCAATCATTGCATATAAGAGATCAAGAAGACTCAATAACTTTCATGGATAAAAAGATAGATCTAATCATAACTCAAAGTATCATCGATCCCAACAACACAAAACGCCAAAAGAATTACATCGTATGGATCTCCAGAGACCCATGTATTGAGAATCAAACGAGAGAGAGAAAGCCATCTAGCTACTAACTATGGGACCGTAGGTCTACAAAGAACTACTCATGATCATCGGAGAGCACCAATGGAAGTGGTGAACCCCTCATGATGGTGTCTAGATTGATCTGGTGGGTTCTGGAACTGCGGCGGCTGGAATTGATTTTCGTTTTCTCCCCTAGGGTTTCTGGAAATTGGGGGTATTTATAGGCAAAGGGCGGTTCGGGGCACACGAGGTGGGGCACAACCCCAGGGGGCCTGGGCCTCCAGGGTGCCCTGGTGGTTGGTGCTCCCCTCGGAGCACCCCCAGGCGCTTGGATTCACACGAATGATAATATACGCATGAACAATAAAAAATTATATACGTTGGAGAAGCTATCTGTTGCCGTCCGTTTCGGCACTTGGATCGGGAGTTCGCAGGACGGATCGTTATTGGATCGCGAAGGACGTTCGACTACGTCACCGCGTTTCTTAACGCTTTCGCTTAGCGATCTACAAGCGGTATGTAGATCCAATCTCTACCTCTCGTAGATGGTTATCTCCAAGATTGGATCTTGGTGGCGTAGGAAATTTTTGTTTCCCATGCACGTTCCCCAACAGTAGTGGGCATCAGAGCTAGGTCTATGTGTCTAGATGACATCACGAGTAGAACAAAGGAGTTTGTGGGCGTTGATATTCAGCATGCTTCCTCCTTGGTTCTTTACTTGAGTCAGCCGGTGGTATTGTGGGATGAAGCGGCCCGGACCAACCTTACAGTCCAGTACATGAGAACTATTCCGACAACATGTGACTTGTTTGCATAAATGGCTGGCGGGGCGGTGTCTGTTCCTCCCACCTTAGTTGAATCGGATTGACAAAGGGGTCCATGTAGAAGGTTAAAATAGCAACTTGCATAACACCGTTGTAGCTTTGCGTAGGTAAGAATCGTCTTCTTGCTAGATCCCATAGCAGCACCCTAAAACATGCAAAAACAATTAGAGGGCATCTAACTTGTTTTTTGTAGGGTATGTTGTGATATGATATGGCCACAAGACATGATGAAATATTTTGATGTTGAGATGATCATGGTTTGTAAAGTATACTCTATATCGACTTGATGTCGATGCATACGGCAAACCGGCAGGAGCCATAGGGTTGTCTTAATTATTGTATGACCTGCGTGTCAACTTAAGCGCTATGTAATGCTTTACTTTAATCGCTAGCGGGTAGCCATGTATAGTAGAAGCATGGTTGGCGTGAACAACCCCGATGGTGACACGATGATGGAGGATCATGGTGTAATGAATCGCCGGCCGGCAGGTGCTCGGTGCCGATCGGCAAAGATCATGACTACCAGTCGGTGGTGCTTTGGAGATGAGACTCACAAAGAAAGATGTTGATGGCATGATCTCTACAAAGAAAGGCTTCCAGACCAGGTTCGAAATTGGATCACCGTGCTTTTTCGCACATCTTCATCGGGTGGATCTCATTGAATGGTGTGTTGGCCAGCACCCCTGGGTTAGATAGTAGGGGGCTGTCGCCAGCGATCCACTTTGCAGCCTCTCATGTTCGCATTGCGGGAATAGCAACTCAGAGGGTCTCCTTCACAAGATTCATGGGAGAGGTGCTAGGGTGAGAACTCCTCCCTATACGAAGACGAAGGCGACTGTGTTCATGGCCCCCTACCAAGAGGGATATTGCTAACCTCGCGGCTATTTTAAAGGGGATACAACAAAGGTGACTGGTCTTTGCACCAAACTTCCAAAAGAGCTCAGTGGTTGCCCATTGCGATGGCCACAACCACTCAATTTGGGCCACATTCTGAACATGAGAGATTGCCGGCAACTAGGGCTTTGTCCCCCTTGAGATTATTTGGGCTTCCTCTCCCGGTATGGCGGATCAAGAAGGTGGACCTTCACTTCCTTGACAGGAACAAGGTGGCCCGGAAAAACTCGTCACGCTGGGCAGGGACCCAACATTATCACTACTAGTGGTCCGCACCGCACAACGCCGAGTCAAGTCTGTCTGTACACTTCCCAGGTGGTCTACTTTATACACCACTTGTCGTCCCGAACGAGAACACTCTCGGATGTAACAAGATTGAGCGGGACCTTTCGTTGGGTTGGGATGCGACTTCGAACAACACTACTAGGCCAAAACGCAAGGTGAATTTGGGAGGCGGCCTTTTGGCCACCGAATATGGAGGCTTTGAGGATGCCTAAAACAGGACAAAATCGCTAGGGCCTTGAGGTTGCGTCTGGTCATGGTTGAATGGAAGGAGAGAAACCGGGGAACTTGGGGTTGGATGGGACACCGCTTATGATTGCGGATGACCTTGATTTCTTCTATGCCTCCCCACCATCACGATGGAGAATGGCCAAAAAAAAAAACACCGTTCTGGGACTCACCATGGCCCTCTTGGACGAAAAGAGACAAAAAGGATGCCCCTCTCATTTCAAGGCATCAAAGAGGAAAGTTGGAAGTTGCGTTGAGGCCCAGCTCAAGGACAGAATGCTTGGATTTAAAAGAGTCGAACCATCCCAATTGTTTCCGTCGACCAAATAAGGGAGGATCCTTCACAATTTGATGCTTAGTGCTATGACTTCCATCTTGATGAGATGTACAAGGACGAACAGAGTGTGGAAAACACTTGACAGATGCCGGCTCTAACTCAGCGGATTCCACCTAAAAGGCGGCAAGCTTTGCGTATTACCCTCTCCCTAGTTGGAACAAATGGTTGGAAAGTTTGGGCTCTGACTCACAAGTCAAGTTCGTCGCTTGGTTAGCCATACAAGGCCGACTTTGGAGCCACCCATGATTGGCCAAGCAAGGCCGGCCAAACTGTGCCTTTGTCCTCTTTGCACAAATGGAGCGTATGAAGCTAGAAGAGAGCCACATCTCTTCTTCGAGTGACTTTTACAATTTAGCTATGGAACTGGGGTCATCGAGAGCATTTGGTCTCGACCAAGTACACTTCTACTTGGCACTTGAGGATTCCAAGTCAAGTCTTGGGGGCTACTTAAGATGGACGGGTTGTTGAAATCCCCAGTGAGATGCCATTGACTTCTCTCCACCATGGCTGTATCTTGGACAATTTGGAAGACCAGGCATGAGCTTTTTGAAACGAAAGACATAAGATTTGCCTCATCTATTAATAGGGAGAGGAAATAGAGTTAGTTTGTTTTACAAGCCACTCTCATACAACACATGGGGTGATACTCTGCGCTATAAGTGCCTAGCTTTCTAGCCCCTGCTGGTGCTCCAAAGAGTGGCTTCGGCCTAAAATGGTGTTTAGCAGGTCACCGGCGGTGACACTCATTGTTACAGAAGACGCGGAGTTTGTTGTATACCCCAAAGGGAGGATTGCCAGGCTTTCATTCCTTTTCGGCGAGCATCGGCGCTACCGCAGACTCGGCGGTGATGCCTTCGGGCCTACAAACAAGAAAAGAAAGAGAGCTCACCTACGACCAGCTACCAGTTCGTCGCCATGGAAGTGTGGACATGTAAACTCACATTCGATCCCCAGGGAAACCTTGCCCCCGACAACATCGCATCGACCTCAGCTCCTTCGACACTCAGGTTAACACGACAAGCCTTACCCAGCTTCAGCCTGGCATGGGACCCATGACGGCATCCATCAATTTTAAACATCACCAGAATGTGGTCGGTTTTAGACTGCACTTCGATGGCTTAAAATAGCCTAGGCGGGGTGACGGCAAACAAAAAAGCCCACGCCCTGGCGGCCAAACAACTACAGTCAGACGCATATCATCCTCCACCGGCAGGACACTCTGCCAAATATCATGAAGACAGACCAAGAGGTAACTGAGGTTGGCACCGTGTTTATGAAAAAAATATCTTCTCGGCGAACGCCATGTGGCTTGCGCCTGCTCTCCGGGAACAGAGAGAAGGAAACATAGTGACGTATGCTAACTCGGGTGAGAGAAGCTTGCCGATCTGCGAGAATGTCTTCACGGCAACAACCAAGTACACACCGCCCGCAAGCGCGGGAGTATGAACATCCATCACTTGTCAAGCCTCAATTAGTCCCCAATTGATCTTCATTAGAAGAAAGTTCTCGAGGTTCCAAAAGCCAATAAGAAATTCTTGCTTCTATGTTTGCTTACAACCCATAACAATGTATTCTTTGAAACTCATCCACTAAATATTATTTTTATAAAGGGGATCGGGCCCACAAAGAAACTCTACTCCAATCGCGGTAGATGGCATGGAGGGACCTGACCCCATCACATTAGGAGCATTTAGTCATCAAAAGGCGTCGTCTGTAAAGCCCTCCTTGGCAAGATGGCCATCAAAGGTAGGGACATCCGTCTCAAATCATAGAATTGAGCAAGTAGTCAATGCAAGGCAATCTTCCATTTTCAGGGGGTAGTTGGAGAAATAAAAAGTTTGTTTGTGATGCTGTCAGTGATGCCCAAGAGTCACCAACTTAGATCTTTGAAGCCATCTTGCCAAGGAGGGCTGACGACGGAGTAGGCTTGAAGACAACGCTTGTGCTAAATGCTGCTATGTGATGGGGTAAAAGTCCTCCGTATTGCATCTACCGCGATGGAGTTCCATTGTTGCCCGGGATCCTTTAAAAGAAAATATTTAGGATGGAGAGGTTCACACAGAATACATTGTTATGACTGATAAGCGAGACATAGAAGCAAGATTTTTGTTGGCTTGTGGAACGTGGAGAACATCTTTGAATGGAGATCACGTTAGAAATAGGATTAATTGAGGCTGACCAAATGTGATGAATGTTCATACCTCCCACCGACCTGCCACGGCGGTGTTTTGTACTTGGATTGGGGTGCTGAAATACTTCTCGCGGATGGCAAGCTTCTCAAGCTCACCTTGTGATGTGCGTCAGTGAACTGCGGAGTCAGCATACGACATCGTGTTTCCTTGTTCTGCGAGAAAAGCAGCCATCCACATGGCGTTACGTCAGGGAACATAATTTTCATCAACAGGTGCCATGCACTCAATTACCTAATGATTGGCCTTCTTGCATAGTTGGCAGTGAGCGTCTACCGGGCAGGAGGAGATGTTTGTTCCTGGATTCTAGCCGGGAGTGTGTTGTGTGTGTTGTTGTTGCCGACGCCCATGCACGCCGCTAACAACCACGTCCTTGTGACCACGGCTGGTGCGCCATGCCACGACACGAGCCGCAACGTTGAGACAGAAGACTGTTGTAGTGCGTCGCTTGGGGAAGGTTGAGTTGTGCTTAAGAGCTCATCAGCTGGCTGAAAGCCCAGGGGCGTGACAGCTCGACGCGGGGGGGGGGGCGGAAGGCTGAGACCACAGAGTGTACTCAAGGCCAGACGCTGAGCGCGACATAGGAGAGATCTCCTGGTTGGAGAGGGCGCACCGCGGGAGAGTATCTCATCAGAGAGCACCTTCTTGAATTGCGGCGAGGTTACTCCGTCATGCTTAGGTTACCCTTCTGAAGGTGACAATGTGCGATCTGGGTTCAGAGGACTAGGCTCGCGTCTGGGACACAGCGAAACGTGGGATCCTGGATGGCGCTCCAACCTCGGCAGGAACGTCTGCAGCACGACCTAGCAAGCACTTCACGGGACAGAGAAACCCATTAAGATAGCCTTGTACATGTTGCTGTTGAGCGTTACCAGATCGCGCTGGGCCGATTAGTTGACGACACCTGCTCTTCCTTCCCGTCGATGGTGACGATGATGGTGCCGGGCGAGACGACTGGGCTTCCTGCCTGCGTTAGAAGGAGTGAGGGTCCATCTGTGCGCCCGTAATATGGCGGAGGCCAGGCGCACGATGGGTTCCATAGGAGGAAGTTTGTCCTCGTGAGTACTTCTCATTAACGTGGGGTGTGGAACGAAGGGAAACGGCGTTGGTGCTGGAGGAAGGAAAAGCAAAAAGTGTGCAGAAATGAAGGTCGGGGCGAGGTAAGGGGCACTCAATACGGTGCGGCAAACGCAGAGATGGGAGTGGGGTTGCCGGTCATGATTTCTCTCAGGAGATTGGCGAGATTTGTGAGTGTGATCTATGATCTTATGGGAAGCAGCTCTGGTACCATGTAAATATTATGGGAAGGCATACTCATGCAGGGTAGCGCAGGGCCGCGGGGTTATTTATAGACTGAGGCAATCCGCCAGCCATGGCACACAAGTTGAGGCGATCGCTAGGATGCGTCAGATACATGGGAGATCGAGAGGAGAGGAGATCAAAATGCTTTCAACTAATCTATCTCTAATACTCTATATATCTGTACTAACAAGCTTGCCGTTGCCCCACCTGGAAAGATTACTCCCACCCAGATGTGGCGGTAGGGGTTCTTGCGCCACTGGATAGGTAGTGGGGAGCTCCATGAGATTTGTCTGCCTAATCAACTTCACGATTGCTCCAGAAGGAACAACTAAAAAGAATAGATTGTATGTGCTCATTCTTGTAGTAGGGCCCGTTAGTAGAGTAACTTTTTACAACCTTGCACAAAGATTTAGGATGGTTATTTCAAAATCCGTGGTCCTGTGGTGGTACCGCTACGGGTCTAACTGACGGCTTAGCAGCGATTGCTAGAGGAAGCTTCGGTGTGCCTGCTAATGGATTCGTTCATTCTATGATGGGTTATGTGGAGAACGAGGCGTAATTCCCCATGGTTTTCGAGGGCTGGCCCTAAGCAAATTCCAGGGGCGGTACCGCGGGACCTTGGGCTCGCCCAACAAACAACTTCTCCAGATGGAGAGGAGGAAGCTCGAGAGGGGCGGGCTTTTGGCGCGGTGTACGGGGGAACATGCCTCTAAGGTCGGACATGATGGAGGGATTAGCAGCAGGTGACGTCAAGGAGCTCTTGAAGGGGGCAGGGCTAGGAGGAGCCAAGGACTTCCTCACGGAAGGCAACCACAATGTTAGCACACCAAGCACAAGAATCCTGGTCAGTTGCAAGGCGGTCGGAGGCAAGCCAGATGGGACTTGTGATGTGACTGGTGCTGCGCCTGAAGCAGCGGGATTGATCTAGGCTCTTCCTTGTGACTACGAATTGATGCCCTAGGGTGATCTCGACCATCACCTACACGACAAGTGGACACGCGTTCTGCAATGGCCCAACCTGGGTTTACAAAATAGTTGATGAGCGGATAGGATCAGCTCTTGTCTACCTCCACCACGAGTGTGTGTCGTACATCCTACACAGAGATCTCAAGCCAGGAACATACCTCCTGGATGATGTTACAGAATGCCCAAGCTCGCCGGACTTCGGGCGATCAAGGATTGAGACAACAAAAAAACAACTCCTCACTGGTGACCACCACCATAGGGGACGAATGCGTACAGGATCCCAGAGTTAAAAATATAAGACTGATTTCAAGTTCAACGAGAGCACCAGAGTCTATGCTTCGGCCATTTTACTGGAGATCGCTGTGCGGGTGGGCGCGAACCTCCAAGAAGTATGGGATTTCTCTATAGAAGAAGAAAACGGTCACATGGCTCGATGAGATCGGGGAGGGTCCAACTTCCGTGGGAGCAGCATATGAAGATGGTGAAGGCTGGTTGCTTGGATGAGAGGGTTGGGAGGAGACTTTGATATGGGAGTAGATGCCAACGGTGCTACTTGTCATGGGGCACCTTTGGTGTTCCCCCCCCAACGGGTGACAGATGCGACCTTCCATGCTGAAAAGCAATGCAACTACTGGAAAAAAAGACGAGTGCCTCACCTTACATCGTCGGCACCACCACACCTTGTATTTAGTCTGATCATTATTAGCCAAACAGTCTTGAATAACTGCTATTGGGACAGACAAACGCATGGGGGGAGTGTGCCAGGCAAAAGCACCCACAAGCCACAGGGGCTTAGATCCTGATCGAGCGATGCACAATTTTTAGAAAAATAATGGCTTCAAAAAGTAAAACGGTCAGGCAAACGTTGCCACTCCCCAAGCGAAACCCCCCCCCCACCCCCCCCCTCTTTTCAACTAAAGTTGCAGCCCCCCTAGAATAAATTTGTCAGGCAAACGTGCGCTTTTGCCAATCTTTCCTGACGAACGTTTGTCGGACGACGAGGGTCCAATATTAATACCACTGCCCAAAAATAGGGGTTAATTCCATAGGAAATTTTCAGTGGGCACGGCAATTTCATCAGTTGCCTTTAAACATCTGCTTCATATGAGTAGAATCCCTTGGCCTCCTCGGGCGACACAAGAGAACCAGGACCCTGTAACTAGAAGGCACGCTTGGTTTGACACAGACAGAAAGAAACGCGGATGGAATCCAAGTGTGAAAGGTACAACAACACAAAGATGAAGGATTCAAATAAAGATGGTCCGAGAATAGCCCACTGCAAATCTAGGGACTAACATAAGTCCATCATAATGAGGAGAAGCTCAGGGAGATAAACCATGGATTTGAAGGAATCGTTTATTTAAAAAGATATCGATGAGTGGGCAAAAGTGCCGCCCTATCTCTACAGCCTATATGGCTGGACAGTATGCGATAAGTATCAAGAGTATAGAGTGCCATAGTCCTACTTTACCAGACATACAGTCGCATTTTAATGATCAGTTGGTTACCAAGAAGGAGAGGGGGAAGGGGTGGTACTTAGCCAAATGCAGGTGTAGTGTGATATCTCCTCTGAGATGCGATCCAGATTGCCTTAAGTTCACTGCCTTCAGATCGAAGATCCTGTCATTCTTCTCTCCAAACATGCTGCCCAGATCATCATGACAATGGAGGAGAAATCTGCCAGACGATCGCGCAATCATGTGTGCAGGTTATTGGAAGACATGTAAAATTGCTTTATAAATGTTAGGTGGGTGCAAATATTGTGTAGGTAAGTAGCCGAGATATGATTTTCGGTCTCTACTCACAAAAAAAAAAAACAACCATGCGCTCATAGAGTTGGCAAACACACAGACAAAAGCACAGAGATATAATTAGCTCCGAAGGAAAAATACTTATAGAAGGGTAAATATACTAGGCATTGATCATGTTAATACACAAAGGGGATAACAGTAAGTAACAAGAATATACTATAGAGCCTGTCTGAGTTGTATGCCGCATATGGCAGGATGATACTGAGCAAACTAGTAGTAACAGAAACTATTTACAGGGCCATACACAACATTGATATGGATGCATAAGATAGAAAGTCGGCTGTGTACGTGGAAAACATGAACCACTATCCCAGGGCCATAGCTTTGAGTATTGAGCTTAGAACATTAATCAGATATTTGGATCACATGATGGAAATTATTCCCAAGAATCAGATATTTTTTTTAAAATGGCATGGTCTATGCTAAGGTTCTTAAACAACTACGGAATGGGCATCAACCCACATGGAAGCCAAGATATACTGATTGTGAAGCGTTTCAGAATTAACACTGAACATTGGTCAAGTAGATATCAATCTATGGTGCAAGGAAATACAAAACAAGCAATTTCCGCACACCGCGAAACTTTTGGAATACCAAGTGATGCATTCTTTGGAGAGGTGACGAGGACACAGAGCCATTTACCGATGTACATCAAACCCAATGGAAGCCAAGAGTATATTGTCCAGGGTTTAGATTTTGCAGATCATATATGTTCATCCTAGACTCATACCTCACCCAATATCTATGTAACAGATTGAGCAGTCTTAGCACTTAAGGACCCATTATCCGTTCGGAACCTCTTGCTGAGCTTAGGGTTGCCCAAAATCCAGATCATTTCATATCTTGATATATGCTAAGGTAAGAATTCAATAGATGCTATGATTCGCCACTTGCTGGGTAGGCACAGCGGAACATAAGAAACAATTAAATTTCATGGACAGGAATAATTAAGAGACCGCAAACAATAGAAGTTAAAGAGGTTGCCAAAAGAGTTCCACAACCATAGGCATCTATAAATGGATGCAGAAATTAAATAAGAACCGCACAACAATTAGAATTTAAAAAAAGCTCACTGATCAGGCTATTAATGAGATAAAACTAATGGTGTAACTCTAACTAAATGCATAAACGGGTACTAAGAAATACAGGATGACTAGGTTTTAACACAAACAAAATGCGATAGGTAAAAATTAGCTTGATTTGCAATATATACTTGTTCAGAAAAGCAGCCATAGCTCACTGGGGCAGATTCATTTATTGCTTCTATATTTTCTTGTGTCAGTTGTGTCAACTGCAAATAAATATACAACTAGGAAGTTTCAACAGGTTCCTTCTGCCAGAGCAAGAGGCCAGAGAAGAAACACTTCGCCGATGACAAATAACCTACATTGCATGATAGGCTTCACATAGACAAAATGAGCCTATCCTACATTGCATAAGGTCAAAAAAGAGTTGAAAACCACCTGAAGCAGATTAGAGTATGACTTCAAAACAGAGTGGCTTTCATTGGTGGCTGATGCTTGACAAACCTTACCATGAGGATAGCCTCACCAAAAAAGTAGCCCAATATTTATAGTTGAAAACCAGTGAAGCAGATTATTGTACTTGAAAAGCTACAAGAGAATGAGCTCACTGATCTCTCAATTCACTGCTGAATGGCCTGATCTCGTACTGTCTTAGCTCCAATACATCTTCGTGCGTTTTTAACAGGGAGGAATTGCTCATTGATTTCATCATGATTTTGAACAGTAGACCATGATACCCATCTTGCATCATTAAACCCAATCAAACGAAGAATTCCATCGTAGACACATCAATTTTGCCACTATGCTAGGATGGGCCAACAAGCCTACGGTGATAGTTTTGTACACAGACTTACAGCTTAGCTGAAGCAACAATTTGGTCTGAAAATTCGTAAACTTGTATGAAATTCATTTTGTGAACTGACAGGTTTGCAGTGAGATATGATAAGATTAATTCATAGACTACTAGCTAGAATTATAAACTAATTACATGCCACTCTCCACTGATTTAATTCTGAAGAATTAAGGGCAGATATAAATGATAAAAAATCAGTTGTTAATATACTTTAGAGCCAAGGTTAGTTGTTCAATATTTAAAACATTCCCAGCCAAAAGTATGCGTCAACACAGGATTAGGAATTGAAGAATACAAGGAAACGAAAATCAAGAAGGCAGGCAAGTAAACATAGACCGTGGTTAGAATATATCTTCTAGAAGCATCAATCTAAATATTTATACACTGAACATTTGGCAAAAAAAAGACGACGAACTGAAAAAGGAAACCTGCTAGACAAAAATTCACATGAAAGCATCTCACAACAATGCAGGTTTTTTTTTTTTTTTTTTTTTTTTTGGATAGTCTTTTGCTTTCTGGTTTTCAGGGTCCTCCCATGGTTTCAACAGAAAAATTGGTTCCACCCAGACATCCATTTCCGTCATCTTAAACAGAAGAGGGAACCGGGGGGGGGGGGGGGGACCATAAATAATGCGATCTGGACTTCTTATCTTGAGAGTTTGCACGCAAGGCATGCTTTCGTCTCTATCAAATGGCATCAACTCGTGGGGGGCCGGTAAGGAATCAACAGATATAGGTAAGGCAAAGAGCCCAAAGGACATAATTTACCAGATACCACTGCAGAGTGAAAACTTTTTCGCGCCCATATGCAGCTACAATTCTTCATAGCCCGTTTCTTGGTTCATGTAAATCTGAAATAGTGGCATTTCCCCTCTGCATTGCCAGCATCATAATCTTCAGCAAGGCTCAGGTTGCAGCTTCCTTGTGAGGGCATATGAACGTCTCCACAAATAGGAGCTCGGACACCTGACAATTGTTCCCGTAGGTCCAGTGGCGATATAGCATCCATTTGCCTAAGAAACTTTATAACATAGCACCGTGGCTGAGTCGGCCCTCCAGGCTAAGGCTATGAGCATTTACCGGGCAATGAGCAAGGTACGCCGGTTCTAACCCCACCTCAGAGTAAGAAACTCCGACTGCTTGTAGTGTCTGTGGGATGGTCAGCATCAGTGGCGGCCTTACGAAGAGCAATGCCCACCCTCACACATCCGACGACATGAACGTGTTCCTTAAGTACTCCACTTTGGCCGGCGAGCTGTGCTCCCCCCCCCCCTCACTAAGGATTCAACAGCCTCAAACGCCGGCCCTGAAATCCCATCCACGGGGCACACCGAGACGTTCCGCGCACGCCACCAATACCTGGACGCGCTTCCGGCTTGGGCGCTGAGCAGCCAATGGCACAGCGAGGCAGAGCTTCGACAATATCGGAAGGTGCCTGAGCCCGGCACTCCCGCAGTAACTCAATATTGGGATGACCAACTCTCTGGATCAGACCTGAGAATTAGTACTTGATTTCTTGAGCCCCCGGAGAAGGCGTCTCGGAGGAGCAAAGAGGGGAGGTAGACTCAGCCCGGAAACGACAGATCTGGAGCGGGAAGCGCGGGGTTGCGAGCGAGGCGACGCGCGCGATCTCAGAGCGCGATAGGCCGCGAGGCCGGTGAGCCCCGGCGGAGGATGGGAGACAGGGGTTCTTCTCGACAGCAGGCGCAGAGAAACTTCGGGGTCACGGGCCAGAGTGCGGCGACGTGGCGGATATGGATAGGCGAGGACGGCGAGGGAAGGAAGGCGAGCACGGCGTCGGGGTTCGTGGGGGATTTGAGGGGGAGAGCTTGGGAGGTGTGAAGGCTTGAGGGCCGCCGCTCGGGTGATGGCCGCAGGTGTCGACGGAGGTAGTTCCTCGACGGCGAATCGGGGGCCTGGGGAGCGGCGCGGCGCGGCGGGGCGGAGAGGAGGCGGTGTGGCGACAGGGGACGGGCATGGGTGGCGGGCGAAGAGAGGAGATGGTGAGGGATGCAGCTTCGGAGGCGGAGCAGGGCGCCGGTTGCAGGGGACCGTCGCCGGCGGCGATGGGGGGGTGGGGACGTTCGCCGCTGGCGGTTGGATGGCTGTGCGGAGCTCGTTTTTTTTCTAAGGCATGGTGCGGACCTGCGGAGCTGTGGTCTGGCTTGTTCGGAAACGAGCAGCACGCATCGTTTCAAACACCCAGGAGGAAGGGAAATCTCTTTTTTTTTAGTATGAAACCCAGAAGAAGGAAACTATACTGAGGCACAACTTGAGGCCCAGTATACACCAAAGAAAGGCGACGGGGAGCTGATCCCTATAAAAAAAATAAGGAAGCGGCTAATACTGTTGGTGTTCGAGGACAATTAATTGAAGGGTATCCACCAAAAAAAAGAAGGGTATTTTTCCTCAGTTTTTTTTTGCGGATTGGTAAATGGGAGTTTTTAGTTCCATAAGATAGGGTTTACAGTCAGTGGCAAAGAGCCTCAACACACATGAGTGTCCACGGGTAGCCATACAACAGTACTACACTCAGTTCGCACGATAACCAGCTAAACAAATCCGCTAGACCTATTTTGTCACGACTAATTTTTGGGGAACGTAAACTCCATTCAAGCATCGAGAATTTAATCTCAGCAACTAAATGACCAGATGTTGAGCCCGGATCAAACTATCACCCATGAGAGATGTTAATGTTGTCGAGCGGATCAGACTGCAACAGTGCTTGGACCCTCCAAGTGTGGATTTACAATGCAATGCCTTGCATCAACGCGGAGTTTAAATGTATAGAACCACCATTTTGTGTCAAAAATTGGTGGGAAAAATACCACTTTATAAAACGTGACACTTTGCAACCAAACGAAGAGTGTGACACAATGACAAAAAAACCAGTAAGTAAAAAAATGATCTGTTTTGACACACGGCAAGCGGCCCGCGTGCTAGTGTGGACGGCGCAAGGAGCTCAGTAACGCCCGTTAATGGGGCATGAGACGTGCAACTAATCCCGGGTGGTTGTTTGGTAATTAAATATAACACATAATAAAGTCATTCATTTATGCTAATTGATAATAGTTTTAGAGGAGAAGGAAACATGATTGGCATGGCAAGGACAGTGAGTGGGACCCATACAAATGCCTAAGGACAAGAATTGGCCCAAAACTCCAAGACTCTACGCTTTTGGATAAGTGATCCAAGACTCACATTGAGTCAATAGGAAAGCCAGCTGATTTAAAAGAGGATGAGGTTTGATCATGACTCAATTGCTCAAAGTGTGCTTAGTGGCATTACTCCCAAATCGTATTTTAAACATTTCGTCCACATACATCTGTCCAAAACCCTAAAAATGTCATCTCGAGTCCGATTAATCAAAAATCTCTTATCCCGGACTCACCAGGGAGTTGATCACAACACTGCCTAAGCCAAACCCTAGCATTTCGGTGTCTCCGATATGGATCTCGGTCTCACCGAGATGGTGCGACCCAATTTCTGTGATGTTTGAGTGCTTCATTTCGGAATTGATACAAGAAGAAAATGGTCGGAACTAAGAAATGAGTTCTTTCCCTAGCCATTGCACTTTGATGCGCACCGAAGATGTTGCTGGATCGGTCTCCCGAGACTTCCAAACGTTCGAATCTTTTACACTGTGCGCCTCACTGATGAATTCGGTCCGGTGTCACTGAGTGGGTGGGGTCAAGAGATGTAACGGTTGGATCTTGGGAGTAGGCTAGATATACCCTAATACGCTCTAGTATGTTATAATTTATGAAGTATCTATGCCATGTTCTGATAATTTGTATGGTTTTGGTTGCAATTTTATATTTTTTTATGGACTCACTAACTTATTAATCTAGTGCCCAGTTGCCAAGTTCGCGTTTTATTGCATATTTTGTGTTTCAGCAGAAATACATATCAAACCAAAGTCCAAACGCGGATTAAAAAAAAGTACGTGGAGATTTTTATGAAATATATTTTTATTTTTGGAGGAAAAATTGAAGGAATGATGCCCCTAGAGGCAATTAATTAAGGTATGTATTTGATATTTCCTTATTTATGATAAAGAGTTTATTATTCATACACAATTGATTGATCGGAAACGTATAATACATGTGTGAATACATAAACAAATACCGTGTCCCTAGTGAGCCTCTACTAGACACGCTCGTGATCAAAGATGGTTCAGGTTTCTAAACCATGGACATGTGTTGTCATTTGATAACGGGATCACATCATTAGGAGAATGATATGATGGACAAGACCCATCCGTTAGCTTAGCATAATGATCGTTTAGTTTATGCTATTGCTTCTTCATGTCAAAATACATATTCCTTCGACTATGAGGTATGTAACTCACCGGATACGGAAAGAATACCTTGTGTGCTATCAAACGTCGCAACGTAACTGGGTGATCATAAAGATGCTCTACAGGTATCTCCAAATGTGTTTGTTGAGTTGGCATAGATCAAGATTAGAATTGTCACTCCGAGTTTCGGAGAAGGTATCTCTAGGCCTCTCGGGTAATACACATCATTAGAAGCCTGTGCAAGCAAAGTGACTAAGGAGTTAGCTGCAAGATGATGTATTACGGAACGAGTAAAGAGACTTGACCGGTAACGAGAGATTGAACTAGGTATAGAGATACGACGATCGAATCTTGGGCAAGAAACATACGATGGACAAAGGGAATTACGTATGTGTCATAAGGTTCGACCGAATAAAGATCTTCGTAGAATATGTAGGAGCCAATATGGGCATCCAGGTTCCGCTATGGTATTGACCGGAGAGGAGTTCTCGGTCATGTCTACTAGTTCTCGAACCCGTAGGGTCCGCACGCTTAACGTTCGTTGACGATATAATTATATGAGTTTGTATGTTGGTGACCGCATGTTGTTCGGAGTTACCGGATGAGATCACGGACATGACGAGGAGCTCCGGATAGTCCATAGGTAAAGATAATATATGGGAAATAGTGTTTGATCTCCGGAAGGGTTCCGGAATTCGCCGGAAGGGGTTTTGGATGTTTCCCAGAAATGTTTGGAGTACTGAGAACACTTTATTTGGGCCAAGGGGTAAAGCCACGAGGTTTTTGGAAAGCGCAACAAAAGGATTTTGCGGAGTCCAGGGGCCAGACTCTGCGTCTGTGTCCTGGAGTCCGAGAAGGACTCTTGCCTTTTGGTAAAACCGACTTTGAGGAGGCTTTTACTCCAAGTTTAGACCCCAAGGCTCAAACAAATATAGAGGGGCAGGGCTTGGCACCCAGACACACATAAGATTCTCCAAGCCGTGTGCCGGCAACCCCGTCCCCTCTAGTTTATCCTCGTCATAGTTCCGTTGTGCTTGGCGAAGCCCTGTGGAGATTGTTCTTCACCAACACCGTCACCACGCCGTCGTGGCTGCCGAACTCATCTACTACTTCGCCCATCTTGCTGAGTCAGAAGGCGAGGACGTCATCGAGCTATGACGTGTGCTGAACGCGAAGGTGCCGTTCGTTCGGTACTGATCGGGACAGATCGTGAAGGTGACGACTACACAACCGCGTTGATAACGCTTCCGCTTAGCGATCTTCAAGGTATGAAGATGCTCTCCCCTCTCGTAGCTATGCATCTCCATGGATAGACGATTGCGTCTGCGTGCGAGATTTTTTTTCCATGCAACGTTTCCCAACAGTGGATCCGAGCAGAAGGTCTATGCGTAGATGATATGCACGAGTAGAACAAAAAGAGTTTTGTGGCAGTGATAGTATATGCTTACCACCAACGTCTTATTTGATTCGGCGGTATTGTGGGATTGACAGCGGCCAGACCAACCTTACATGTCCATGCACATGAGGCTGGTTCCACTGACAGACATGCAACTAGGTTTGCATAAAGGTGGCTGACGCGGTGTCTGTTTCTTCTACTGTTAGTTGAATCGAATATTGACTAGGCCGGTCCTTGAAGAAGGTTAAAACAGCAAACTTGATGAATCACCGTTGTGGTTTTTGCGTAGGTAAGAACGGTTCTTGCTAGAAGCCCGTCGTAGCAGCTGTTGGGGAACGTTGCCATGGGAAACAAAAAATTTCCTACGCTCACCAAGATCCAATCTAGGAGATGACCATCTACGAGAGGAGAGATTGGATCTACATTACACTTGTAGATCGCTAAAGCGGAAGCGTTAAGAAACGTGGTTGAGTGTAGTCGAACGTCTTCGCGATCCAATCACGATCCGTCCCGCGAACTCCCGATCCTAGTGCGAATGGACGGCACCTCCGTGTTAACACACGTACGGCTTGATGACGCCTTCACCTCTCGATCCAGCGAGTGAGTGATGGTAAGTAGTAGCTCGAGTCCTCCGGCAGCACGACGGCGTGGTGGCAGGGTTGGTGGGTGGCGGAATCTCAGCAGAGCTTCGCTAAGCACTACGGAGAAGAAGATGGCATGGAGAGAGAGGAGGAGCAGCGCCATGGACGACTAGATCTATAGGGTGCGGCTGCCCTCTCTCTACCTCTCTATATATAGGAGAAGGGAGGGGGGGGGTGGCATCCCTAGGGTTTCCCCTAGGGGGGCGGCGGCCAGGGCAGATGGGATCTACCCTAGGGAAACCCTAGGGTGACTTGCCCCCCAAGCCAGGTGGAGGCTTGCCTCCCAAGCCAGGGGGAGGCTTGCCTCCTGTCTTGGGAGGCGCCCCACCTCCCCTGGTCACGTGGGATGTGGGTAAGAGGGGCGCTCAGCCCCTAGTGGGCTGGTTTGCCCCCCCCTTGGCCATGAGGCCTCCCAACACTTGTCGGGACACCCCAAAACCCTTTCGGTCATCTTGGTCATCACCCCGGTACCCCCGGAACATTTCCGGACTCCAATACCCTTCGTTCCAATATATCAATCTTCACCTCTAGGACCATTCTGGAGTTCCTCGTCATGTCCGGGATCTCATCCGGGACTCAAACAACCTTCGGTAACCACAATAATGACTCAACTATACTTATATCGTCACCAAACGTTAAGTGTGTAGACCCTCGTCGGGTTCGGGAACTATGCAGACATGACCGAGACACCTCTACGGTCAATAACCAATAGCGGGACCTGGATGCCCGTATTGGTTCCTACATATTCTACGAAGATCTTATCAGTCGAACCTCAATGTCAAGGATTCTGCAATCCCGTATGCAGTTCTCTTTGTCCATCGGTATGTTACTTGCCCGAGATTCGATCGTCGGTTATCTCCATAACTAGTTCAATCTCGTTACCGGCAAGTCTCTTTACTCATTCCGTAATGCAAGATCCCGTGGCTAACTCATTAGTCACATTGCTTGCAAGCTTACTGTGATGTTGTATTACCGAGTGGGCCCTGAGATACCTCTCCGTCATACGAAGTGACAAAATCCCAGTCTTGATCCATGCCAACTCAATGGACACCCTCGGAGATACCTGTAGAGCACCTTTATAGTCACCCAGTTACGTTACGAGGTTTGGTACACACAAGGTATACCTCTGGTGTCAGTGAGTTGCATGATCTCATGGTCATAGGAACATATACTTGACATGCAGAAAACGATAGCAATAAACTTGACAAGATCATATGCTATGTTTATAGTTTGGGTCTTGTCCATCACATCATTCTCCTAATGATGTGATCCCGTTATCAAATGACAACTCATGTCTATGACTAGGAAACTATAGCCATCTTTGATCAACGAGCTAGTCTAGTAGAGGCTCACTAAGGACACGTTGTTGTCATATGATCCAACATGTACTTGAGTTTCCAATCAATACAATTCTAGCATGGATTATAAACGATTATCATGAACAAGGAAATATGATAATAACCAATTTATTATTGCCTCTAGGGCATATTTCCAACAGTCTCCCACTTGCCACTAGAGTCAATAATCTAGTTCACATCGCCATGTGATTAACACTCATAGTTCACATCGCCATGTGACTAACACCCAAAGAGTTACTAGATTCATTAATCTAGTTCACATCACCATGTGATTAACACTCAATGAGTTCTAGGGTTTGATCATGTTATGCTTATGAGAGAGGTTTTAGTCAACGGGTCTGCAACATTCAGAATCCGTGTGTACTTCGCAAATCTCTATGTCATATGTAGATGCTGCTACCACGCCCCACTTGGAGCTATTCCAAATGGTTGCTCCACTATAACGTATCCGGTTTGCTACTGAGACTCTCCTGATTGGTGTTAAAGCTTGCATCGACGTAACCCTTTATGCCGAACTCTTTATCACCTCCATAACCGAGAAAACATTTCCTTTCCTCTAAGGATAATTTTGACCGTGTCCAGTGATCCACTCCTGGATCACTCTGTACACCCCTTTAGACACGTGGCAAGGCACACATTAGGTGCGGTACACAGCATGGCATACCGTACAGAGCCTATGGCTAAGGCATAGGGGACGACCTTCGTCCTTCTCTTTCTTCTGCGTGGTCGAGCTTTGAGTCTTACTCAACATTCACACCTTACAACTCAGGCAAGAACTCCTTCTTTGACTGATCCATTTTAAACTCCTTCAAAATCATGTTAAGGTATGTGCTATGTGAAAGTCTTATCAGGCGTCTTGATCTATCTTATAGATCTTGATGCCCAATATGTAAGCAGATTTACCAGGTCTTCCTTTGAAAAACTCCTTTCAAAAACCCTTATTGCTTTCCAGAAATTACTACATCATTTCGATCAACAATATGTCATCCACATATACTTATCAGAAATGTTGTAGTGCTCCCACTCACTTTCTTGTAAATACAAGCTTCTCCATAAACTTGTATAAACCCAAAACTTTGATCACCTCATCAAAGCGAATGTTCCAACTCTGAGATGCTTGCTCCAGTCCATAGAAGGATCGCTGGAGCTTGCATACCTTTTAGCATCCTTAGGATCGACAAAATCTTCTAGTTGTATCACATACAACCTTTCCTCATGGAAACTGTCAAGGAAACTTGTTTTGACATCCATCTGCTAGATTTCGTAAATGAAAATGCAGCAACTGCTAACATAATTCCAACAGACTTAGCATCGCTATGAGTGAGAAAGTCTCACATAGTCAACTCCTTGAAATTGTCGGAAACTTCTTTGCGACAAGTCGAGCTTCATAAATGGTGACATTACCATCAAAGTCTGTCTTCTTCTTAAAGATCCATTTATTCTCAATGGTTTGCCGATCATCGGGCAAGTCCACCAAAGTCCATACTTTGTTCTCATACATGGATCCTATCTCGGATTTCATGGCTCCTAGCCATTTGTTGGAATCCGGGCCCACCATCGCTTCTCCATAGCTCGTAGGTTCACCGTTGTCCAACAACATGACCTCTAAGACAGGGTTACTGTACCACTCACGAGCTGTACGTACCCTCGTCGACCTACGAGGTTCGATAGTAACTTGATCCGAAGCTTCATGATCATCATCATTAGCTTCCTCTTCAACTAACGTAGGTGCCACAGAAACATCTTTTCTGTGCTGCGCTACTCTTGGTTGAAGTAAAGGTTCAACAACCTCATCAAGTTCTATCTTCCTCCCACTCAATTCTTTCGAGAGAAACTCTTTCTCGAGAAAGGACCCGTTCTTAGAGACAAACACTTTGCCCTCGGATCTGAGATAGAAGGTTATACCCAACCGTCTCTTTTGGGTATCCTATGAAGACGCATTTCTCCGCTTTGGGTTCGAGCTTTTCGGCTGAAGCCTTTTGACATAAGCATCGCAACCCCAAACCTTAAGAAACGACAACTTAGGTTTCTCGCCAACCACAGTTCATACGGTGTCGTCCCATGGACTTAGATGGTGCCCTATTTAAAGTGCATGTAGTTGTCTCTAATGCATAACCCCAAACGATAGTGGTAGATCGGCAAGAGACATCATAGAGGCGCACCATATCCAATAAGGTACGATTACAACGTTCGGACACACCATACACTATGGTGTTCCAGGTGGTGTCAATTGTGAAACAATTCCACATTGTCTTAAGTGATTGCCAAACTCATAACTCAGATATTCTCCCCTTCGATCAGATCGTAGGAATTTGATCTTCTTGTTACGATGATTCTCAAATTCCCTCTAAAATTGCTTGAACTCTTCAAACGTTTCAGACTTATGCTTCATCAAGTAAATATACCCATATCTACTCCAAACCATCGGTGATAGGTGAGGAAATAATGATATCCACCGCCGCGTCAACACTCATCGGACCACACACATCAGCATGTATGATTTCCAACAAGTCACTTGCCCATTCCTTGTTCTCGAAAACGGGGTGGTTTTAGTCGTGTCTGCCAATGAGGCATGGTTCGCATGTGTCAAGTGATTCAAAATCAAGTGACTCCAAAAGTCCATCAGCATGGAGTTTCTTCATGCGCTTTACACCAATATGAACTAAGCGGCAGTGCCATAAGAAAGTGGTATTATCATTATCAACTCTAATCTTTTGGCCTAATGTTATGAACATGTGTATCACTACGATCGAGATTCAATAAACCATTCACATTGGGTATGACCATAGAAGGTATTATTCATGTAAACAGAATAACCATTATTCCCTGACTTCAATGAATAACCGTATTGCAATAAACATGATCTAATCATGTTCATGCCAACGCAGACACCAAATAACATTATCTAGGTTCAGCACTAATCCCGAAGGTAGAGGGAGCGTGCGATGGTGATCAAATCAACCTTGGAAACACTTCCAACACACATCGTCACCTCGCCCTTAGTAGTCTCCGTTTATTTCCATAGCTTTTGTTTCAAGTTACACATATTAGCAACTGAACCGGTATCTAATACCCAGGTGCTACTAGGAGTACTACTAGTAAGGTACACATCAATAACACGGATATCAAATATACTATTTTGTTGAAGTTGCTAGCCTTTTATCTACCAAGTATTTGGGATAGTTCCGTACCAGTGACCGTTCCCCTACAATAGAAGCACTTAGTCTCGGGTTTGGGTTCAACCTTGGTTTTCTTCACTGGAGCGGCAACTGGTTGCCATTCATGAAGTTTCCTTCTTGCCCTTGCCCTTCTTAAAAACAGTGGTTGTTTAACCATCAATACTTGATGCTCCTTCTTGATTTCTACCTCCGGGCCTACGGCGAACAGTCCGGGATCATCATCCCTTGCATGTTATAGTTTATCACGAAGTTCAGTAGCTTGGTGATAGTGTCTGGAGAACTCTGTCAATCACTATCTTATCTGGAAGATTAACTCCCACTTGATTCAAGCGATTGTAGCACCCAGACATTCTGAGTACATGCTCACTGGCTGAGCTATTCTCCTCCATCTTGTAGGCAAAGAATTGTCAGAGGTCTCATACCTCTCAACACGGCATGAGCCTGAAATACCATTTCAGCTCTTGGAACATCTCATATGTTCCATGGCGTTCAAAACGTCTTTGGAGCCCCGATTCTAAGCTGTAGCATGGCGCACTAAACTATCAGTCTATATAGTCGTGTATGCCAGATGTTCACAACATCCACAGATAACGCTAGAGGGGTTGGCACACCGAGCGGTGCATCAATGACATAAGCCTTCTGTGAGCAGTGAGGACAATCTCAAACTACGGACTAGTCCGCATAATTGATTACAATATCTTTCAACTTAGTCTTTCCTTAGGAACATATTAAATAGGGAGCTACAGCGTGAGCTATTGATCTACAACAAAATTGCAAAGACAATTTAGACTATGTTCATGATAAAGAGTTCAACAATCATATTACTTAAGAACTCCCACTCAAATCGACATCCCTTCGGTCGTCCGAGTGTAACATGATCCAATTCACCAACCCAGGTCGATCATCACGTGAGATGAGGTGGTTTCAATGGTGAACATCCATGTTGTTCATATCTACTATATGACTCATGTTCGACCTTTCGGTTCTTGTGGTCCCAGGCCATGTCTGTACATGCTAGGCTCGTCAAGTTTAACCCAAGTGTTCCGCATGTGCAAAACTGGCTTGCACCCGTTGTATGTGATTGTAGAGTCTATCACACCCGATCATCACGTGGTGCCTCAAAACGACGAACTTTCGCAAGGTGCACACTTGGGGAGAACACAATTTATCTTGAAATTTTAGTGAGGGATCACCTATAATGCTACCGTCGTCCTAAGCAAAATAAGATGCATAAAAGGATTAACATCACATGCAAATCATAAGTGACATGATATGGCCATCAACTCGTGCTTTTGATCTCCATCTCCAAAGCACCGGCATGATCTCCATCGTCACCGGCATGACACCATGATCTCCATCATCGTGTCACCATCGGGGTTGTCACGCCAACCATGCTTCTACTACTATTGCTAGCACGCTAGCGATAAAGTAAAGCATTACATAGCGCTTAATGATTGACACGCAGGTCATACAATAATTAAAGACAACCCTATGGCTCCTGCCGGTTGCCGTATGCATCGACATGCAAGTCGATATAGACTATTACAAACATGATCATCTCATACATCAAATATATTTCATCATGTCTTTGGCCATATCATATCACAACATACCCTACAAAAACACAGTTAGGTGCCCTCTAATTGTTGTTGCATGTTTTAGGTGGCTGCTATGGGTATCTAGCAAGAACGATTCTTACCTACGCAAAGCTACAACGGTGTTATGCAAGTTGCTATTTAACCTTCTACATGGACCGCCTTTGTCGAATCCGATTCAACTAAGGTGGGAGAGACAGACACCCGCCAGCCATCTTATGCAACAAAGTCACATGTCTGTCGATGGAATAGGTCTCATGTACGTGGACATGTAAGGTTGGGCCGGGCCGCTTCATCCCACAATACCGCTGAATCAAGTAAAGACCCAGGAAGGAAGCAATCTGAAATTCAACGCCCACAAACTCTTTGTGTTCTACTCGTGATGTCATCTACACATAGACTAGCTCTGATGCCACTGTTGGGGAACGTTGCATGGGAAACAAAAAATTCCTACGCTCACCAAGATCCAATCTTGGAGATAACCATCTACGAGAGGAGAGATTGGATCTACAACCCTTGTAGATCGCTAAGCGGAAGCGTTAAGAAACGCGGTTGACGTAGTGAACGTCTTCGCGATCCAAAACGATCCGTCCTGCGAACCCGATCCAAGTGCCGAACGGACGGCACAGACGTCTCCAACGTATCTATAATTTTTTATTGCCATGCTGTTATATTATCATTCTTGTGATCCAAGCGCCTGGGGGTTGCTCCGAGGGGAGCACAACCCACCAGGGCACGCCGGAGGCCCAGGCGCGCCTGGTGGGTTGTGCCCACCTCGGGTGCCCCCTGAACCGCCTCTTTGCTCTATAAATACCCCAAATTCCAGAAACCCTAGGGGAGAAGACGAAAATCAATTCCAGCCGCCGCAGATTCAGAACCACCAGATCCAATCTAGACACCATCATGGAGGGGTTCACCACTTCCATTGTGCCTCTCCGATGATGCCATGAGTAGTTCTTGTAGACCTACGGGCATAGTTAGTAGCTAGATGGCTTTCTCTCTCCGTTTGATTCTCAATACAATGGTCTCTTGGAGACCATACGATGTAATTCTTTTTGCGGTGTGTTTGTTGGGATCCGATGAACTTTGAGTTATGATTAGATCTATCTTTTTTACATGAAAGTTATTTGAGTCTTCTTTGATCTCTTATATGCATGATTGCTTATAGCCTCGGATTTCTTCTCCGATATTGGGTTTTGTTTGGCCAACTTGATCTATTTATCTTGCAATGGAAGAGGTGCTTTGTAGTGGGTTCGATCTTACGGTGCTTGATCCAGTGACAGAAGGGGAACCGACAGTATGATCGTTGCTACTAGGAAAATGATGGGTCATTCTACATATAATGTATCGTTGTACTAATCATATAGATCATTCATGTTCTCTTCTATGCATTACTCCGTTTCTCCATGAACTTAATACACTAGATGCGATGGATAGCGGTCGATGTGTGGAGTAATAGTAGTAGATGCAGGCAGGAGTCGGTACTATAATCTTGGACGTGATGATATAATGATCATTGCCTAGATATCGTCAGATTATTTGAAGTTTTATCAATTGCCCAACAATAATTTTTTCACCCACCATTTGCTATTTTTCTGAGAGAAGCCAATAGTGAAACCTACGGCCCCAGGTCTCTTTTCCAATATATTTGCTTTCAAGATGTTTTGCTATTCGCTCTTTTCTTTATTTGCAACTTTTATTTTCAGATCTATTAAACCAAAATACAAAAATACCTTGCTGACATTTATTTTATTTGGCGTTTGATCTATCAATATTTTACTACCTCCCACGTCCGTTTGCCAATTTTTGGCGCCGTGCCCGAAAGGATTGACAACCCCTTTTACACGTCGGGTTGCGATGTATGTTTTACTGTGTGCAGTGTGCTGTTTATGTAGTGTTGCTTGGTTCTCCTACTGGTTCGATAACCTTGGTTTCATCACTGAGGGAAATACCTACCGCCGCTGTGCTGCATATCCCTTCTCTTGGGGAAATACCAACGTAGTTCAGGCCGCATCAAAAGGAATTCTGGCGCCGTTGCCGGGGAGGATCTTAACAATACCAGGTTCCTAATCACAAATCTCATCTCTCACAATTTACATTATTTGCCATTTACCTCTGTTTTCCTCTCCCCCACTTCACAAAATTGCCGTTTTATTTGCCCTCTTTTTCGTTCGCCGTTTTCTTACCGGATCTGTTTTTGAGTGCAATCTTGTTGCGTAGTCACAATGACTCAAGAGAACACCAAGTTGTGTGATTTCTCAAATACCAACAACATGATTTTCTTAGCACTCCGATTGCTCCTCCCGCCACTAGTGCGGAGACGGGATATAATACTGCTTTGCTGAATCTTGTTATGAAAGATCAATTTTCCGGTACTCCTAATGAGGATGCCACGTCCCATTTAACACATTCGTGGAATTATGTGATATGCAAAAGAAAAAAGATGTGGACAATGATGTTGTGAAGTTGAAATTATTTCCGTTTTCTTTGCGAGATCATGCAAAAATTTGGTTTTCTTCTTTGCCTCGTAATAGTATCGATTCTTGGAATAAGTGCAAAGATGCTTTTATCACTAAGTATTTTCCGCCCGCAAAAATTATTTCCCTTAGAACCTAGATTATGAATTTCAAGCAACTTGAACATGAGCATGTTGTACAATCTTGGGAAAGGATGAAAATGATGCTAAGGAATTGCCCAACTCATGGGTTTAATCTTTGGATCATACAAAAATTTTTTATGCGGGGTTGAATTTTGTTTCTCGTAATCTTTTAGATTCCGTCGCGGGTGGTACTTTTATGGAAATTACTTTGGGTTAAGCCACCAAATTGCTTGATAATATATGGCAAATATTTCACAATGGCATACCGAAAGAGCTCACTAGTAAAAAAGTTAATTCGGT
Source organism: Thinopyrum elongatum (assembly GCA_011799875.1). Taxonomy (NCBI): domain Eukaryota; kingdom Viridiplantae; phylum Streptophyta; class Magnoliopsida; order Poales; family Poaceae; genus Thinopyrum; species Thinopyrum elongatum. The sequence goes on along the minus strand of CM022302.1, from coordinate 78,715,924 downwards.
TGAAGAAATTTCTTCTTTGAGTGAAAAAGTTGATGCTCTTATGAATTTGGTTGCTAGTAAAAGTTCTCCTATTGATTTTAATGTGTGTGCATGTCTACTTTGATTGAGCAAAATAGTGATGTGCCGTAGATGTGAATTTATCTCGCGAAACAATTTCAATAACAATGCTTATAGAGGTAATTTTAATCCTAGGCCTTTTCCTAGTAATTCCTCTATAATTATGGTAATTCCTATGGTAATCCTTCTTATAATAATAAGGAACACCTCTGATCTTGTAATAATATTAAAGAATTTATCAATACTCAAAAAGTTTCAATGCTTCGATGGAAGAAAAGTTGAATAAGATTGATGATTTGTCTAGAAGTGTTGATAGAATTTATGATGTGGATAGAAGAAACACCAATCATTTTAAGATCTTCATCACTTTTATGAAAGCAATCACTAGAAAACGCCTTTTCTAAAAATTCTCTTCTAGCTCTAAGCATAGCGGTTCTTTTCTTACTTTCATCCATAGAAACATAAAGAGCTTTAATTGATTCCTCAACTTTAGGCACAAAAATTTTCATCTTGAGATTTTCCACATCATGAGAAATTCTATCAACACTTCTAGACAAATCATCAATCTTATTCAACTTTTCTTCCATCGAAGCATTGAAAACTTTTTGAGTATTGATAAATTCTTTAATATTATTATCAAGATCAGAGGTGTTCCTATTATTATTATAAGAAGGATTACCATAGGAATTACCATAATTATTAGAGGAATTACTAGGAAAAGGCCTAGGATTAAAATTACCTCTATAAGCATTGTTATTGAAATTGTTTCGCGAGATAAAATTCACATCTACGGCATCACTATTTTGCTCAATCAAAGTAGACATAGGCACACCATTAAAATCAATAGGAGAACTTTTACTAGCAACCAAATTCATAAGAGCATCAACTTTTTCACTCAAAGAAGAAATTTCTTCAACCGAATTAACTTTTTTACTAGTAGGAGCTCTTTCGGTATGCCATTGTGAATAATTTGCCATGATATTATCAAGCAATTTGGTGGCTTAACCCAAAGTAATTTCCATAAAAGTACCACCCGCGACGGAATCTAAAAGATTACGAGAAACAAAATTCAACCCCGCATAAAAAATTTGTATGATCCAAAGATTTAACCCATGAGTTGGGCAATTCCTTAGCATCATTTTCATCCTTTCCCAAGATTGTACAACATGCTCATGTTCAAGTTGCTTGAAATTCATAATCTAGGTTCTAAGGGAAATAATTTTTGCGGGCGGAAAATACTTAGTGATAAAAGCATCTTTGCACTTATTCCAAGAATCGATACTATTACGAGGCAAAGAAGAAAACCAAATTTTTGCATGATCTCGCAAAGAAAACGGAAATAATTTCAACTTCACAACATCATTGTCCACATCTTTTTTCTTTTGCATATCACATAATTCCACGAATGTGTTAAGATGGGACGTGGCATCCTCATTAGGAGTACCGGAAAATTGATCTTTCATAACAAGATTCAGCAAAGCAGTATTAATATCACGTCTCCGCACTAGTGGCGGGAGGAGCAATCGGAGTGCTAAGAAAATCATTGTTGTTGGTATTTGAGAAATCACACAACTTGGTGTTCTCTTGAGTCATTGTGACTACGCAACAAGATTGCACTCAAAAACAGATCCGGTAAGAAAACGGCGAACGAAAAAGAGGGCAAATAAAACGGCAAATTTTTGTGAAGTGGGGGAGAGGAAAACGAGAGGTAAATGGCAAATAATGTAAATTGTGAGGAGATGAGATTTGTGATTAGGAACCTGGTATATGTTGAAGATCCTCCCCGGCAACGGCGCCAGAAATTCCTTTTGATGCGGCCTGAAGCTACGTTGGTATTTCCCCAAAGAGGAAGGGATGATGCAGCACAGCGGCGGTAGGTATTTCCCTCAGTGATGAAACCAAGGTTATCGAACCAGTAGGAGAACCAAGCAACACTACATAAACAGCACCTGCACACAGATAACAAATACTCGCAACCCGACGTGTAAAAGGGGTTGTCAATCCCTTTCGGGCAACGGCGCCAAAAATTGGCAAACGGACGTGGGAGAGTAGTAAATATTGATAGATCAAACGCCAAATAAAATAAAGTGCAGCAAGGTATTTTTGTATTTTTGGTTTAATAGATCTGAAAATAAAAGTTGCAAATAAAGAAAAGAGCGAATAGCAAAACAGATCTTGAAAGCAAATATATTGGAAAAGAGACCTGGGGCCGTAGGTTTCACTAGTGGCTTCTCTCGAGAAAAATAGCAAATGGTGGGTGAAAAAATTATTGTTGGGCAATTGATAAAACTTCAAATAATCATGACGATATCTAGGCAATGATCATTATATAGGCATCACGTCCAAGATTAGTAGACCGACTCCTGCCTGCATCTACTACTATTACTCCACACATCGACCGCTATCCAGCATGCATCTAGTGTATTAAGTTCATGGAGAAACGGAGTAATGCAATAAGAACGATGACATGATGTAGACAAGATCTATTTATGTAGAAATAGACCCCATCATTTTATCCTTAGTAGCAACGATACATACGTGTCGGTTCCCCTTCTGTCACTGGGATCAAGCACCGTAAGATCGAACCCACTACAAAGCACCTCTTCCCATTGCAAGATAAATAGATCAAGTTGGCCAAACAAAACCCAAATATCGGAGAAGAAATACGAGGCTATAAGCAATCATGCATATAAGAGATCAAAGAAGACTCAAATAACTTTCATGGATAAAAAGATAGATCTAATCATAAACTCAAAGTTCATCGGATCCCAACAAACACACCGCAAAAAGAATTACATCGTATGGATCTCCAAGAGACCATTGTATTGAGAATCAAACGAGAGAGAGAAAGCCATCTAGCTACTAACTATGGACCCGTAGGTCTACAAAGAACTACTCATGCATCATCGGAGAGGCACCAATGGAAGTGGTGAACCCCTCCATGATGGTGTCTAGATTGGATCTGGTGGTTCTGGAATCTGCGGCGGCTGGAATTGATTTTCGTCTTCTCCCCTAGGGTTTCTGGAATATTGGGGTATTTATAGAGCAAAGAGGCGGTTCAGGGGGCACCCGAGGTGGGCACAACCCACCAGGGCGCGCCTGGGCCTCCAGGCGTGCCCTGGTGGGTTGTGCTCCCCTCGGAGCAACCCCCAGGCGCTTGGATCACAAGAATGATAATATAACAGCATGGAACAATAAAAAATTATAGATACGTTGGAGACGTATCTGTGCCGTCCGTTCGGCACTTGGATCGGGAGTTCGCAGGACGGATCGTTATTGGATCGCGAAGACGTTCGACTACGTCAACCGCGTTTCTTAACGCTTCCGCTTAGCGATCTACAAGGGTATGTAGATCCAATCTCTCCTCTCGTAGATGGTTATCTCCAAGATTGGATCTTGGTGAGCGTAGGAAATTTTTTGTTTCCCATGCAACGTTCCCCAACAGTGGCATCAGAGCTAGGTCTATGTGTAGATGACATCACGAGTAGAACACAAAGGAGTTTGTGGGCGTTGATATTCAGATTGCTTCCTTCCTTGGTCTTTACTTGATTCAGCGGTATTGTGGGATGAAGCGGCCCGGACCAACCTTACATGTCCACGTACATGAGACCTATTCCATCGACAGACATGTGACTTTGTTGCATAAAGATGGCTGGCGGGTGTCTGTCTCTCCCACCTTAGTTGAATCGGATTCGACAAAGGCGGTCCATGTAGAAGGTTAAATAGCAACTTGCATAACACCGTTGTAGCTTTGCGTAGGTAAGAATCGTTCTTGCTAGATACCCATAGCAGCCACCTAAAACATGCAACAACAATTAGAGGGCATCTAACTTGTTTTTGTAGGGTATGTTGTGATATGATATGGCCAAAGACATGATGAAATATATTTGATGTATGAGATGATCATGTTTGTAATAGTCTATATCGACTTGCATGTCGATGCATACGGCAACCGGCAGGAGCCATAGGGTTGTCTTTAATTATTGTATGACCTGCGTGTCAATCATTAAGCGCTATGTAATGCTTTACTTTATCGCTAAGCGGTAGCAATAGTAGTAGAAGCATGGTTGGCGTGACAACCCCGATGGTGACACGATGATGGAGATCATGGTGTCATGCCGGTGACGATGGAGATCATGCCGGTGCTTTGGAGATGGAGATCAAAAGCACGAGTTGATGGCCATATCATGTCACTTATGATTTGCATGTGATGTTAATCCTTTTATGCATCTTATTTTGCTTAGGACGACGGTAGCATTATAAGGTGATCCCTCACTAAAATTTCAAGATAAAATTGTGTTCTCCCCAAGTGTGCACCGTTGCGAAAGTTCGTCGTTTTGAGGCACCACGTGATGATCGGGTGTGATAGACTCTACAATCACATACAACGGGTGCAAGCCAGTTTTGCACATGCGGAACACTTGGGTTAAACTTGACGAGCCTAGCATGTACAGACATGGCCTCGGAACACAAGAGACCGAAAGGTCGAACATGAGTCATATAGTAGATATGAACAACATGGAGATGTTCACCATTGAAACCACCTCATCTCACGTGATGATCGGACCTGGGTTGGTGAATTTGGATCATGTTACACTCGGACGACCGAAGGGATGTCGATTTGAGTGGGAGTTCTTAAGTAATATGATTAGTTGAACTCTTTATCATGAACATAGTCTAAATTGTCTTTGCAATTTATGTTGTAGATCAATAGCTCACGCTGTAGCTCCCTATTTTAATATGTTCCTAGAGAAAGACTAAGTTGAAAGATATTGTAATCAATTATGCGGACTAGGTCCGTAGTTTGAGGATTGTCCTCACTGCTGCACAGAAGGCTTATGTCATTGATGCACCGCTCGGTGTGCCAACCCCTCTAGCGTTATCTGTGGATGTTGTGAACATCTGGCATACACGTACTAATGACTACTTGATAGTTTAGTGCGCCATGCTTTACAGCTTAGAATCGGGGCTCCAAAGACGTTTTGAACGCCATGGAACATATGAGATGTTCCAAGAGCTGAAATGGTATTTCAGGCTCATGCCCGTGTTGAGAGGTATGAGACCTCTGACAAGTTCTTTGCCTACAAGATGGAGGAGAATAGCTCAGCCAGTGAGCATGTACTCAGAATGTCTGGGTGCTACAATCGCTTGAATCAAGTGGGAGTTAATCTTCCAGATAAGATAGTGATTGACAGAGTTCTCCAGACACTATCACCAAGCTACTAGAACTTCGTGATAAACTATAACATGCAAGGGATGGAGATGATCCCGGAGCTGTTCGCCGTAGGCCGCGGAGGTAGAAATCAAGAAGGAGCATCAAGTATTGATGGTTAACAAGACCACTGGTTTTAAGAAGGGCAAGGGCAAGAAGGGAAACTTCATGAATGGCAAGCCAGTTGCCGCTCCAGTGAAGAAAACCAAGGTTGAACCCAAACCCGAGACTAAGTGCTTCTATTGTAAGGGGAACGGTCACTGGTAGCGGAACTATCCCAAATACTTGGTAGATAAGAAGGCTAGCAACTTCAACAAAAGTATATTTGATATACGTGTTATTGATGTGTACCTTACTAGTACTCCTAGTAGCACCTGGGTATTAGATACCGGTTCAGTTGCTAATATTGGTAACTTGAAACAAAAGCTATGGAATAAACGGAGACTAGCTAAGGGCGAGGTGACGATGTGTGTTGGAAGTGTTTCCAAGGTTGATTTGATCACCATCGCACGCTCCCTCTACCTTCGGGATTAGTGCTGAACCTAGATAAATGTTATTTGGTGTCTGCGTTGAGCATGAACATGATTAGATCATGTTTATTGCAATACGGTTATTCATTGAAGTCAGGGAATAATGGTTATTCTGTTTACATGAATAATACCTTCTATGGTCATGCACCCAATGTGAATGGTTTATTGAATCTCGATCGTAGTGATACACATGTTCATAACATTGAGGCCAAAAGATGTAGAGTTGATAATGATAATACCACTTTCTTATGGCACTGCCGCTTAGGTCATATTGGTGTAAAGCGCATGAAGAAACTCCATGCTGATGGACTTTTGGAGTCACTTGATTTTGAATCACTTGACACATGCGAACCATGCCTCATTGGCAAGACGACTAAAACCCCGTTTTCGAGAACAATGGAATGGGCAAGTGACTTGTTGGAAATCATACATGCTGATGTGTGTGGTCCGATGAGTGTTGACGCGTGCGGTGGATATCATTATTTCCTCACCTTCACCGATGGTTTGAGTAGATATGGGTATATTTACTTGATGAAGCATAAGTCTGAAACGTTTGAAGAGTTCAAGCAATTTTAGAGGGAAGTTGAGAATCATCGTAACAAGAAGATCAAATTCCTACGATCTGATCGAAGGGGAGAATATCTGAGTTATGAGTTTGGCAATCACTTAAGACAATGTGGAATTGTTTCACAATTGACACCACCTGGAACACCATAGTGTAATGGTGTGTCCGAACGTTGTAATCGTACCTTATTGGATATGGTGCGCTCTATGATGTCTCTTGCCGATCTACCACTATCGTTTTGGGGTTATGCATTAGAGACAACTACATGCACTTTAAATAGGGCACCATCTAAGTCCATGGAGACGACACCGTATGAACTGTGGTTTGGCGAGAAACCTAAGTTGTCGTTTCTTAAGGTTTGGGGTTGCGATGCTTATGTCAAAAGGCTTCAGCCGGAAAAGCTCGAACCCAAAGCGGAGAAATGCGTCTTCATAGGATACCCAAAAGAGACGGTTGGGTATACCTTCTATCTCAGATCCGAGGGCAAAGTGTTTGTCTCTAAGAACGGGTCCTTTCTCGAGAAAGAGTTTCTCTCGAAAGAATTGAGTGGGAGGAAGATAGAACTTGATGAGGTTGTTGAACCTTTACTTCAACCAGAGAGTAGCGCAGCACAGAAAGATGTTTCTGTGGCACCTACGTTAGTTGAAGAGGAAGCTAATGATGATGATCATGAAGCTTCGGATCAAGTTACTATCGAACCTCGTAGGTCGACGAGGGTACGTACAGCTCGTGAGTGGTACAGTAACCCTGTCTTAGAGGTCATGTTGTTGGACAACGGTGAACCTACGAGCTATGGAGAAGCGATGGTGGGCCCGGATTCCAACAAATGGCTAGGAGCCATGAAATCCGAGATAGGATCCATGTATGAGAACAAAGTATGGACTTTGGTGGACTTGCCCGATGATCGGCAAACCATTGAGAATAAATGGATCTTTAAGAAGAAGACAGACGTTGATGGTAATGTCACCATTTATGAAGCTCGACTTGTCGCAAAGAAGTTTCCGACAAGTTCAAGGAGTTGACTATGATGAGACTTTCTCACTCATAGCGATGCTAAAGTCTGTTGGAATTATGTTAGCAGTTGCTGCATTTTCATTTACGAAATCTAGCAGATGGATGTCAAAACAAAGTTTCCTTGACAGTTTCCATGAGGAAAGGTTGTATGTGATACAACTAGAAGATTTTGTCGATCCTAAGGATGCTAAAAGGTATGCAAGCTCCAGCGATCCTTCTATGGACTGGAGCAAGCATCTCAGAGTTGGAACATTCGCTTTGATGAGGTGATCAAAGTGTTTGGGTTTATACAAGTTTATGGAGAAGCTTGTATTTACAAGAAAGTGAGTGGGAGCACTACAACATTTCTGATAAGTATATGTGGATGACATATTGTTGATCGGAAATGATGTAGAATTTCTGGAAAGCATAAAGGGTTGTTTGAAAGGAGTTTTTCAAAGGAAGACCTGGGTAAATCTGCTTACATATTGGGCATCAAGATCTATAGAGATAGATCAAGACGCCTGATAAGACTTTCACATAGCACATACCTTAACATGATTTTGAAGGAGTTTAAAATGGATCAGTCAAAGAAGGAGTTCTTGCCTGAGTTGTAAGGTGTGAAGTTGAGTAAGACTCAAAGCTCGACCACGGCAGAAGAAAGAGAAAGGACGAAGGTCGTCCCCTATGCCTTAGCCATAGGCTCTGTACGGTATGCCATGCTGTGTACCGCACCTAATGTGTGCCTTGCCACGTGTCTAGCAAGGGGGTACAAGAGTGATCCAGGAGTGGATCACTGGACAGCGGTCAAAATTATCCTTAGAGGAATAAGGAAATGTTTCTCGGTTATGGAGGTGATAAAGAGTTCGGCATAAAGGGTTACGTCGATGCAAGCTTTAACACCAATCAGGATGAGTCTCAGTAGCAAACCGGATACGTATAGTGGAGCAACCATTTGGAATAGCTCCAAGTGGGGCGTGGTAGCAGCATCTACAATATGACATAGAGATTTGCGAAGTACACACGGATCTGAATGTTGCAGACCCGTTGACTAAAACCTCTCTCATAAGCATAACATGATCAAACCCTAGAACTCATTGAGTGTTAATCACATGGTGATGTGAACTAGATTAATGAATCTAGTAAACTCTTTGGGTGTTAGTCACATGGCGATGTGAACTATGAGTGTTAATCACATGGCGATGTGAACTAGATTATTGACTCTAGTGCAAGTGGGAGACTGTTGGAAATATGCCCTAGAGGCAATAATAAATTGGTTATTATCATATTTCCTTGTTCATGATAATCGTTTATAATCCATGCTAGAATTGTATTGATTGGAAACTCAAGTACATGTGTGGATACATAGACAACAACGTGTCCTTAGTGAGCCTCTACTAGACTAGCTCGTTGATCAAAAGATGGCTATAGTTTCCTAGTCATAGACATGAGTTGTCATTTGATAACGGGATCACATCATTAGGAGAATGATGTGATGGACAAGACCCAAACTATAAACATAGCATATGATCTTGTCAAGTTTATTGCTATCGTTTTCTGCATGTCAAGTATATGTTCCTATGACCATGAGATCATGCAACTCACTGACACCAGAGGTATACCTTGTGTGTACCAAACCTCGCAACGTAACTGGGTGACTATAAAGGTGCTCTACAGGTATCTCCGAGGGTGTCCATTGAGTTGGCATGGATCAAGACTGGGATTTGTCACTTCGTATGACGGAGAGGTATCTCAGGGCCCACTCGGTAATACAACATCACAGTAAGCTTGCAAGCAATGTGACTAATGAGTTAGCCACGGGATCTTGCATTACGGAATGAGTAAAGAGACTTGCCGGTAACGAGATTGAACTAGTTATGGAGATACCGACGATCGAATCTCGGGCAAGTAACATACCGATGGACAAAGAGAACTGCATACGGGATTAGCAGAATCCTTGACATTGAGGTTCGACTGATAAGATCTTCGTAGAATATGTAGGAACCAATACGGGCATCCAGGTCCCGCTATTGGTTATTGACCGTAGAGGTGTCTCGGTCATGTCTGCATAGTTCCCGAACCCGCAGGGTCTACACACTTAACGTTTGGTGACGATATAAGTATAGTTGAGTCATTATTGTGGTTACCGAAGGTTGTTTGGAGTCCCGGATGAGATCCCGGACATGACGAGGAACTCCAGAATGGTCCAGAGGTGAAGATTGATATATTGGACGAAGGGTATTGGAGTCCGGAAATGTTCCGGGGGTACCGGGTGATGACCAAGATGACCGAAAGGGGTTTTGGGGGTCCCGACAAGTGTTGGGAGGCCTCATGGGCCAAGGGGAGGGGGCAAACCAGCCCACTAAGGGGCTGAGCGCCCCTCTTACCCCATCCCACGTGACCAGGGGAGGTGGGGCGCCTCCCAAGACAGGAGGCAAGCCTCCACCTGGCTTGGGAGGCAAGCCTCCACCTGGCTTGGGGGGCAAGTCACCCTAGGGTTTCCCTAGGGTAGATCCCATCTGCCCTGGCCGCCGCCCCCCTAGGGGAAACCCTAGGGATGCCACCCCCTCCTCCCTTCTCCTATATATAGAGAGGTAGAGAGAGGGCAGCCGCACCCATACAGATCTATTCGTGCCATGGCGCTGCTCCTCCTCTCTCTCATAGCCATCTTCTTCTCCGTAGTGCTTAGCGAAGCTCTGCTGAGATTCCGCCACCACCACCGCCACCACGCCGTCGTGCTGCCGGAGGACTCGAGCTACTACTTCACCATCACTCGCTGGATCGAGGAGGTGAAGGCGTCATCAAGCCGTACGTGTGTTGAACACGGAGGTGCCGTCCATTCGGCACTAGGATCGGGAGTTCGCGGGACGGATCGTGATTGGATCGCGAAGACGTTCGACTACATCAACCACGTTTCTTAACGCTTCCGCTTAGCGATCTACAAGTGTATGTAGATCCAATCTCTCCTCTCGTAGATGGTCATCTCCTAGATTGGATCTTGGTGAGCGTAGGAAATTTTTTGTTTCCCATGCAACGTTCCCCAACAGCTGCTACGGGCTTCTAGCAAGAACCGTTCTTACCTACGCAAAAACCACAACGGTGATTCATCAAGTTTGCTGTTTTAACCTTCTTCAAGGACCGGCCGTAGTCAAATTCGATTCAACTAAAGTAGAAGAAACAGACACCCGTCAGCCACCTTTATGCAAAACTAGTTGCATGTCTGTCAGTGGAACCAGCCTCATGTGCATGGACATGTAAGGTTGGTCTGGGCCGCTTCATCCCACAATACCGCCGAATCAAAATAAGACGTTGGTGGTAAGCAGTATGACTATCACTGCCCACAACTCTTTGTGTTCTACTCGTGCATATCATCTACGCATAGACCTGGCTCGGATCCACTGTTGGGAAACGTTGCATGGAAAAAAAATCTACGCACACGCAAGATCTATCCATGGAGATGCATAGCTACGAGAGGGGAGAGCATCTTCATACCCTTGAAGATCGCTAAGCGGAAGCGTTTATCAACGCGGTTGATGTAGTCGTACACCTTCACGATCTGTCCCGATCAAGTACCGAACGTACGGCACCTTCGCGTTCAGCACACGTTCAGCTCGATGACGTCCTCGCCTTCTTGATCCAGCAAGATGGGCGAAGTAGTAGATGAGTTCCGGCAGCACGACGGCGTGGTGACGGTGTTGGTGAAGAACAATCTCCACAGGGCTTCGCCAAGCACAACGGAAACTATGACGGAGGATAAACTAGAGGGGACGGGGTTGCCGGCACACGGCTTGGAGAATCTTGATGTGTCTTGGGTGCCAGCCCTGCCCCTCTATTTATTTGTTGAGCCTTGGGGTCGAAACTTGGAGTAAAAGCCTCCTCAAAGTCGGTTTTACCCAAAAGGCAAGAGTCCTTCTCGGACTCCAGGACCAGACGCAAGAGTCTGGCCCCTGGACTCCGCAAAAACTTCCTTTTGCGCTTTCCAAAAACCTCGTGGGCTTTACCCCTTGGCCCAAATAAAGTGTTCTCGTACTCAAACATTTCGGGAAACATCCAAAACCCCTTCCGGCGAATTCCGGAACCCTTCCGGAGATCAAACACTATTATCCCATATATTAATCTTTACCTATGGACTAATCCGGAGCTCCTCGTCATGTCCGTGATCTCATCCGGAACTCCGAACAACATGCGGTCACCAACATACATAACTCATATAATATTATATCGTCAACGAACGTTAAGCGTGCGGACCCTACGGGTTCGAGAACTATGTAGACATGACCGAGACGCCTCTCCGGTCAATAACCAATAGCGGAACCTGGATGCCCATATTGGCTCCTACATATTCTACGAAGATCTTTATCGGTCGAACCTTATGACAACATACGTAATTCCCTTTGTCCATCGGTATGTTACTTGCCCAAGATTCGATCGTCGGTATCTCTATACCTAGTTCAATCTCGTTACCGGCAAGTCTCTTTACTCGTTCCGTAATACATCATCTTGCAGCTAACTCCTTAGTCACTTTGCTTGCAAGGCTTCTTATGATGTGTATTACCGAGAGGGCCTAGAGATACCTCTCCGAAACTCGGAGTGACAAATTCTAATCTTGATCTATGCCAACTCAACAAACACATTTGGAGATACCTGTAGAGCATCTTTATGATCACCCAGTTACGTTGCGACGTTTGATAGCACACAAGGTATTCTTCCGGTATCCGGGAGTTACATAATCTCATAGTCGAAGGAATATGTATTTGACATGAAGAAAGCAATAGCAATAAACTAAACGATCATTATGCTAAGCTAACGGATGGGTCTTGTCCATCATATCATTCTCCTAATGATGTGATCCCGTTATCAAATGACAACACATGTCCATGGTTAGGAAACCTGAACCATCTTTGATCAACGAGCTAGTCTAGTAGAGGCTCACTAGGGACACGGTATTTGTTTATGTATTCACACATGTATTTAAGTTTCCGATCAATACAATTGTAGTATGAATAATAAACCTTTATCATAAATAAGGAAATATAAAATAACAACTTTATTATTGCCTCTAGGGCATATTTCCTTCAATTTTTCCTCCCAAAAATAACATATATTTCATAAAAAATCTCCGTAATTTTTTTTATCGCGTTTGGACTTTGTTTGATATGGTATTTCTGCGAAACAAAAAATATGCAAAAAACAGGAACTGGCACTGGGCACTAGATTAATAAGTTAGTCCATAAAAATAATATAAAATTGCACCAAAACCATACAAAATTATAATAAACATGGCATGAATACTTCATAAATTATACATACGTTAGAGGCGTATTAGGGTATATATAGCCTACATCCAAAGATCCAACCGTTACAAGTCTTTGACCCAACTCAGTGACACCGGACCGAATTCTCAGTGAGGCGACTAGTGTAAAAGATTCGAACGTTGGAAGTCTCGGTGAGACCGATCAGAACATCTCGGTGCGATCAAAGTGCAATGGCTAGGGAAAGACCTCATTTCTGTAGTTCCGACCATTTTCTTCTTGGTAATTCCGAAATGAAGCAACTTCACAACAGAAACTTGGTCGCACCATCTCGGTGAGACCGAGATCCATATCGGTAGAACCGAAATGCTAGGGTTTGGCTTAGGCAGTGTATGTGATCAACTCGGTGAGTCCGGGATAGAGATTTTTGATCGGACCGAGATGATATTTTAGGGTTTTGGACAGATGTGATGTGGAGAAATGTTTTACGATTTTGGAGTAATACCACTAAGCACTTTGAGCAATTGAGTCATGATCAAAACCTCATCCTCTTTTAATAGTACTGGCTTTCCTATGGACTCAATGTGATCTTGGATCACTTATCCAAAAGCGTAGAGTCTTGGAGTTTTGCCAATTCTTGTCCTTAGCATTTTGAGGGGTCCACACTCACTAGTCCTTGCCATGCCAATCATTGTTTTCTCTGAAAACTATTATCAATGAGCATTAAATGAATGACTTATATGTTGTTATTAATTACCAAAACCACCCGGGGATTAGTTGCACTTTCATGCCATTAACGGGCGTTACTCCTTGCGCCGTCCACCACTAGCCACGCGGCCGCTTTGCCGTGTCAAAACGAGATCATTTTTTTACTTACTGGTTTTTGTCATTGTCAACTCTTCGATTTGGTGCAAAGTGTCACGTTTTATAAAGTGGTAGTTTTCCACAAGTTTTGACACGAAAATGGTGGTTCTATACATTTAACTCCGCGTTGATGCAAGGCATGGCATTGTCAAAGCCACACTTGGAGGGTCCAATCACTGTGCAGTCTGATTCCTCGACAACATTAACATCTCTCATGGGTGATAGTTTGGATCGCTCAACATCTGGTCATTTAGTTGCTGAGATTAAATTCTCGATGCTTGAAATGGAGTTTACTCCCCAAAAAAATTAGTCGTGAACAAAATAGGGTAGCTGATTGTTTAGCTGGTTATAGTCGAACTGAGTGTAGTACTGTTGTATGGCTACACCGTGGACCTCCATGTGTTGAGGCTCTTTTGCCACTTGACTGTAACCCTATCTCTATGGAATAAAACTCCCATTTACCCCGCAAAAAAAAACTTGAGGAAAAATTACCCTTCATTTTTTTGAGTGGAATTACCCTTCAATTAATTGCTCCGAACACACAGCCGCTTCCCTTATTTTTTTTATAGGAGATCAGCTCCCCGTCGCCTTCTTTGGTGTATACTGGGCCTCAAGTTGGGCCTCATAGATTTCCTTCCTGGGTTCATACTAAAAAAAAAGAGATTTCCTTCCTGGGTTTGAAGACGATGCGTGCTGCTCTTTTCGAACAAGCCAGACCACGAGCTCCGCAGTCCGCACCATTGCCTAGAAAAAAAACGAGCTCCGCACCAAGCCACCAACAGCCAGCGGCGAACGTCCCCACCCCCCCATCGCCGCCGGCGACGTCCCCTGCACCGGCGCCATGCTCCGCCTCCGAAGCTGCATCCTCACCCATCTCCTCTCTTCGCCCGCCACCCATCCCGTCCCCTGTCTCCACCGCCTCCTCTCCGCCGCCGCGCCCGCCGTCTCCCCAGGCCCCCGATTCGCCGTCGAGGACTACCTCGTCGACACCTGCGGCCTCACCCGAGCGCAGGCCCTCAAGGCCTCCACCAAGCTCTCCCACCTCAAATCCCCCACGAACCCCGACGCCGTGCTCGCCTTCCTCGCCGGCCTCGGCCTATCCAGCGCCGACGTCGCCGCACTCGTGGCCCGTGACCCGAAGTTTCTCTGCGCCGGCGTCGAGAGAACCCTGTCTCCCATCCTCGCCGGGCTCACCGGCCTCGGCCTATCGCGCTCTGAGATCGCGCGCGTCGCCTCGCTCGCACCCCGCAGCTTCCGCTCCAGATCTGTCGTTTCCGGGCTGGAGTACTACCTCCCCCTCTTTAGCTCCTCCGAGAGCCTTCTCCGGGGGCTCAAGAAATACAAGTACTTTCTCAGGTCTGATCCAGAGAGGGTGGTCAAGCCCAATATTGAGTTACTGCGGGAGTGCGGGCTAGGCACTTCCGATATTGCGAAGCTCTGCCTCGCTGTGCCATGGCTGCTCAGCGCCAAGCCGGAGCGCGTCCAGGTGATGGTGGCGTGCGCGGAACGTCTCGGTGTGCCCCGTGGATCGGGGATGTTCAGGCAGGCGTTGAAGGCTGTTGAATCCCTTAGTGAGGAGAAGCTCGCCGCCAAAGTGGAGTACTTAAGGAACACGTTCAGGTGGTCGGATGCTGAGGTGGGCATTGCTCTTCGTAAGGCCCCACTGATGCTGACCAAATCCAATCAGACACTACAGAGCAAGTCGGAGTTTCTTATCTCTGAGGTGGGGTTGGAACCGGCGTACCTTGCTCATTGCCCGGTAATGCTCTGCCTTAGCCTGGAGGGCCGAGTCAAGCCACGGTGCTATGTTATAAAGTTTCTTAAGGCAAATGGATTGCTAGATCGCCACTGGACCTACGGGACAATTGTCAGGGTGTCCGAGATGGTATTTGTGGAGACGTTCATATGCCCTCACAAGGAAGCTGCACCGAGCCTTGCTGAAGATTATGATGCTGCATGCAGAGGGGAAATGCCGACTAATTTCAGATTTACATGAACCAAGAACGGGCTATGAGAATTGGTAGCTGCATATGGCGCGAAAAAGTTTTCACTCTGCGTGGTAATCTGGTAAATTATGTTTCTTTGCTCTTTGCCTAACTGGATATCTGTTGATTCCTTAAGCCCCACGAGTTGATGCCATTTGATAGAGACGAAAGCATTGCCTGCAATCTCTCAAGATAAGAAGTCCAGGAATTATTTATGGTTCCCTCTTCTGTTTAAGATGACGGAAATGGATGTCTGGGTGGAACCAATTTTCTGTTGAAACCAGGACCCTGAAAACCAGAAAGCAAAAGAACTATCCTGCATTGTTGTGATATGCTTTCATGCTGAATTTTGTCTAGCATGTTCCTTTTTCAGTTCGTCGTCTTTTTTGCCAAAATTGTTCAGTGTATAATATTTAGATTATGCTTCTAGAAGATATATTTCTACCGGGTCTATGTTTATTGCCTGCCTTCTGATTTCTTTCCTTGTATTCTTCAAATTCCTAAATCCTGTTGTTGACCATACTTTTGCTGGGAATGTTTAAATATTGAACAACTAACCTATTTGGCTCTAAAGTATGATTAACAACTGATTTTTTATCATTTATATCTGCCCTTAATCTTCAGAATTAAATCAGTGGAGATGGCATTAATTAGTCTTATAATATCTATCTAGTAGTCTTGAATTAATCTTATCATATCTACTGCAAACCTGTCAGTTCACAAAATGAATTTCATCAAGTTACGAATTTCAGACCAAATTGTTGCTTTCAGCTAAGCTGTAAGTCTTTGTACAAACTATCACCTTAGGCTTGTTGTCCATCCTAGCATAAGTGGCAAATTGATGTGTCTACTGATGGAATTCTTCGTTTTGATTGTGTTTAATGATGCAAGATGGGTATCTGGTCTACTGTTCAAAATCATGATGAAATCAATGAGTCAAAGTTCTCCCCTGTTAAAACGCACGAAAGATGTATTGGAGCTAAGACAGTACGAGATCAGGCCATTCAGCAAGTGAATTGAGAGTATCAGTGAGCTATTCTCTGTACTTTTCAAGTACAATAATCTGCTTCAGCTGGTTTTCAACTATAAATATTGGGCTACTTTGTTGGTGAGCCTATCCTGCAGTGTAGGTTTGTCAAGCATCAGCCACCAATGAAAGCCACTCTGATTTTGAAGTAACATAATCTGCTTCAGGTGGTTTTCAACTATATTTGACCTTATGCAATGTAGGATAGGCTCATTTTGTTTGTGAGCCTATCATGCAATGTAGGTTTATTTGTCATCGGCGAAGTGTTTTTCTGCCTCTTGCTGCAGAAGGAACCTGTGAAACTTCCTAGTTGTATATTTATTTGCAGTTGACACAACTGACAACAGAAATATAGAAGCAATAAATGAATCTGCCCCAGTGAGCTATGCTGCTTTTTGAACAAGTATAGATGTGCAAATCAAGATAATTTTTACCTATCCATTTTGTTGTGTTAAAATAGTCATACTGTAGTTCTTAGTACCGTTTATGCCATTTAGTTTAGAGTTACACACATTAGTTTTATTGATTAATAGCCTGATCAGTGAGCTCTTTTTAAATTCTAATTGTTTGCGGTTCTTATTAAATTCTGCATCCATGATATAGATGCCTATTGTTGTGAACTCTTTTGCAAGCTCTTTTAAAATTCTAATTGTTTGCGGTTCTTATTAGTCTGTCATGAAAATTTAATTGTTTCTTATGTTCAGCTGTGCCTGACCCAGCAAGTGGCGAATCAGAGCTCTATGGAATTCTTACATATATCAAGTATGAAATGATCTGGATTTTGCAACCCTAAGCTCAGCAAGAGGTTCCGAAAGGATAATGTCTTAGATTGGCTTAAGACTGCTCATATCTGTTACATAGATATTTGGTGAGGTATGAAGCGTAGGATGAAATATATGAACTGCCAAAATCTAAACCCTGGACAATATATCTTGGCTTCCATTGGGTTTGATGTACATCGGTAAATGGCTATGTGTCTGCGTCAACTCTCCAAAGAATGCATCACTTGGTATTTCCAAAAGTTCCGGTGCGGAAATTGCTTTTTGTATTTCCTTTGCATCCATAGATTTGATATCTACCTTAGATGTTCAGTGTTAAATTCTGAAAAGCTTCACATCAGTATATCTTGGCTTCCATTGGGTTTGATGCCCATTCCGTAGTTGTTTAAGTAACCTTAGCAAGACAATGCCATTTAAAAAAAAATCATCTGATTCTTGGGAATAATTTCATCATGTGATCCAAATATCTGATTATGCTTCTAAGCTAAATACTCAAAAGTATGGCCCTGTGGATAGTGTTCATGTTTTCCACGTAACACAGCCCTACTTCTATCTTATGCTATCCATAGTCATGTTGTGTATGGCCCTGTAAATAGTTTCTGTTACTACTATTTTGCTTCAAGTATCATAGCTGCCATATGCGCATACAACTCAGACAGGCTCTATAAGTATATTTTTACTTACTGTTATCCTTTGTGTATTAACATGATCAATGCATAGTATATGTACCCTTCTATAAGTATTTTTCCTTCGGAGCTAATTATATCTCTGTGCTTTTGTATGTGTGTTTGCCAATGCCATGGTTGATTTTTTTTTTTTGTGAGTAGACCGAAAACTGTAGGGGCTACTTACCTGACACTAAATATTTGCAACCCACCTAAATATTTAAGCAATTTTACATGTCTTCCAATAAACCTGCACAACATGATTGCACATCGTCTGGCAGATTTCTCCTCCATTGTCATGATGATCTGGCAGCATGTTTGGAGAGAAAGAAATGACAGGATCTTCGATCTGAAGGCAGTGAACTTAATGGCAATCTGTGATCGCATCTCAGAGGAGATATACACATACACCTGCATTTGGCTAAGGTACCCCCTTCCCCCTCTCTTCTTGGTAACAATGATATGTAAAATTGCGCTGTATGTCTGTGTAAAGTAGGACTATGCACTCTATACATATTGATACTTATGCATACTGTCAGCCATATAGGCTGTAGAGAAGGGCGGTTTTGCCCACTCATGATATTTTTTAATAAAACGATTCCTTCAAAATCCATGGGTTATCTCACTGAGCTTCTCCTAATTATGGCCTTATGTTAGTCCCTAGATTGCAGTGCTATTCTCTGGACCATCTTTATTTGAATCCTTCATCTTTGTGTTGTTGTACCTTGTCAAGACTTGATTCCATCCCAGTTCTTTCTGTCTGTGGCAAGACCAAGACGTGCCTTCTAGTTACAGGGTCCTGGTTCTTTGTGTCGCCCGAGGAGGGCCAAGGGATTCTCTCATATGAGCAGATGTTGAAAGGCAACTGATGAAATTGCCCTGAAAATTTTCCTATGGAATTAACCCCTATTTTGCAGTGGTATTTATATTGGACCTCGTTAGTCGACAAACGTTCGTCAGGAAAGATGGCAAAAGCGAACGTTTTGCCTGACAAATTTAGTTCTAGGGGGGCTGCAACTTTAGTTGAAGAGGGGGGGGGGGGGGGGGGGGTTCGCTTGGGAGTGGCAACGTTTTGCCTGACAGGTTTACTTTTGAAGCCATTATTTTTCTAGAAAATTGTCATCGCTCGATCAGGATCTAAGGCCTGTGCTTGTGGGTGCTTTTGCTGGCACTCCCCCAGTGGACGTTTGCCCAATAGCATTATTTCAAATGTTGGCTAATAATGATCAGACTAAATACAAGTGGTGGTGGCCGACGATGTAAGGTGAGGCAGCTCGTCTTTTTCCAGTAGTTGCATTGCTTCCAGCATGGAAGGTCGCTCTGCACCGTTGGGGAGGGAACACCAAAGGCCCATGACAAGTACACGTTGCATCTACTCCATATCAAAGTCGCCTCCCAACCTCTCATCAGCAACGGCCTTCACCATCTTCATATGCTCCCCACGGAAGTTGCCTCCCGAACTCTCATCGAGCATGTGACCGCTTCTTTTATAGAGATCCCATACTTCTTGGAGTTGCGCCACCCGCACGCGATCTCCAGTAGAATGAGCCCGAAGCTATAGACATCGGTGCTCCTGTTGAACTTGACATCAGCTTATATTTTTAACTTGGGATCCATGTACGCATCGGTCCCTATGGTGGTGGTCACCAGTGAGGAGTTGTTTTTGTTGCCAATCCTTGATAGCCCGAAGTCGGCGAGCTTGGCATTGTAATCATCATCCAGGAGTGTATGTTGCCTGGCTTGATATCTCTGTGTAGGATGTACGACACACACTCGTGGTGGAGGTAGACAAGAGCTGATCCTATCCGCTTCACTATTTTGTACCAGGTTGGCCATTGCAGAACTGCCGTGTCCTTGTCGTGTAGGTGATGGTCGAGATCACCCTAAGGCATCAATTCGTAGACAAGGAAGAGCCTATGATCATCCAGCTGCTTCAGGCTGCAGCACCAGCACATCAAGTCCCATCTGCTTCTGCCGCACCAGCCTTGCAACCTGACCAGATTCTTGTGCTTGGTGTTGCTAATGGTGTTGACTTCCGTGAGGAAGTCCTTGGCTCCTCCTAGCCTGGACCCCTTCAAGAGCTCCTTGACAGCAACCTGCTGCTATCCTCCATCATGATCGACCTTGAGGCATGTTCCCCAGTACACCGCGCCAAAGCCGCCCCTCTTCGAGCTTCCTCTCCATGGAGAAGTTGTTGGTTGGGCGAGCCAAGTCCCGGTACCGGAATTGCTTAGGGCCAGCCCTCGAAACCATGAGGGAATTACGCCTTCGTCTCCACATAAACCATCATAGAATGAACGAATCCATGAGCAGGAACACAGAAGCTCCTCTAGCAATCGCTGCTGCAGTTAGACCCGTAGCGGATAACACACACCCGGATTGTGAAATAACCTCCTAAATCTTTGTGCAAGGTTGTAAAAAGTTACTGCCCTACTCAAGATGAGCACATACATATCGATATTGGTAGTTGTTCTTTGGGAGCAAGCGTGAAGTTGAAGGACCATGACAATATCTCATGGAGCTCCACACCTATGCCAGTGGCTGCAGAGAACCCTACCGCCACATCTGGTGGGAGTAACGTTTCCAGGTGGGGCAACTGCAAGCTTGTTAGACAGATAGATAGAGTAGAGATAGAATTCAGTTAAACAGTTTTGATCTCCTCTCGATCTCCCATGTATCTGGACGCATCCTAGCGATCGTCCTCAACTTGTGTGCCATGGCTGGCTGATTGCCTCAGTCTATAAATACCCGCGGCCTGCTACGGCAGGAGATATGCTTCCCATAATATTTACATGGTACCAGAGCTGCTTCCTCATAAGATCATAGATCACATCTAGCCAAGCTCCTGAGAGAAATCATGACCGGCACCACCGCCTCCGCGTTTGCCAGCACCATGAGTGCCCTGACCTCCCAACCTTCATTTGCCACCTTTGCTCCCTCCTCCAGCACCAACGCCGTGTCCCTCGGTCCACCACCGTAAGAGAAGTTCACGAGGACAAACTTCCTCCTATGGAAGGCCATCGTGCTGCCCCATATTAAGGGCGCACAGATGGACCACTAACTCAACGCAGCAAGCCCAGCGTCGCCCGTCACCATCATCGTCACCATCGACGGGAAGGAAGAGCAGGTCGTCAACTATGCGCGCGCGATCTGGTACGCTCAACAGCAACATGTACAAGGCTATCTAATGGGTTCTCTGTCCCGTGAAGTGCTTGCCTAGGTCGTCATGCTGCAGACTTCGGCCGAGGTGTGGAGCGCCATCCATGCCACGTTCGCTGCCCAGACGCGAGCCTAGTCCGTGAACACCAGGATCGCACTTGTCAACCTTCAGAAGGGTAACTCTAGCATGACGGAGTACCTCGCCCAATTCAAGGTGCTCTCTGATGAGATCACTCTCGCTGGTGCGCCCCTCTCCAACCAGGAGATCATCTCCTATGTCCGCTCAGGTCTGGACCTTGAGTACAACTCTGTGGTCTCAGCCCTCGCCCGCGTCGAGCTTGTCACGCCCCTGGAGCTTTACAGCCAGCTGATGAGCTTTAAGGCACAACTCAACCTTTCCCAAGAGACGCACGTACAACAGTCTTCTGCCAACGTTGCGGCTCGTGGTCGTGGCAGTGGCAGCCCAGGCCGTGGTCACCAAGGACATGGTTGTAATAGCGGCGTGCATGGGCGTCGCAACAACAACACACGCCCGGCTAGAATCAGGAACACATCATCCTCCTGCACCGGTAGACCACACTGCCAACTATGCAAGAAGCCAAGCCATGAGGTAATTGAGTGATGGCACCGTTTGATGAAAATTATGTTCCCGACGAACGCCATGTAGCTGCTTTTCTCCAGGAACAAGGAAACACGATGTCGTATGCTGACTCCGCAGTGACTGACCACATCACAGGTGAGCTTGAGAAGCTTGCCATCCGCGAGAAGTATTTCAGCAACAACCAAGTACACACCGCCGCAAGCGGTGGAGGTATGAACATTCATCACATTGGTCAAGCCTCAATTAATGCCCTATTTCTAAACGTGATCTTCCATTAAAAGATGTTCTCCACGTTCCACAAGCCAACAAAAATCTTGCTTCTATGTCTCGCTTATCAGTCGATAACAATGTATTCTGTGAAACTCATCCTAAATATTTTCTTTTAAAGGATCGGGCAACAAGGGAACTCCATCGCGGTAGATGCATCGGAGGACTTTACCCCATCACATGAGGAGCATTTAGTCGAAAGCGTTGTCTTCAAGCCTACTCCGTCGTCAAGCCCTCCTTGGCAAGATGGCTTCAAAGAGTTGGTGACTCTTGGCACACTGACAAGCATCACAAACAAACTTTTTATTTTCACTACCTGAAAATGGAAGATTGCCTTGATTGACTACTTGCTCAACTATGATTGATGACGGATGTCCTACTCTTTGATGCCATCTTGCCAAGGAGGGCTTGACGACGACGCTTTTGATGACTAAATGCTCCTAATGTGATGGGGTAAGGTCCTCCGATGCATCTACCGCGATGGAGGAGTTTCCTTGTTGCCCGATCCTTTATAAAAATAATATTTAGGATGAGTTTCAAAGAATACATTGTTATGGGTTGTTAAGCAAGACATAGAAGCAAGATTCTTATTGGCTTGTGGAACGTGGAGAACATCTTCTAATAGAAGATCAATTGGGGAACTAATTGAGGCTTGACCAATGTGATGGATGTTCATACGTCCACCGCTTGCGGCGGTGTGTACTTGGTTGTTGCCGAAATACTTCTCGCAGATGGCAAGCTTCTCAAGCCCGGAGTTAGCATACGACACTATGTTTCCTTCTCCTTGTTCCCGGAGAGCAGCAGCCACATGGCGTTCGCCGAGAAGATAATTTTCATAAAAACGGTGCCAACACTCAGTTACCTCATGGTCTGTCTTCATGCATAGTTGGCAGAGTGGTCTGCCGGTGGAGGATGATGATGCGTTCTGACTGTAGTTGTTGCCGCCAGGGCGTGGGCTGTTTTTGTTGCCGGTCACGCCTAGGCTATTTTAGCCATCGAAGTGCAGTCTACCGACCAGCATTCGGGTGATGTTAAAATTGATGGATGCCGTCATGGTCCCATCCAGGCTGAAGCTGGGTAGGCTTGTCGTGTTAACTGAGTGTCTGAAGGAGCTGAGGTCGATGCCGATGTTGTCCAAGGTTTCCTGGGGATCGAAGGTGTTGTACATGTCAAACTCCATGGCGACGAACTGGTACGGGTCGTAGGTGATGCTCTCTTTCTTGTTTGTGAGGCCGAAGGCATCACCGGCCGAGTCTGGCGGTAGCGCCGATGGCTAGCCGAAAAGGAAGAAAGCCATGGCATCCCCTTTGGGGTATCAAACTCCCGCGTCTTCTGTAACAAGAGTGCACCGCCGGTGACCTTGCTAAACACCATTTTAGCCGAAGCCAATCTTTGGAGCACCGCAGGGGCTAAGAAGCTAGGCACTTATAGCGCGAGAGTAATCACCATGTGTTGTATGAGAGTCGGTTGTAAAACAAACTAACTCTATTCTCTCCTTAATTAATAGATGAGGCAAATCTTATGTCTTCGTTTCAAAAAAGCTCATGCATGGTCTTCCAAATTGTCCAAGATACAAGCATGGTGAGAGAAGTCATGGCCATCTAGCTGGGGATGTTCAACCCGGTCCTATTAGCCCACCAAGACTTGATGGAATCCTCCAAGTGCCAAGTAGAAGTGTACATGTGGTCGAGACCAAGCTTCTCGATGACCAAGTTCCATAGCTAAATTGTAAAACGTCACTCGAAGAAGAGATGTGCTCTAGCTTCACGCTCCCTCTTGCAAAGAGGACAAAGGCCACAGTTTGGCCGGCCTTGCTTGGCCAATCTATGGGTGGTCCAAAGTCGGCCTTGTATGGCTAACCAAGCGAAGAACTTGACTTGTAGCAGAGCCCAAACTTTCCAAACCATTTGTTCCATAGGGGAGAGGGTCATACCAAAGAATTGCGCCTTGTAGGTGGAAGCCGCTGAGTAGAGCCCATCTGTCAAGTGTTTCCACACGATGTCGTCCTTGGTATGCTCATCAAGATGGAAGTCATGCACAAGCATCCAAATTGTGAAGAACTCCCTTATGTGGTCGACGGAAACAATTGTGGATGGTTCGATCTTTTAAATCCAAGCATTCTCCTTGAGGGCCTCACGCAACTTCCAATCTTTTCTCGTTGATGCCTTGAAAATGAGAGGGGCAATCTCTTTTGGTTTTCGTCCAAGGAGCCATGGTGAGTCCCAGAACGGTGTTTTTGCGCCATTCTCCATCGTGATGGTGGTGGAGGCATAGAAGAAATCAAGGTCATCCTCATCATAAGGGTTTCCCATACCAACCCACAAGTTCCCCGGCTCCTTCCATTCAAACCATGACCAACGCAACCTCAAGGCCCTAGCGATTTTGTCGGTGTTTGAGCACCTCAAAGCCTCCATATTCGAGTGGCCAACAGGCCGCCTCCCAATTCACCTTGCGTTTTGCACTAGTAGTGTTGTTCGAGTCGAACCAACGAAAGGTCCGCTCAAGCTTGTTAACATCGAGGAGTGTTCTCGGCGGGACGACAAGTGGTGTTATAAAGTAGACCACCTGGGAAGTGACGACAGACTTGACTAGCGTTGTGCGGCCACTAGTAGTGATATGTTGGCCCTCCCACGTGACGAGTTTTCCGGCCACCTTGTCTTCAAGGAAGTGAAGGTCCACCTTCTTGAGCCGCCATACCGGGAGAGGAAGGCCCAAATATCTCAAGGGGGACAAAGCTCTAGTTGCCGGCAATCTCTGCAGAATGTGGCCCAAATTGAGTTGGTTGCATCGAATGGGCACCACTGAGCTCTTTTGGAAGTTGGTGCAAAGACCAGTCACCTTGTTGTACCCCTTTAAAATAGTCGCGAGGTTAGCAATATCCCTCTTGGTAGGGGCCATGAACACAGTCGCTTCGTTCGCATATAGGGAGGTTCTCACCCTAGCACCTCTCCCATGAATCTTGTGAAGGAGACCCTTCTGAGTTGCTAGTTCCAGCAATGACGAACATGAGAGGCGAAAGTGGATCGCCTTGGCGAAGCCCCCTACTATGTACCATGGGATGGCCAAGCACACCATTCAAGAGGATCCACGATGAAGATGTGCAGAAAAGCACGGTGATCCAATTTCGAACCTTGGTCGGGAAGCCTTTCCTTTGTAGAAGATCAAGGATGTACTCTCACTTAACCGAATCAAAGGCCTTGCGAATGTCAAGCTTGAAGAGTAGGGTGGGGGTCCCGCACTTGTGCAACCGGCGGGCAAAGTTCGGACGTACATAAAGTTATCGTGAATCCTTCCCCTCTTGATGAATGCACTTTGCGCGTTGGAGACCAGGGCATTCATGCGGGGGCCAAGGCTGATGGATAGCACCTTCGCAATAATATCGATAGCATGGATGAGACTAATGGTTTTGTAGTTGGAGATGCCCTCCACACCCTCTTTGGGCAAAAGCACCACATTTGCGGAGTTGAGCCAATGGAAATTTGCCGAATGTAGGGACTCAAAGATGTGTATGACCCTCATAATGTCATCTTTGATGGTGTCCCAGCATTTCTTGAAGAAGATGCCCGTGAAGTCATCCGGTCTGGGTATGCCTGTGAAGCCATCCATGCATGAGCTCGCCACCTCATGGGTGGTGTTGTCATACAACGGCAACGGGGGCCCATACGACATTAAGCCGCGGTCGCCGGTAGTCACTGCTGCAAGGAGTTGCCTGCAAGGTTGACCAAGCTGCCGTTCACGGCCGCGTCACCCGACAAATTGAGGTATTTTGCGTCGCATGAGGATGAGTTGGCGAAGTTGAAGCTAAAGGAGATGGGTGGCGGCGTTGCGGCGGCGACATGTCAAGGAGCATCGAGCAGCGAGGAGAGGAGGAAGCAGCCGGCGTAGAGGATGATGATGAGAAGAAGCTGCTACTGGGGCGCGCCATTGCTTGCAGGAAACATGGCTCTGTCTGTCTAGCTAGCGCTGTCTGGCTAGCGCTGGGGTGTTGTGAGCTCAGGAGCGTGAACTTGTGGCATATATATTATATATAAAAAAAATACACGACTAAATTACCTTTAGATTAATCACGTGGGTACATGTATCTCATCCGAGTCATGTCTGAATTTAAGTAGGTGGCAAGAATCTTCCTGCCTGTTAGTGAAGGCATTCATGCACTACTGCCATCATTGTGCTAGCTTTCCAAGTTGTTTTATTCTGAGCCTCCACTTAATTGTACCAGTTGCTAACTTTGCTATATGATAGTCTGAAAGATGGAAACCAGGGTGCAAGTCTGTGGGCAGTGGGCCGGCACACGACCACCAGCTGCTATTTCTTGTGGACTGCTTTAGTAGCCGCATGTTCCCGATATGAACTTTATGTAATATCAGGTAATTATCAGGACCTTGGCCTTCAATTATTTTATGCAAATTTGGTTGCCCTCCAATCTTGACTGAAGTTTCCTCGGGGTGGTTATGATGACATTGACGTTGACGGGCGGGTTTGCGTAGTTCCCACCTTTAGGGCTCCGTTGGTTCACAAGATAGGAAAAATGTGCAAAATGTAGGAATATGATAGAATGTATGTGTAGAACAGAGGATTGAACAATATAAGAACTCTATATTTGGCCTTTGTTGAGGAGCCTGTCATACAGCAGTGTAGGTTTCGTAGGCATTGGAAGAGTACTTTTCCTGCCTGTTGTCGCCCAAGGAATCTGTGAAAGTTCCTATCTGTATATTTGTTTCCACCTGACACGGCTGAGAACAGAAAAACGGAAGCAAAAAAAACTGCCCCGGTTAGCTATGATGTTTTTTAACAAGTATACATGTAGAAATCAAGATAATTTAGCTATCTTTTTCTTTTGTTAAAATAGCTATACAGTAGTTTTTGGTGCTATTTCTGTCATAGCACTTGCCTGAAATCTTTGGTGTATTTGCAAGCACCAGCAGTGACTATAACATGGAAGAAACTTAGGCACCATTCATGGTTCCGTTTGTAAAAAAAATGCATCTACAAATTTGTTGTAAAAAAAAAAAAACGATTTGGATCTTTTTTTTTTGCTATGCATGATTCAGAGCTTGTCAGCTTAGAGCTTGATAATGCGATATCATCAAATCATCCAACGGATAATGGAAACTATTTCGGTGGCGGTAATGGCCTCCAGTAGTTTTCTATGGAACCATACCATTCTGTGAACTGAGAATGCTTATAAGCTAGATATTCAAATCACAGTCCTATGAATAGTTATTGTTGGCTGGGAACAGTTTTCATGTTTTCCACGCAACAGAGTCCTAGTTTTATCTTCATGCTATATGTAAGCTACACCTTGGTCGAATTGGTTTCAACAGTGGAAATATTAGCATTTTTTTATGGTAGGAAATTGGTTTCAAACGATGGCAATTGACTATATTCCACGAACACTAACAATGGGAAGATCTTCCTATGTATCTTAGCAGCGACTGTTAATCCCTATACTTTGCTTTTGCTGAAGGTACTAGACTGTATGTTGATAACATTTGCTTTTGAAACATTCATACGGTGAGCCACAGAGGGTAGGTCTGCTTACTTATGACATTGTCATAAACAAAATCCCATCAAAACCCATGGACTAACTCACCGAGCTTCTAGTTATAGCTTTGTGGTAATCCCCAAGAGTGTATTGCTATTCTCTGGATCATCTTTGCTTGAACCCTTCACTTTTGTGTCTGTTGTACCTTGTCAATACTTGATTCCATCCTGGTTCGCTTCCAGTCACAGGGTGAAACTTCAGGTGACAAGGCTGGCGAATCATCAAGGTGCGAGATACATCATGCGCTCAAGTTTTGTGTGCCAAGTAGTTCCCAGGACCAAATCTTCACTCTGTTCAAATATCGGCATGATGAGGACCACGGGAACATCCTCTGCTGCAAAAGTTTGACGAATCGATCCCGTGCCCCACGTTTCAGTCACTGCCTCCATGAGCACGGCAACTTGCCAACTTCAGTAGGGAGATTGGCACTGGCATGATTACTTGACTGTCGGGTAACACCCTCCAGGCACCCATGGACCAGACCAGGTACGAATCTGAGTTCTGTCTCCTTCAGAAGTTGCACTCCTTTCAGAATACTCCGCTACACTCCACGGCGCTCAACATGAAGGATATTTGAGACTTATGTTTATGTATAGTTTTTTTTTTTATACTTCCATGTTGGGATTGGTCCGGCATCGCCCCCAACAGTGCACACCCACTCTTTATGACTAAAAACAATTCTGGGTGCTTGTAGTGCAACAAAAGTACGTTCTACTTACGAAATAGCACCATTTATTTGTCTAAGAAACATGTTGATTTTGCAACTACGAGATCTTCCACTTATTTGGTTTCATTTTACATTCTGCCAGTATATGTGCTACATATGCGCACCTGTAGACTGCAGTTAATATGCAATTGCAAGTGCCTCGTTTTCTTGCTGGGAGTATTCGCCAGACACATAATGTAACAAATACTCCAATCTTCTAAATGCCGCCATTCCTGCCAAGGAATGACCATCCTTTAAACAGAAGAGAAGAGAAGAAAGGAATTACCATCCTTTAAACAGACTGTAAAACAATGTAATCTTATAAAAATTTGAGCTCCCAAACTAACCCATTGGAGATTACTCCATTTCTTTACCCAGTGAAGAATTTTAGAGTGTGCTCTAAATTGTGCTACATGATACTAATGACCTGACCCGGGTAAAACACTGACTTCAAAATATGCAGCATATTCTACCGCTTTTTTTTGGTTGAGAAATCGCAAAAGCCTTGTGTTTCATTCCATTGAGAAGGTAGAAGAGACACAGTACACACACCCAAACGGGCAGGAAAGAAAATGATTACAGAGCGCAACAAATTATTATGTAACTACATTTGTGCCAACATTACAAATTATTACGAGACATGGTATACTGGCAGAAAGCTTCAAAATTACTAGCAAACAGGATTCCTTAGCATCCATACCATTTGGCTAGTGAAAAATCTCTCAGTCGTAGAATTGAACCATTTGGCCTGAAAAGGAAAAGCAACCTATTAGGATGGCAAACTTCACCCCAACAAATTCATCGATGTTTGAGAATCAGTTAGTCTAACAAAAAATGAAATAACATCGTATATAAAGCACTGAAAAGAGATTGGCAAACTTCACCCCAAAAAATTCATCGATGTTTGAGAATCAGTAGTCTAACAAAAAAGAAATAACATCATATGTAAAGCAATGAAAAGAGATTGGTGAGCAGGGGCACAATTCAAAACCCCATTTATGTTATGATTTGATACGATATAACTGAAAAGATGGGGACACACATTGCTGCCAATAAGTGGAACATGACAATGTGATGGTTTATCTCGAGGGCACAAGACACAATAAAAAATGTAGCAGACATGAGACGACCTTAGTATTGTAATCTCTATGCTTCTGGCAGATCTCAAGGCATAGCAGACAGCATCTGGGAGATGTAATTGCATGATTCTTCGTGTCTACCAATCAAATGCTACTGCTTCTACATTTCTGTATAAATAGGCCTCAGCAGAGCAGTAGACACATCAAACAAAGAAGTGTTCCTTTATTCAACTCTTCATCAACCACAATATATATAGAGAAAAGCTTCAAGCTCAGATATGGCTTTCCACCAAAGATCGATAAGTTTGCCTTCTAGGCCTCACGTCAGTGAGACCCAAGTCGAGCAAGAGCTCCACAGCCTAGAAGCAAGCATCTCTTCCTCCAATTCCATCAGCACGATGTGCGATGGTCTCGGTAGTCTTGCAAACATTTACGATGATCTTGAAGAGATTGTTTGCCTACCAAGCCACCAAGTTTTCTCCTCCCAGCAGAGGAACATGTTGGATGGAGAAATGGAAGGTTCTCTCGAGCTGCTAGATCTCTGCAGCGCCATGCAAGAGATATTCGCTGAGATGAAGGCCATCATCCAAGAGCTGCAAGTGGCTCTAAGGAAAGGGGATGATGCAGCTACTCAAGCCAAGATCCAATCTTACACCCGCTTGGCGAAGAAGGCGAAGAATCATTTCAAGAACACTAAGAAGACTCCAGCAGATTGCATGATGGTTATGCTGTTGACCAAGGGCAGAGAGATCTCTGCCTCTCTGCTGGAGTCGACACTCCATCTCTTGTCAAAGCAAATTGAGATGCCTAAACTGTCTCTTGTTTTCAAGGCATTTCACAAAAAGAAGGCAGTTGTTTGCAAGGAGGAGCAATTGTCGGAGTTAGAGTGCAGTATCGGAGATCTTGAGAGCGGAGCAGGACATCTGTTCAGGAAATTAGTCCAGAACAGAGTTTCTCTACTCAACATCCTTAGCTCATAGATGCTCTCAAGTCACTCTGGACGCCCTCGGCCTCGGATTGGCATCCGCCTTTTAAGGAATAGCTGATCTTCATACAATTTTCCCATGTGTATACACTATACTCTATAAATGTACATGATACTATAGAAATGGAAACAGAAACCAAAGTTTTGATCCATTGACCATTTCATCCTTGAAGATGTGTTTATGATCCCAGTATATTTTTATGCCCATAGTTAGTGGATCTTGTTCCTTATGTATGAAACATGCCAGATCAAAGTCACAAGGTCCCAACCTGTATTTGACAGAATCACTTGATTTTATTATCCAGATTCTCCACCACCACCACATGGCTGTGCAGTCTGGCACTACAATTGAATATATTTCTTGTTTCCTACAACCAAGTCCAAATTAGTGTACTCAAATTTTAACATCTTCGACATCTATATAATTCAAGCATCTTTTTTTTGGTGAATTATATAGATGTCGAAGAAGCTTGGCGCCACTTCATCCATCCGGCTTTGATTCGATGGTTCACATCTTTGTCAAGCATTGAAGGCGACAAAATAACAAAAACATTTACTTCAAAACCACAATTTTTTGCATGCTCTACATATTAACAATAATCCGAGCAAGACCTGATCTAAACTTGCCAGTGCGAAAACTTTTTGTTCTTTTCAATAAAATGATCCTCAATACACAAACAACAATCGATGATTTATATGCTTATTTCAAACTTCACCAAAAAAAAGGATGCTGATTTCCGAGTATCAGTAGTATGACTAAAGAGGTAATAGATTGTACAAAAACATTGCAAAAATAGGTGGCCACAGGCACACATCAAAAGCTTGTTTCAGTAATGGTTAGATATGAAATGGGCATGCTACTCACACGGGTGGGTGGCTGAAAGCCTCAATCTGGAAAAATGGGGATAGTATGTTGAACCCCTAACATGGATCTTGCTCCCATGGCCTAAACATGCCAGCTCCGACCTCGAGGCTTTGACCTGTGATTTGCAAATGTGCCCACCAAGGAAAACGCCTTATTAAATACAGGTATGTCACAGCTAAATAATGGCCTGAGCATGCAAGAAAGATCCACCATCAGACTAAACCACGCTGCTGGTTCTTGCTGCCAATTGTTTGGACAGTAGCACAAAACAATGTACTAAACATGAGACGACTTTAGTGTTGCGATCTCTATGCGTCTAGCAGATCTCAAGGCATAGCAGACAGCATCTGGGAGATGTAATGGCGTGATTCTTCATGTCTACCAATCAAATGCTACTGCTTGTACATTTATGTATAAATAGGCCTGAGTAGAGCAGTAGACACATCAAACCAAGAAGTGTTCTTTTCTGCTCCTCCTCTCTTCAACCACAATACAGAGAAAAGCTTCAAGCTCAGATATGGC
The DNA here is from genome assembly GCA_011799875.1 of Thinopyrum elongatum. Classification (NCBI taxonomy): domain Eukaryota; kingdom Viridiplantae; phylum Streptophyta; class Magnoliopsida; order Poales; family Poaceae; genus Thinopyrum; species Thinopyrum elongatum. The sequence goes on along the minus strand of CM022302.1, from coordinate 78,684,266 downwards.
TTTCCACCAAAGATCGACAAGTTTGCCTTCTAGGCCTCACGTTAGTGAGACCCAAGTCGAGCAAGAGCTCCACAGCCTAGAAGCAAGCATCTCTTCCTCCAATTCCACCAGCGCGACGTGCGATGGTCTCAGGAGTCTTGCAAACATCTACGATGGCCTTGAAGAGATTATTTGCCTACCAAGCCACCAAGCTTGCTCCTCCCAGCAGAGGAAGATGTTGGATGGAGAGATGGTATGTTCCGTTGAGCTGTTGGATCTCTGCAGCACCACGCAAGAGGCCTTCGCCGACATGGTGGTCATCATCCAAGAGTTGCAAGTGGCTCTAAGAAAAGGAGATGATGCAGCTGCTCAAGCCAAGATCCAGTCTTTTACTCGCTTGGTGAAGAAGGCCAGGAAACATTTCAAGAAGACTGCCTAGAAGGCTGCATCCGACAAGATGGTCATGCTATTGACTAACGCAAGAGAGATCTGCATCTCTCTGTTGGAGTCCACACTCCATCTCTTGTCAAAGCAAATTGAAATGCCAAAGCAGTCTCTTGTCTGCAAGGCATTTTACAAGAAGAAGGCCGTTGTTTGCGAGGAGCAATTGCAGGAGTTAGAGTGCAGCATCGGAGATCTTCAGAATGGAGCAGGAAATCTGTTCAGGAAATTAGTCCAGAACAGAGTTTCTCTTTTAAACATTCTTAGCTCATAAATACTCCACATCACTCTACTTCCTGCGATTGGCATCCGCCTTTTTGAGGATGAGCCGATCTTGATACAGTTTTTCCATGTGTATAGTATACAGTACAAATGTACAGAAATTATAGAAACAAAGACCAAAGTTTTGATCCATATCAGATGTTGCGATACTGATAATAATCTCTTGGGGCTTTGTGATGAATATATGCATGACAAAAGGAAATGTGTATGATGTCAATAATTTGTTAGGTTCTGTTAATTAGGTTTGTGTTACAGGTTACATTTTTGTGGTAAATGATAACAACAATGGTGTTAGGCCTACCATAAAACTACTAGGTTATCGGTTGCATTACACCTACCATAAGATTCATGATTAGCCTTATTTTGTGGATCTCACTTATCATGCATGGGACACGCCAGGTGGAAGCCACATGGTTGATGGTTGTACTTGCACATAAATCAACTAGCCAGATTCATCGTTGCAAATGGTGGCTTCATATGCTCAATTAGTATTTAGGTATATATCTACACATTTATTCAGATGATAAAGCTTCCATTTCTGATAAAATCATGGAACTGATCATGATGGGTAGGTCAAGTGGAAAAATGAAATCTAAATGTTCTTAGTAACAACAATAATCCATATTTGCAAATGAAAAAAAATAGTATGATAGTACCTTCAGCATAATTTTATTATGTATTTATTGGGAGGTAAATATTGAATTGAGCATTATAGATTTCTGAGATAGCATGTCTTAATGTTAACACATTATTAACACCAAAAATATCTCGTGTAGAAGGGAAATATTTTGCCTCGTCAAAGCATGGTTTGATCTCTTTCTTACCCCCTCTTACATTGTATAGGAGCACCACAAAGGATGTTAGCAGAACCAGATAGCAGAGCCTGGAACAACATGCTGATTAAATCAGTGGTTCCTTACACCAGCAATCACCAACCACCCTGGGGCTGCAGATGAGTTTGCCACTAACAATGAAGACACGGCTGTAGCATGCCAGCGGCAAAGTATGGAGAGGACAGTCATCATGTAACGCAGATGCCCATGCTGACATGCATGATCAAGCTATCTGGATCCAACACGAAAATTGTTCCTCATGTGTGAGTTTGTCTCCAATGATTAAGAGACTTTCGACAGGCCCGTATACTCATTCATAGATGCGTGAAACGATAAGATAACAGCAGAGCACTAGAGCAGCATAAACTGACAGGATTCCGGTTGTTCGGTAGGCTCAAGTGTGTAAGTGCTTCTACTTCTGCACTATATATGAGGGTAGACACCATTAGACAGCCAGTGTGCCTTCTAGCCCTCGCTCTAATGAAATCAGCGTTGAAGAACAGCTTCAGAGCCTAAATACAGTCATCTCTACTCTTCGCCCTCCCCGACCATTGAAATAATATGTCATGGTCTGAGAAAGGTTGGACACGTTTATAACATAAACAAGGAGATAATGTGCTCCTGCTTGTCCTCTGCAATTCAATGAAGAAAGTTTGTCAGAGTTGAAGACCAGCATCCACCATCCAAGAACTGTGCTTGGATCTGAAAAGTGAAGACAATGCAGCTTTCAGGTCAATATTCAGTCCTACACGCTACACCCAATTAGCAAAGCAAGCACATAAACATTTCATGTAGATCTGGAAGACGGTTACACCTATACAAAAAGAAGAAACGAAGCACCCACCGAGGCTCCTCAGAGTTTAGCGACTCTCGGCCGTCGGATCTTTTTTTTATGTGTTTTCGACCGTCGGATCTCGCTCTCGGACGATCTGGGCCGCTGGATCGAAAGGAGATATATTGCAATGAATAGTATGCCCTCCAGTGTGCCACCGCCTGTGATTTTGCTGCCCCACTGAGGGCATTTCGGCCATTTCACGTACAGGCGTATAAAAAGGGGCCCGCTGCCGTGGGATGACCTACCCGCCGCCTCCTCCCGCACTCGCTCGTGCCTCCTCCTCCTCTACGCCTCCTCCACCCAAACCCTAACCCTAGCAGCTCCCCACGCCCGCCACCTCTGCCTCCTCCCCTCTTGCTGCTCGTCCTCCTCCTCCCGCATCCCATCCCTGTCACACCCTTCCTCCTGCCGTTCCCCTCCCCTAACCCTAGAAGGTTGAGCTGCCGCCTGCTGCCAGCCCGAGGTCACCGAGGGTCACGGGCCATGACTCGCGCGGCCGCTGCACCCTAGCGACTCAGGGCGAAAGGCGTAGATGGCGAGATCGCTGGCCCACCTGGGAGCGGCGCTGCCCCGCGCGTGCCCGCTTGCCGCGGCGGCGATGGTGTCCACGCCGCCGAGATGGCGATTCGGCTCCGCCGCCCCACGACTTGCCTCGCTGTATGGTGAGCGAGCCTGCTTCCTGCCTCCTCGCTTCGATGTGCCCATTCGAGTGGCATACTCGCATCTCCCAGATCGGAATATGTTGCTGCGTTTGTCTGAAATTTCAATTGAACCGCAGCTCCCAAATGCCAGGCTCACTCGGACGTGAAGGCCCCCCATGCATCGGAGTCCAAGGATGGGGAGAGTTTGTCCCAGAGCTGAAGGACCAAGATGCTCTATGATGGTGAATGCCCAGTCTGTATGCGTGAGGTGCGTCACATCATCCGTGGTTTCTAGGACTTGCTTATTAGATTCAGCAATTGCACGTTTAGAGTGTGCTCGAACCTATGAAGCAGGTTAATAAGGACGCATATTTGTACATGTTCAACCACCACTACTAGGAAAAACCTTACCAGTAGCGTGGGTTTTTTGCATACCAGTAGCGTGGGTGCCCGCGCTACTGCTATGGCGCTACAGCTAAATTTTGACAGTAGCGTGTTTTTTACCCCGCGCTACAGCTATCGTAAGTACTAGTAGCACTGCTTTCTCCTCCTACGCTGCATTTGCTTCACCAACAATGATTAGTAGTAGCATCAGCATACCCTCTAATTCAGCATAGGAGTTGCAAGCAAGGGAAAATTACCACCAACACTAGCTAATAATCATCATAGTCATTACCCCCAACATTGTCTAATCATCATAGTCATAGTGTAGCACATCATCATCTTCAAACTCATTCTAGCAAGCTAATCACTCATGCTGCTCTCTCTCAGGTAAAATAGCATAAAACATATGTAGCACTCCTGCTTCATCATATTGGAGAATGCAGATGAACCTGTCTCCTAATTGTGGGTTGCGCTTCTGATTGCTGCCCCCTAGTACTTCTCTGCTGCGATCCTTCACAATTTTGCTTCAGTCTTTGACTATTAAGACTTGGTCGCTTCGAGAAATCATGAATGCACTCATGTGCAATGTAGGATGTCTTGGCCGTAAGCTAACCATTGTCATGCGACCTTTAGACTTGATCCAACGAGGCACAACATTCATCGGGAGTCCCTGTTGAAAAACATCGTAGTAACATACTTAGCAATGAAGTTTAGCTTAAAAATAATATATGCAAAAGATGCACCGAGGACAAATAGTAAAAATCTTACCATTTTTCCTAAATAGATGTGACCGTAGTTCAATACGCACACTAGTGGTCGCACGTTTTGAGTACTAATATTTCGAAGTCCAGGAAAATAACCTGTCTTGACAGTATCAAGATCCTCAAGCCATGAAACATAATGACCTATCTCCTCGCAGTTTAGTTCAGCCCCGGAACAGTAGTAGGTGCTGTCTATCAAGCGCCGGACATGTTTGCTTGAATGGAAATAAGCTGTCAATAGAAATTAGTTGTCAACTATTTTTAAATAAACAATATAAATTACTTAATAAATATGGTTGAGAAACTCACATAATGGTAGAACTGGAGGCGTCTGCACATCGACCCAGATGTCGATATTACCTTCAATTTCATCTTCCGGACGAATATCAAAGGTGATAAGCATATTAGGCTCAAATGCATAAGCCTTGCATAGTGCTCTCCAATTTTTGCATTCAAAATAGGAGTAGGTGTCTGCATTGTATAATTTTACGGCAAAAGTATAACCATGCTCGGTCCTCAAGTGAACTCTCTTTACCTCCATACTTTCCATAGTACTGAAACCGATCTTATCCAAGACATAAATTCTTGCATGGCAGGGGATACGCTAGTAGAATTATAAAAAATTAAAATTATAAGTTGAAGCAAAAGAAGCAGAAGTCATGCTTAATTACAAAAAAAGACTTGTGACTTACTGTATCCACTTCGAAGGTCTCATCCAGCATGATGCTGAATCGCCTACCATCTTCTAGGTGAGGCCTGTCGCACAGACCGCGCTCGTCTTCACATTATTCGCACATACCGAATTCCCTTTCGCTATCATCGTCAGACATTTTCTATGTTCATAGTGGAAACAAATGTGCATTCAATAGGCAAAACTAAATCATAAAACAAATTAGTATTCAAATTAGCATGCATTCAATAAGCCAAACTAAATCATCTCTTGCGTCCGGACATCGTCGAATATTATCACTAATACATCTGGAATAGTATCATACGTATAACATCACTAATACAGTTAGAACCCTAGCGAACGACGGGTATCGGCGCGGGCGGTGGACACCCAAAGAGAAGGAACCATCACAGGATCATAGCTCCAGTGAGATCCCTAAAGAACCTGTCAGGTATTGTCGAACCTGCCCTCCAACGCAACCATGTAGCGACGGACGTGCTCGTCCTCCTCGCTGACACGGTGACGTACCACCTCCGCGGGGGACGAAAGCCTCCGCACCGTCACTGGCCCATGCGACCGCCACCAAAGAAGGTCCGGGTCGACGACGGGCTGCCCTCCTCACCAAGCTGCGCGCCCCGGAAGGTAGCACCTCCCAGTACCAGCCCGGCGGAGCCCAGTCCCGGACATGGCCCCTATAATCAAGCATGCCTCCTCCGCCGAGTCGACGACGAGGATGCGGGCCAGGCATCGTCGACGTCGAGAACAAATGCTTAATTATGAAAACAAAATTAATAAACACTTAGCAAAATTCGGCATGACCTTTGCTAAAAGCAGGACATATTGAGCGCCTGAAATTTGCCGGAACGTAAACGAATCAACATTCTGGCAAAACATAGGCCACTCAGAAAAATATGACATGTCCAAAATGTGACATGTTCAAAATATGACATGTCCACTTCAAATTTGCATATAACAGGAAAAATTGCTTTAACTAAAAAAATAACAACAATTGCTTTAACTAAAAAAAATACCTAGAATTCTGTTAACTACACCTAAAACACCTAAATTCTATTAACTACACCTAATTAAAAACCTAGATAAATTTCTGTCCTAATTTAAAAACCTAGCTAAATTTCTGTCCTAATTTAAAAAACTAGCAAATTTAAAAACCTAGGGTTCATACTACCTAATCTGTCCTAGCTAGGGTTCGATCATAACCTACATTATTCTAAGAACCTACATTTTTTCAACTAGCTAGGGTTCAAAATAACTACTCTCTAATAACTAGGGAGGGAGGGAGGAGGAGGAAGGAGGGAGGAGTACCTCTCGGTGGAGGAGGGCCGGCGCGCGCGGTGTGGGGGGGGGGGGTTTGGGGTGACCGGCGGGGGAGGAGGGCCGGCGCGAGGGGGCGGCCGGTGGGGGAGGAGGGCCGGCGCGGGGGCGGCGGCCGGAGCGGGGGATTGAGGGAGAGAGTGATTGTGAGTGAGTGAGAGAGAGGGGCGCGCGGGCCGGCGCGGGGAGGAAGCAGAGGTGGGCTTAGCAGCAGCGCGGGGGAGGAGGGCCAGCGCTATAGCTAAAGCTGCAATAGGGGGCCAAGGGCCTGGCCCATTAACAGCAGCGCTGGCCGGGAAGGCCCGCGCTACTGCTAACATGCGCTTGCAGCGCTGGTTTTGCCCGGCGCTACTGCTAAATAGCAGTAGCGTGGGGTCTTTAACCCACGCTACTGGTAAACTTCTATCTATAAGCATTTTCCTAGTAGTGCACTGCCATAACTGAATGTTGGAATTGATGATTGTATGATAGGCCATATGAGTTCATGAGAATGACCTAACGTTTTGCGATGCTGGTAAATGGTGCTGAGTCTGCAAGCTCATTTTGCCTTGGCTCAGTTACAGAAATAGAATATCCTGTGTGTATTTCATATCCAGGGCAATTCACAATTGTCCATTGAGATATGTTGTTTCTATCATTCTTTTTCCATACCATTGTATTGAATCCCTTTTTCAGTTTAGCTTATTTGATGCTCAATCAACTGCAGAGAGTGTTTTGCTATGATACATAAATCTCATTATTTCCTGGATTCTGAACCATCTCATCATGTGGATGAACTTTGTTGATTTGAATTAGTCCCAACAACATTGATATTTCCTATGAATTCTTGTTCATCAGTAAAACTTTACTGTCATCGTCATATACTAATGTCATTCTTAGTTTGTTTCCTTGGAATTTCTCATCAGCAAAAAATTGTCTTTAGGAGGCAGTTGGTTTTTACTCCAGAGTTCCTTGCCATGAACTTAAGTCTGTAATACTTTAGCACCCTGTCACATGGGTTAGACATGCTATGAACTCTATGCGCATCGCCATCTTGTGAATAATGAATTTTTTGATTCGCGATCATTTAATTCTGAATTTATTTTCTTCACTAATAGTGTCGATAAATAAAACAGTACAGGCTTAGTGGTGATCCTGCGAGCTACAACAGCTAAGTTTGCTCTTACCAACTCTTGTGTTTTGACAGGTAAACATGTTGACGAAAATGAACAAATCGTACGGAGCTATAAATTTTGTCGACATCAGCTCGAAAGATTACTCTCCGAAGGACAATCAGGGTCTTGATTATGAAACTGTGCGTACTATTACCTTTTAGTACACTCTCATTTTGGTTTATTAATTTCATACTCGGTTATCTGGAAAGATTGAAGTTGGTCATGTATACGATTTATTACCTCAGTGTCCAAATTTTAATCTGTTGGATTTCTAAAAGGCTACTGATACAAGAGCAAAAAACAAACCACTCCACAAAAGTCGCCGGCACTTCTAGACTGTGTTTTGGCGTCTCTGGATGTAGTTCCTTAAGACATGATGGTTTCTATATATATGAAATCGGAGAGGGTGGTCTCTCTTTTGTTCAAAGAAAAACCACTTCGCAATTATAGTGATACACATCCAGGAAAACGTCCCCCCCCCCCCCCCCCCTGTGAACTTGTTTTTGGATATTCCAATGGTAGCCATTTTATATTCACAGTTTGTATTAACTCCCAACTACTTATGTTTACGGTAAAAAATTGATGGCGGTACTTTAGAACAGTATGCAATCATTTTACCTTTTAGACTGAAGGCCTATCTTTTTTCTCTCTAAATAAACTTATTTTCTGTTTCCAGGCCATGGGGAGGATACATGCCATTCTCTCAGATGGAACAATCGTCACAGAAGTCGAGGTATGGACCATGTGGAATTCAGTGATTTGCATTCTCCCCCATTGAAGCTTTTCTTTCCACAATACAAAAGTTAGTAAGTTACTATAGGTAATATAATAGCTTGAACATATTTGTAAGTAAATGAAAGGCATGAGTTAGACATGTGATGTAAGTGACGGGAGTAGTGAATGTTATAAAATGTCTTCCTATTACAAGAGCTCCACATCCCTTGGTAGCAAGGAGAACCCTCAAAGGGATGGTTAGTCCAAGACGTGGAACAGAGATATTTGTACTGTGATGCAAGAGTATTACACTCAGAGCTTAGTATCATCACATTATTATAGTAATTGTTTTGAACATGTGGTATTATCATATAGTATTAAAGAAGCGTCTACCAGTCTGTTGAGTTAGTTTGAGCCTACAGTAACCACTCCATACTAGTGCCAACTGCCAAGCTGACAAAGGTTGTAATACCAAGAGAAATAGGATGACCTTAGCAACATATGCAGAATTCATATATAAATTTTGTGTATCCAATGGTTATTTATATGTTTTTGTAAGTAGTAACTCAAGTTACAATTGCAGGCATTTAGAAGGCTTTATGAGGAAGTTGGGCTCGGATGGGTTTATACAGTTACTAAGTATAAGCCTGTAAGTGCACATTTCGAGAGTAAATCCAAGTATCATCTTGTTTCGTTCATTTCAGAGAGTTGTCGTTCAGCTGCACGCTTTCTACTTGATGGAACATTCGATGTATTAAACTTTTTTCAACGGAATGCTAAATCAAATTGAAGAACTGAGGAATTCAAAATTTAGCTCTGATGTGACCAACTTCAGTTTTAATTTATTATGCCACTTGTAATCCCTTCCTAATCTTACTCTGATGCCTTGTAGGTGGCTACCATAGCAAATGCAGTATATGATGTATGGGCCAACTACCGTATGGAAGTCACAGGTTTGGTCACCATATCGATAACTCCAACTGTGTTGTTGCTCCATTTACTTTTGTAGTCAGATTAAAACCATTTTAATGAAGTATACTGGGTGGTTTAAATGATCTGCCCATTTTTGTCGCCATCCAAGAGTCTGAAGCGATCAACATTTTAATTAGCATATGTGGACAGTTATGCTACAATGCTCCCAATTGTTTTTCAATGATAACTCTTGCTCCAAATTTTGCTTTCCGAGAGGTGGTTGAGGCAGAGATTGTTGTGTTGTGGCACTGCACACTACGGTGCCGGGTTGCATAGGGGCATGCACTTTCTTAGTATTCAAATAGCATGTACTAATTGAGTTTTCACTTTGCACTGCCTACTCACAGATGTCACTGGAAGCGTCATGGTTATTTCTGAAGCTCACCATTTTCTTGGCTTTCATGGGGTTTTATGTAAATCTGGAAAAGGCTATATGGCAACATCCGTTTGCCCAAAAATGAATTATTTGGTATGTCAGAAAACTTCCCATTACCCAGTTCCGCTTTTGTATTTCCCTTTGCATCGGCTTATTTGATTTCAACCTTATGCGTTCAGTGCTCATCTTGGAAAAGATCTTACATCATAATTTGGTGTCTCCGTTCAGTGCTAAACAATAGGAAATATTGTTGTTTCTTGTGACGACGAACAATTTATAGTTGTTTTAGTAGCATAATTAGATAATGATATTGTTATAAGTTAACTGATTTATGATAATAGTTCCATTATTTAGTTTGCCATCATTTTTTTACTGTATGCACACTTTTGAGGGATCATAGGTATAATTTCGTTTAATTTGATACAGAAATTCTCTCTATACAATCTGTTGATATTAAGGAATAATAACTAAAAACTTCCAGAGGTTTATTTCTGTAAAGTTGTCGCCGCTGTCAGTGGAGAATGATGAATTAGTCTTGCTAGAATTCTTTTGTCGCGCATAGCTTTTGTGATGATGAAGAAATGTCCATAGCCATGGAAATCTTCTTCCTGTTACAGGTGGTTTTGCAGTACTGTTGTTAAATGCAGTGGAGATATTTGTGAATAGAGTTGAGAAACATTGAAATAGTTAGCAAAGGATGTCAATCTGCTGAAATATTACCACTTTACTTAATATGCATTGTTAGGATGAAATGGCCCTATTAATGAATTGTTAGGCTTCATTGACTTGGAAATTACAGCCAAATCATTTCTGAATTTGGAACTATGCAAGAGCTATTTTTATGGGCTTGATTGGCTTTGTGAGTTACATCAAGATAGTGCTTTGCAGGTATTATGCAAGAGCTATTTTTATTTATGAGAAAAGTTAGTATTTTTTGCTGTGAACTACATATGTAAGTGTTAGGGTGGATCATTATATTATTGCCGATGTAGTACATGTTCTTACAGGTTAATTACTAGCATGTATACATTCATTGTTCTTTACAAAAATAAACTAATGCTAAAATAGATCTTGGGAACAGTCAGAGAAAAAAAATCAGTGATCTAAACCTGGCAAGTTAATGTTGACTAGGCTAAAACAAGTTCAGTGAAGCTTTTAAGTTTTGATTGTTCCAAAATAAACACATCAAAGAAACTATTATATACCTGTGCCATTTGTTTAGGGTGCTTAGAGAGTGAACAAGACCCTGCTTAAAAAAGCAAACAAAGATGATGTGGTTTGGTTTCAGTCCAGCAACTGCCAGTTTAACGAACCCTGGATATTAATGGTTGCAGGTTTGTGTGAGAACGTCTCCATTGTCCTCTGCAGTAACAAGTTTTCTGTGAAGAACAGGCAAGTCTAAGCCAAGAGCATCTACAACTTTGAGAAGCCCTTCGTAACCTTGCAAGGAAGCTGGGAGCTGGCTGGTAATTGTCTCGCTCCTCATTGCTTACATTTGCCTGTGACCTCACATCATATATCCTTTTAGGTTTAGTTATCCGGTTCAGTAAATGACTGGATTGCTGATTTTCCTTTGATGCAACTTGTGCAGGCACAAAGCTAAGCATGTGCCCAGCCACTGCTTGATGACAATGACAATCTGATCGAGTAGATCGATCATGAGTTTATCATACTTTGAGCCAGAGTTTATGTTGTACATGCAAGTATTTGCCTTTGCCTGTTATATTTTGGCAGGTTATTCCAAGCACAGAGTTTTAAGGTGTTTCCTCTCTGTTTTGTGTTTTTCAATAAATACATGTTAATCCAGAAATTGTTATTTAGTGTTGATGGGAAATGTTAGCATTTTTCAGCAAAAATGTGTGTTCACTGACGATGGTGTTCTTCCTGCAGTGGCTCGGGGAGTAGGAGTGCTGTGTTTTCGAGGTAAAAGGCTGAAGTGAAAGCGCCACTAGGACTGCTCACGGTGCATAGAACTTCCATGGCAGCACGGGCAATTCCAAGGCCCACTTGAGCTCCTCTTGTTGATGTCAGACGGTGAGTTTTCTCAACCTCCACTCTATTAGCCATGTAAAATTGTTTTGCTAGAGATCATTCATTTTTTGCCATCCATTCGTTACAAACTTGATTCTTCGTCACAAATGGATCCTTAATTACGCATGTCACGTTGTTTCCCTGAAAACGGACGATCAAGTAACATTTTCTTATTTTCTGTTGTGATTTGAGGAGCTTGCAGTTCTAAAAGTATGTCTCAAATGTAAGAATGTGGAAATGATGGCCAAGTTGCAGGTTTGCATCATCCCATGAATTATTGGAAATGGGGTTGTAGTTTTTAAGATATATAGGAAAAGGCACTAGCAAAGGACTGGCTATTCCAGTTTTTAGTTAGGCTCTGTGTAGTGATTATCTCAGCTGTGAGAGTAACAACCATACCATCTTGATGCGTAATTGCAGATTGTGTTCTTGTTATAATTTGTTACGACTTCTTTTTTTTTTTTACAATATTCCATGTAAATCAGTATATCCTTGATGTACATTCCTTGATTTTTTAATGTTAGGGGCCAAAATATATATCCTTAAATAGTTCTTCCTCCATATAGTGTTGATGATAGTAACCCTTTTATGAATATTTAGATTGTACTCCCTCGGTCACAAAATGAGTGACTCAAGTGTGTACTAACTTTGTACTAATTATGCAAATGTGGTGATCTATCTATTTGTTTCACTTTAGAGTTGTTTGAATTTACTAGACCATAATGTTCACTGCATTGCAAAATTAACTTTTACACAAAAACCTATTTACAAAGTTAACTTCTGACGATTTTGCATGTTCCGGTATATGGAGATCCCTGTCAGAAACCTTCCATTCCTGTTTTTCTTTTTAAGGGGTATTGAAATAACTACAGATATGACCCTTTAAAGCTATGGATATTTCAACAGGTAAATGAGCAAAACAATTATCGTTAGCCAGATAGTTATCTTGTGTTGTTTCATCTTATAATGAAATTTCATTGTCTAAGGCAAATTATTTCCCTTCCAGTTATGTATGTGCTCAGTGTAATTAAGCATTTTTAAGTAGCTTTCTCTTTCAATCAGTTATTATTTCTACATTTCTATAATATTTTGTCGTATATGTCATCTGTGATTTATCTTTGTTCTTATATGAATGACTTGCAAAAGAAATCATAGGTAAACCAAAAAATAGCCTTAGTAGATATCAAAGATAAGCTAAAGTGAAAGTGGGTACTTTTGTTCGATATTATTGAACCAATTCGCTAATTCTTATTTCATCGTCATTCTGTTTTGCAGTTTGAAGTAAGGAATTGGAACCGCAACATCCTGAAATACTTGACAAACTGCAGGAAGAAACATCCAGAACTTGCTCCCCATGAAACAACTGCACAATATCATTGTCACATGCTATTTTATTTGCTATGAGCATAGAGATCCTTGCGATTGACCTAGATGAATTAACTTTAGCAAAGCTGCTTGCCCTTTACCCTACTAAAGAGTTACTGTCTTTTTGTAGCAGGAGTTGCCCATTTTTTAATGCTCAGCATGTCACTTTTGAGACGTTAAGTGGTAATAATAGTGGTTGATAAGTTGTATTGGGTTTCGCCTTATCTGTCCACCCTAAAACATGTTATCAACCAGTATGCAAGTGTATACTCCCTCCGTTCCTAAATATAAGTTTTTTTAGATATTTCAAATGGACTACAACATATGGATGTATGTAGACATATTTTAAAGTGTAGATTCACTCATTTTGCTTCGTATGTAGTCACTTGTTGGAATCTCTAAAAAGACTTATATTTGGGAACGGAGGGAGTATATTGCAATGTAAAGCTCATTGTGGTGTGAGTATATCATGCAATGGCAGACTCATTGTGGCTGTTATAGTAATTACTAATAGTGTTTTACCCGACTGTATTATCGTTTTGGCGGGCTGGATATGACAGGGTCAGGGTGGGTGTGGCAAGCCGCACTTCCTGTTGAGTGACTGCGCTTTTGGTTTTGAACTGTCTTATAGTCTCATGCCGATATTGAGCATCATTATGCTTGACCAAAATATTGGGAACGGCACCCTCGCGCCAAGTCACGATCCCAATCTAGTTACTAAGGACTCTGGCCTGTGGGGTGATCAGACTACTTCGACAGTCTTGTTGGGTGTTTGCTTCTCTCAGCGCATTCCATAACTGAAGAGGAGTAATTGCCGGCACTTGAGTTGGACATTTTTGATCCAGGGAGGGGAATCGATGTCCTGCTCAGGAAATTGATCCAGAAAAGAGTTTTTCTGCCGAATACTCATAGCTAGTTAGGTACATACTCAGATCCAATACCCTGTGGTTGGCATCCGCCGTTTACAAGATTTATGTATAAAATGGCAAAATTACTCAACTCTGATGCTGTTCAGTTCAATGGTTTACATACATAGTTCAGACACACTAACCCGAAGCCATGAGGTTGTTATGTCTTCATTCACATGAGATGTGCCTCGAACACAAGCTCCTTATAATTACTCCCTTCGTACCGAAATACTTGTAGTTGGGGCACTTGTACTAGTTTCCCCCGTCTACAAGTATTTCGGTACAGAGGTAGTATTGGGGTGTTGCTCCATGTAACTAATAGCATGCCAGTCGCAGTTAGCAGTACGAAGCAACTAAAATTTGCGTATCAATCAGATGCTCACCAGATAAGCATGTCCCTCGAACCTCCGGCACTAAGAGCATCTCCACTCGTTCGGCCCCAGGGGCTAGAAATAGCGCCGCCCTGGGGGCGCGCCGGTGGAAATTTCGTCTTGGGGGCGATCGGGTTCCCAGCCGCCGCCTCAGATCGCCCCCAGGCGCCGATTTCGGCGCAAATTGGCCCACTTTCAAGCCCATTTTCGGCGCAAAATGCCCCATAATCGGCCCAAATTGACCATCGGCCCGTGATTCGGCGTGCTTCGACATAAATTCAATAGAAACTATTTTTTATCACATAGTTCATCACAGAAAATCAATAGAAATCAAATAGTTCAATACAAATTATATAGTTCAATAAATAGTTTAACAAATAAAAACTCATATTTTATGACACGTCGAGCTAGGCGTTGCCCTTGAGCCTCCATAGGTGCTTCACCAGATCCTGCTGCAGTTGTTGATGCACCTGTGGGTCTCGGATCTCCTGACGCATATTGAGGAAGGCAGTCCAGATTGCCGGTAGCTGGTGATCAACTTGGGCAAGATGACCCTGCCTGTAATATGGTTTAGTGTCAAACACTGACTCTTCTTGCTCGCTCTCAATGATCATTTTGTGCAAGATGACACAACAAGTCATGATCTCCCACATTTGATCTTTCGACCAGGTCTGAGTGGGATACCGGACAACAGCAAATCGAGATTGGAGCACACCAAATGCCCGCTCGACATCCTTCCTGCAAGCCTCCTGAACCTTCGCAAAGTGGGAGTTCTTGCCTCCTGGCACAGGGTTTGAGATAGTCTTCACAAATATAGACCATCTCGGATAGATGCCATCTACTAGGTAGTATCCCTTGTTGTAGTGCCGCACATTGACCTCGAAGTTCACCGGAGGAGAATGACCTTTAACAAGCTTGGCAAAGACAGGGGAGCACTGCAGCACGTTGATGTCATTGTGAGTTCCTGGCATACCAAAGAAGGAGTGACAAATCCAGAGGTCCTGTGTGGCCACTGCCTCAAGTACCACACTGCAACCGCCTTTGGCGCCTTTGTACATCCCCTGCCAAGCAAATGGACAGTTTTTCCATTTCCAATGCATGCAGTCGATGCTTCCAAGCATCCCAGGAAATCCTCTTGCTGCATTCTGTGCTAGGATTCGAGCAGTGTCTTCAGCATTGAGTGATCGCAAGTATTGCGATCCAAACACTACCACCACTGCCCTGCAGAACTTGTAGAAACACTCAATGGTCGTGGACTCGGCCATGCGCCCATAGTCGTCGAGTGAATCACCGGGAGCTCCGTATACAAGCATCCTCATAGCTGTCATGCACTTCTGCATTGAGGTGAATCCAAGTGTGCCGGTACAATCCTTCTTGCACTTGAAGTAGCTGTCGAACTCCCGGATGGAATTCACAATCCTGAGGAAAAGCTTTCGGCTCATCCGATAATGGCGCCGGAATACTTTGTCGCCGTGCAGTGGAGCGTCGGCGAAGTAGTCGGAGTAGAGCAAGCAATAGCCTTCCAGTCGATGCCGGTTATTTGCTTTCAGCTGCCCCGGCGCCGAGCCACCTCGCCGCGGCTTTGCATTGCTCGCGAGCAGGCCGGCCAGGGCGGCGAGGACCAGAAGATGCTCTTCGTCCTGGACGTCGGCATCGGCTTTCTCCTCCAGCAGCGCCGCGAGCGCCTCCTCGTCGTCCGAGTCCATCGCCGAGCAGACAAATCGTGGGCGCACAGCCGCCGGTATCCCATCCTGCGCGGCTGGAGTGCCAGAAAACTCGCCCAGGAAGGTGGTGGAGAGGTTGCCGCGGCGAAACCCTCTCTCTTTTATGGCGGGGAATGGCCTATCTAGCGGTGGAGGGAGGTGGGCGGCGCCGGGATCGGCAAGGTGGCGGGAGGGCGCGCGCGCAGGGGGGGGGGGGCGAATCTGGACGTTTGTCTTGACTTTTCGCCTGATAGTGTGGCCCAGACGTGGTTTTCCCTAACGCCGGAGCCCCCGAGCGTCCCCCATTGCGCTGGGTTCGGCCTGGGATCGCCGGGCCCAAAAACGGGCCGAGCCGGCGGATTTCGGCATCTTGGGGGCGCGACTAAGGGTTTTTTTCGGCGCCGGCGCAAAAAAGTCGCCCTGGGGGGCTGTTGAGCATCTCCAGCCGCGCCCCCAACAGGCCCCCCAAGGCCCTTTTTTAGCGCCGGCGCTGAAAAATCGGCCCGGCCGCGTCCCAAGGAGCCCATTTTTCGCCGGTTAGGCCCAAAACTGGCGCCAACGGACCCAGGCCGAACCCGACGCGCTGGGGGCCGCCCGGGGGCGCCGGGCGAAACGTTTTTGGCGCGAAAGAATGGCGGGCCCGCCGAGTCAGTGACCCCGGCGCATCGTCGTCCTCATCGCCTCGATTCCCGCGGGGAATCAATGCCAAGGCTGCCGCGCTGCCGCGCCGGTCAGCCTTCATTGATGCCTCACGGGCGGCGCAGTGAAGGCGCGGCGACGCGCGTCCCGCCCGTGCCCGCCACACGTACACATGGTGGCCGCCCTCCCACCGCCCAAGCCCGGCTATAAAAGCCGCCCCTCCCTCGCCGGGGAGCACACACTCCATTCGCCACAGCTCCTCCTCTCGCCGCCGACACCCCCTCGACCGAGCTCGCCTCTCCTCTCCCTTTCTCCCCGCCGACGAGCATGACCGAGCGATACCTAGGCGACGACGCGGCGGCAAATGGCTTTGGTCGTCGTCACCTGCACGAGGACGAGGCGCGGCTCCTCTACGAGGCCGACTACCCGGCGCCGCCGGACATACGGGTGCCGGGAACATGGAAGCTGAGCGCCGGCGGGGTCCCGGTGCCACCAGCGCCCACCAGCGCTGCCCGGCACGCCGAGATCGCGCGCATCCGGTCCTCGTTGACGGAGGAGGTGCATAACCAGCCGAGGTATATACGCCCCCGACAGCAACACGCTGTGGACGGCGTACTTCGAACGCCGCCACGCCGAGCAGCTCGCCTCCTCGAACGGCGTCGAGCCTCGCGGCCGCCACAACTCCGAGGGGCGGCGCCGATGGTGGGGCGTCCCCGGCCACACCCTCGAAGCCGTCCTCGAGCACATCGAGGCCGGCAACACGCCGCGCCTGGAGTACCCGGCGCCCCCCAGCTTCTCGCGTCGGCGCGGCAGCTCCTGGACGCCGCGGCGGATGGAGACGACAACCTCCTCGTCATCGGGCTCTGGCTCCCTCTCCTCCGGTTCGCCGGCGCTCCGCCCCGTCAAGCAGGAGCCACAGGAGACGCCGCTCGGGCGCCGTACCCGTGGCGGCGCCCTAGTCATCCACGAGGGCGGCCGCCCCTCTCCTTCTTCTTCTCGGCTCGTCAGGCCGAAGACCGAGCCGGGGTTGCTCCCCGTGAAGAAGGAGCACGCGGACATGGCCGCCGCCGACGAGACCGCCCTCAAATGGGCGAAGGCGGAGTACGTCTGCGAGCAGCTGGAGCGCCAGCGCCAAGCCTTCAAGGAGATCGCCGCTCGTCGCCGCGGACGCGAGGAAGGCGGCGTCATCGTCCTCGACAGCGACGACAAGGGCGCGCCCGGGCCGTCCAACCCCCCACGCATCGGCGACGCTGGTCAGGGGTGCAGCAGGGACGGCGGTGGCATGCAGGACGGCGGCGACGATGACGACGACGACTACACCCGGTTCTACAGGCTCCTCGGCATGTAGAAGGCGGGCGGCGGCGGACGGCGACAGCGGCGTAGTAGTGCTAGGCTTTAGTTAAGTTTTTAGTTTATGTTTTTAAGTTTCTGTACAAATATCAATGAAATCGTCTTGTTTGAACGAATTTGTGGCGTGTTTGGCCGAATTTTGGCCGATTCCCTTTTTCAAAAAACGGCGTGGGGAGGGGGGGCCTTGGGGCGATGGCTGGAAACCAAACCACCCCTACGGCGAAATTATCGCCGGCGCGCCCCCAGGCGGCGCTACTTCAAGCCCCTGGGGGGCCGAATGGCTGGAGATGCTCTAAGCCAACTGTTCCTTCCATCAGCAATGAGCAACCAGCTCCTCATCTCTCATCGTCTCACCGCACTCATCGATCTCATGATCTTGATCTGAAATCAAAGATGTGTTTGCGTATCAATCGTGCAGGTGTGTTTGCTACCAATAATCCAGACATGACAGCCTGATCATATGCCCCTTACACTGATCGGGCACAGAAAAAAAAAGCATCAGCTTGTCGGGGAGATGGGTGGCTTATGTGCCGTCAACACAACTCTACATAATCGACGAGAGTCTTGATGTCGCCCTGACATGGCTCCTGCCTCATTCGTTATATATAGAGGGAAACAGACCATACCATAATGGTTTGACACCGTTGCAGCGAAGAATCGCTTGTCTGAATCTGTTCTCTTCCTTCCATTTCTTGCTAAAAGGAAAGCGCTCGAGCCTCCATTCTGGTCATGGCCAGCCATTCAGTCCCCCGCTCTGATGAAAGTGAAACCAATGTCTGCGGACGCACCCATCAGACGTATAGAGGGTCGAATTTGCCAAGTCCAGTTGTAGATGCTTTAAAGGCCTCTTTTATAAATGTTTTATTACTCAGAACTATTTTCGGAAACGAGACTCATAATCACACATATTTAGAAGAAAAAAATGACAATTTAAATACTAATCCACCTACCCTAAAAAAGTACTAACCCATGAACTCAAGTGCAATATTATAAATGACTACACATTAGTTGAATTTTTTTGCAAATTCAAAATCAATTTTAAATATTTGCACATTATTTCCTAATTCTGAAGGCATGCAAAGGGAAAATGATAGTAACTTAAATAAAAGGTATAAATAGGACAACCGCATTTAAAAAATAGAAAAGTAAATTATGAAGAGAATAAAAAGTCGTTTTGTTGCACCATGCACGTGAGTAAACCTGATCATACTGATGGGGAACGAATCATGAAAATAAAAAAATCCTACAAACACCCAAGATCCAATGTAGGAGATGTATAGCAATGAGAGGGAGTGATGTCTACATACCCTTGTAGACCGAAAGCGTTAACGATCTAAAGATCATGGTTGGCGTAGTCGTACTCGCGTCGCGATCCAATCCGATCCAAGTACCGCACGTGCGGCACCTCCGAGTTTAGCACACATATGGCTCGGCGGCGTCCTCTCCTTCTTAATCCAGCAAGTGAGGGAGAGGAGGTAGATGAGATCTGAACCAACACGACGGCGTCGTGGTGGCGGTGGCAGCGGAACTCCGGCAGGGCTTCACCAAGCGCTGACGGAACATGGAGGAGGAGTAACAGGAGGGAGGCGGGGCAAGCACGGAAGGGATGGCTGCCCCCTACGCCTCCCCACTATATATATGGGTGGGGGAGGGGCGTGGAAGCCCTAGCCCCCCTCCCAAGGCAGGGGGCGGTGGCCAAGGGGGGAGGAGTGCCCTCCAAGCCAAGGGGAGGCCCTCCCTTGAAAGTGGTCTTGGAAGAGCGTCAACTCTAGGTAATAATGATCCCACTACTTTGGATAATGATCAATCTCATGAAATTTTTGATAAAAGTGGGTTTGAAGAGGTCATGACTTTATTTGATGATAATCCCACTATTTTGAAAGAATGTCAACTTTGCATGTATGTCGATCATGAAGAAAATATTTTATGTGATAGTTATATTATTGAATTTGATTATGATCCTACATGTAATTATTATGAGAGAGGAAAATATGGTTGTAGAAATTTTCATGTTACTAAATTACCTCTCGTTATGTTGAGATTGCTATTGTTTCTTCCTTCTTCTTTGCATATGCTAGTTTTTGCTTGTATTAATAATTTGTTTGCCTATAAGATGCCTATGCATAGGAAATATGTTAGACTTAGATGTGTCTTTCACATGCTAAGTGACGCTCTCTTTGTGCTTCAATTCTTGTCTTTCATGTGAGCATCATTAAAATTATCAATGCCTAGCTAGGGGCGTTAAACAATAGCGCTTGTTGGGAGGCAACCCAATTTTATTTTTGTTCTTACTTTTTTTGGTTCTGTTTTTCAATAAATTTTTCATCTAGCCTCTGGTTAGATGTGTTTTCATGTTTTAATTAGTGTTTGGGCCGAGTAAGACCTTTGAGATGGCTTACGGTGATAGTTGATTTGATCTTGCTGAAAAACAGAAACTTTTGCGTCCAGTCACAGAATTGTTTAGATTCACTGGTGCGTTGAAAAATCCTGATTTTTTACACAAGATTTATATACAAATTTACACTGTTTTCCTAATTTTTCAGAATTTTTGGAGTTACATAAGTATTATAACAATGCAGATCTTTGCAGACTGTTCTGTTTTTGACAGATTCTGTTTTCTATCTGTTGTTTGCTTATTTTGATGAATCTATGGGTAGTATTGGGGGGTATGAACCATAGAGAAGTTGGAATATAGTAGGTATTACATCAATATAAATAAAGAATGAGTTCACAACAGTACCAAAAGTGGTGATTTATTTTCTTGTACTAACGGATCTCGTGAGTTTTCTGTTGAGTTTTGTGTTGTGAAGTTTTCAAGTTTTGGGTAAAGATTTGATGGACTATGGAATAAGGAGTGGCAAGAGCCTAAGCTTGGGGATGACCAAGGCACCCCAAGGTAATATTCAAGGACAACCAAGAGCCTAAGCTTGGGGATGCCCCGGATGGCATCCCCTCTTTCGTCTTCGTCTATCAGTAAATTTACTTGAGACTATATTTTTATTCACCACATGATATGTGTTTTGCTTGGAGCGTCTTGTAGGATATGAGTCTTTGCTTTTTAGTTTGCCACAATCATCCTTGCTGTACACACCTTTTGAGAGGGACACACATGAATAGTGATTTATTAGAATACTCTATGTGCTTCACTTATATCTTTTGAGCTAGGCAATTTTGCTCTAGTGCTTCACTTATATCTTTTTAGAGCACGGCGGTGGCTTTATTTTATAGAAATTATTGAACTCTCATGCTTCACTTATATTATTTTGAGAGTCTCTCTAAACAGCGTGGTAATTTGCTTTGATTATAAATTTAGTCCTAATATGATAGACATCCAAGAGGGATATAATAAAAGCTTTCATATAAAGTGCATTGAATACTATGTGAAGTTTGATTCCTTATGATTGTTTTGAGATATAAAGATGGTGATATTAGAGTCATGCTAGTGAGTAATTGTGGATTGGTAGAAATACCTGTGTTAAAGTTTGTGATTCCCGTAGCATGCACGTATGGTGAACCGTTATGTGATGAAGTCGGAGCATGATTTATTTATTTATTGTCTTCCTTATGAGTGGCGGTCGGGGACGAGCAATGGTCTTTTCCTACCAATCGATCACCCTAGGAGCATGCGTGTAGTACTTTGTTTTGATAGCTAATATACTTTTGCAATAAGTATGTGAGTTCTTTATGACTAATGTTGAGTCCATGGATTATACACACTCTCAGCCTTCCACCATTGCTAGCCTCTCTAGTACCGCGCAACTTTCGTCGGTGCCTTACACCCACCTATTACCTTCCTCAAAACAGCCACCATACCTACCTATTATGGCATTTCCATAGCCATTCCGAGATATATTGCCATGCAACTTTCCACCGTTCCGTTTTATTATGACACGCTCCATCATTGTCATATTTCTTTGCATGATCATGTAGTTGACATCGTGTTTGTGGCAAGGCCACCCTTTTCATACTTATACATTTCACTCTTGAGTCATTGCACATCCCGGTACACCGCCAGAGGCATTCATATAGAGTCATAATTTGTTCTAAGTATCGAGTTGTCATTCTTGAGTTGTAAGTAAATAAAAGTGTGATGATCATCATTATTAGAGAATTGTCCCATGTGAGGAAAGGATGATGGAAGCTATGATTCTCTCACAAGTTGGGATGAGTCTCCGGACTTTACAAAAAATAAAAGAGGCCAAAGAAGCCCATAAAAAAATAAAAGAGGCCAAGAAGCCCACCAAAATATAAAAAATAAAATAAAATGAGAGAAAAAGAGAGAAGAGGCAATGTTACTATCCTTTTTCCACACTTGTGCTTCAAAATAGCAGCATGATCTTCATGATAGAGAGTCTCCTATGTTTTCACTTTCATATACTAGTGATAATTTTTCATTATAGAACTTGGCTTGTATATTCCAATGATGGGCTTCCTCAAATTTCCCTAGGTCTTCGTGAGCAAGCGAGTTGGATGCACACCCACTTAGTTTTTTTTTGAGCTTTCATAAACTTATAGCTCTAGTGCATCCGTTGCATGGCAATCCCTACTCACTCACATTGATATCTATTGATGGGCATCTAAATAGCCCGTTGATACGCCTAGTTGATGTGAGACTATCTACTTCTTTTTTGTCTTCTCCACAACCACCACATTCTATTCCACTTATAGTGCTATATCCATGGCTCACACTCATGTATTGCGTGAAAGTTGAAAAAGTTTGAGAACATCAAAAGTATGAAACA
Organism: Thinopyrum elongatum; assembly: GCA_011799875.1. Taxonomy (NCBI): domain Eukaryota; kingdom Viridiplantae; phylum Streptophyta; class Magnoliopsida; order Poales; family Poaceae; genus Thinopyrum; species Thinopyrum elongatum. Next base: position 78,661,783 of record CM022302.1, on the reverse strand, counting down.
ATTGCTTGGCTTGGCATCGGGGTTGTGCATGATTTAATACTTTGTGTGGTGAAGATGGAGCATAGCCAGACTATATGATTTTGTAGGGATAACTTTCTTTGGCCATGTTATTTTGAGAAGACACGATTGCTTTATTAGTATGCTTGAAGTATTATTGTTTTTATGTCAATATTAAACTTTTGTTTTGAATCTTATGGATCTGAACATTCATGCCACAATGAAGAAAATTACATGGATAAATATGTTAGGTAGCATTTCACATCAAAAATTCTGTTTTTATCATTTACCTACTCGAGGACGAGCAAGAATTAAGCTTGGGGATGCTTGATACGTCTCCAACGTATATATAATTTTTGATTGTTCCATGCTATTATATTATCTGTTTTGGATGTTTTATATGCATTATTATGCTATTTTATAATATTTTTGGGACTAACTTATTAACCTAGAGCCCAGTGCCAGTTTCTTCTTTTTCCTTGTTTTTGAGTTTCACAGAAAAGGAATACCAAACGGAATGAAACTTTACGATGATATTTCTTGGACCAGAAGACACCCAGGGGACTTGGAGTCCAAGCCAGAAGAGCCACGAGGCAGCGACAAGGGTGGACGGCGCGCCCTAGGGGGGGAGCCCCCTACCTTGTGGGCCCCTCGTGACCTTCCTGACCTAGCTCTTCGTCCTATATATTCACAAATATTCCCAAACCATCAGAGGAGTCCACGAAAATACTTTTCCGCTGCCGCAACCTTCTATTCCCGTGAGATCCCATCTTGGGGCCTTTTACGGCATCCTGCCAGAGGGGGATTCGATCACGGAGGGCATCTACATCAACCCTATTGCCCTTCCGATGAAGCGTGAGTAGTTTACCTCAGACCTACGGGTCCATAGCTAGTAGCTAGATGGCTTCTTCTCTCTCTTTGATTCTCAATACCATGTTCTCCTCGATGTTCTTGGAGATCTATCCGATGTAATCTTCTTTTGCGGTGTGTTTGTCGAGATCCGATGAATTATGGATTTATGATCAGCTTATCTATGAATATTATTTGAATCTTCTCTGAATTCTTATATGCATGATTTGGTATCTTTGTATTTCTCTTCGAACTATTGGTTTGGTTTGGCCAACTAGATTGGTTTTTCTTGCAATGGGAGAGGTGCTTAGCTTTGGGTTCAATCTTGCGTGATTTCACCCAGTGATAAAGTAGGGGTAGAAAGACACGTATTGAATTGTTGCCATCGAGGATAAAAAGATGGGGTTTTCATCATATTGCTTGAGTTTATTCCTCTACATCATGTCATCTTACTTAAGGCGTTACTCCGTTCTTTATGAACTTAATACTCTAGATGCATGCTGGATAGCGGTCGATGTGTGGAGTAATAGTAGTAGATGCAGGCAGGAGTCGGTCTACTTGACACGGACGTGATGCCTATGTTGCATAATCATTGCCTTGGATATCGTCATAACTTTGCGCTTTTCTATCAAATGCTCGACAGTAATTTGTTCACCCACCGTATTATTTGCCTTCATGAGAGAAGCCTCTAGTGAAACTTATGGCCCCCGGGTCTATTTTCCATCATATTTGTTTCTGATCTACTATTTTGCAATTTTTATTTTCAGATCTATAAACCAAAAAACCCAAAAATATTTTATCTTTTATTTAGTTTTATCTATCTCTATCAGATCTCACTTTTGCAAGTGACCGTGAAGGGATTGACAACCCCTTTATCGCGTTGGGTGCAAATGTTTGATTGTGTTTGCAGGTACAACTATTGGTGATTTGCGCGTTTTCTCCTACTGGATTGATACCTTGGTTCTTAACTGAGGGAAATACTTATCTCTACTGTGCTGCATCACCCTTTCCTCTTCAAGGGAAAAACCAACGCAAGCTCAAGAAGTAGCATCAAGCAGGGAAACAAGTTGGAGGAAGTCGATCCCGTGAAGAACATCATGACCACGAGAAGACCACTTGAGCTACTTCACATGGATCTCTTCGGTCCCAATGCTTATAAAAGTCTTGGTGGTAACTCTTTCGGTTTGGTTATTGTTGATGATTTTTCCAGATTTACGTGGGTGTTCTTTCTTGATGACAAATCACAGGTCCAAAAGATCTTCAAGAACTTCTCCAAGAAGGCCCAAAATCAATTTTAAGTGAAGATCAAGAAGGTTCGAAGTGACAATGGAACGGAGTTCAAGAATGCCAATGTGGATACCTTTCTTGACAAAGAAGGGATTTCACATGAATTCTCAGCTACGTACACACCTCAACAAAATGGAGTTGTTGAGAGGAAGAACCGAACACTTATCGAGATGGCGAGAACGATGCTTGATGAATACAAAATGCCAAGACACTTTTGGGCGGAAGCGGTTGAGACAGCTTGTCATGCTACGAATCGACTATATCTTCACAAGTTTCTTGGTAAAACAGCTTACGAGCTACTCACCGGTAACAAACCCCAAGTTGGATACTTTCGAGTATTTGGCTCAAAGTGCTACATTCTTGATAAGCATCTTCGTTCGAAATTTGCTCCTAAATCTCATGAAGGTTTTCTACTCGGTTACGGCTCAAACTCTCACACTTACCATGTCTACAACAATTTCACCCGAAAGGTTGAAGAGATGGTAGATGTGAAGTTTGATGAATCTAACGGCTCGTAAGTAGAGCAATTGCCAATTGATGTAGGAGACAAAGACCCCTCTGAAGCAATTCAAGATTTGTCCATCGGCAAGATTCGCCCAATGGAGGTGAAGGAGAGCACTTCGTCCATTCAAGTGGAAGCCTCAACTTCACATCAAGGTGAACCTCAAGTTGACATGGTGGCATCCACAAGTGGAACACGTCAAGACGAAGGAAATGAGGAAGTACATCAAGATGATCCACCTCGACCTCCTTCTCCACCTCCACAAGCAAACGACAACGCAACCAACAATGAAGAAGAAGAAGATGATGATGAGGATGTTCCACCTCAACCCAAGCAAAAGCTCTCACGAGTTAGAGCAAGAATCTTAAGAGATCATCCCGTCGAGAAAATCTTCGATGACATCCAAACCGGGAGAATCACTCGCTCTAAAATTCGTTTAGCTAACTTTTGTGAACATTACTCATTCATTTCTAGTATTGAACCTATGAAGGTGGAAGAAGCCCTTGAGGATCTAGATTGGATAAATGCTATGCACGAAGAGCTCCACAACTTCAAAAGGAACCAAGTGTGGACATTAGTTGAGAAGCCTGGCGATGATCAAAACATCATTGGTACAAAATGGATGTTTCGGAATAAGCAAGATGAGGATGGTCAAGTTGTCTGCAACAAGGCACATCTCGTTGCTCAAGGCTACACTCAAGTCGAAGGTATGGACTATGGTGAGACATATGCCCCAGTTGCTAGACTTGAGTCCATTCGCATTTTACTTGCTTATGCCAATCACCATGATATCACCTTATACCAAATGGATATTAAAAGTGCTTTTCTAAATGGTGAAATTGAGGAGGAAGTCTATGTTAAACAACCTCCCGGCTTTGTTAATCCCAAGAAACCTAATCATGTTTACAAACTTCACAAAGCTCTTTATGGTCTTAAACAAGCTCCTAGAGCATGGTATAAATGCTTGACCAAGTTCCTTATTGAAAAAGGCTTTGAAATTGGGAAAATTGATTCTACTCTTTTTACTAAAAGGGTTAATGGAGAATTATTTTTGTGCCAAATTTATGTGGATGATATCATATTTGGTTCTACTAACCCTCATTTTAGTGAAAAGTTTGGAAGGCTAATGTCGGAGAAGTTTGAGATGTCTATGATGAGTGAACTCAAAATTTTCCTTGGTTTGCAAATCAAGCAAACTAAGGAAGGTACCTTTGTCTCACAAACAAAGTATAGCAAGGATCTTTTCAAGAAGTTCAACATGCAAGAAAGCAAAGGTATGAAAACACCCATGCCTACTAGTGGACATCTTGACTTGACAAAGGATGGCAACCCAGTTGACCAAAATGTTTACCAATCTATGATTGATTCATTATTGTATCTTTGTGCCTTCCGTCCCGATATTATGCTAATTGTGTGCATGTGTGCACGATATCAAGCGGCTCCCAAAGAATGTCATCTTAAGGTCGTGAAAAGGATAGTGAGATATTTGATTCATACACCAAATTTTGGCATTTAGTACCCTAAGAGGTCATCTTTTGATCTTGTTGGCTATTCCGACTCGGACTATGCTGGTGACAAGGTTGATAGAAAGTCCACTTCGGGCACATGTCAATTTCTTGGTAGATCCCTTGTCTCTTGGTCCTCCAAGAAACAAAACTCGGTATCCTTATCTACCACCGAAGTGGAATACATTGCCATGGGATCATGTTGTGCTCAATTACTTTGGATGACCTAAACTCTTAAAGATTATGGGATACATGTGAGACATGTTCCATTGCTTTGTGACAATGAGAGTGCTATTAAGATTGCACACAATCCCGTGCAACATTCTCGAACTAAGCATATTGAAGTTCGTCATCATTTCATTCGTGATCATGTTGCTAAAGGAGATATCAATCTTAAGCATGTTCGTACCGACAAGCAATTGGCGGATATCTTCACTAAACCTCTTGATGAAAAGATATTTTGTCGATTGAGAGGTGAACTGAACATCATTGATGCCTCAAATTTGGAGTAGGACTCCTTTGGATACATGCAAGGCATGAGCCTACTTGACTAATCCTTGATATTTCTATTATGTTGATGATCATTTGTCTTGGATATGATTGCACTCTTGCATGTTATCTAACCCATGTAGGTACTTGGATGAGCCCAATTCCACAAGATTGCACCACACTGATATCTTGAGCGATCTTGTCATAACCAAGTATCTATGCGTTGGTTGTTGTGATCAAGGAACAAATCTAAACTCAACATATCCTTTGACAATGTCCATATGATAAATTTTCACTTTTGTCATGTTGTATAAACAAGTTTTTTTCCTTGCAAAACTAACTCATGTAGGAAGCGTCATGGAGTTGAACTTGTGGTGGATGCTCAATGTTAATGTAGTCCATAAAGAGTTGGGAGTATCCCTTGGAATTCTACCATCTTAGAGAAGCTTTGCTCCAAGTCATGAGCTAAAGCAACTCAACAAGATGAGAATACATCAAGACGCTCAAATGAAAAATGGCAACCCCATTTTGAGCTTAACGATGAGTATGACCTATGATCAAGTGATCTCACTTGACTCCTAAGTCAATATACTCTAACATAGGTGACTATGTCACCGACCATCTCTAGATGAAGTTCTCCAGTGTTCTTCTTAGTTTCTTTCTCTTTGCATTTCTTCTTGCTATTGAGTTTTCCTTGAAAAATCATATCAAAAAAACTTCATTTAGATCTTTTAATTTTCTGTGTTGTATTTCTTTCTGATTCATTGCAAATCTTATATAATTCCTTGAAAATCTTTGTGAAAGTTCTCTTGCAAGTGAGCTGAGTTGACAAATTTTTTCCCTCTGCATTAAACTCGGTGTCACCGATCCAAGCCCATCGGCCAGACCGAAGCAAAGGTCTACTTGAGCAACAGTTCATCGTTTCTACCGAAACGGACTACCTCGGTCTCACTGATGAGCACCTTCAGTGGCTCTGCTATCTCGAAGTCACCAATTAAAACAGATCGGCGCAACCGATTTCACTGCTGAGAAAACTTTTTTGTCATCTTATATTGCCTATTTCCTTCAGCTCCACTCAATGATTCTTTTCCTCTATCTGCATCATGAGCTACATTATGCTTGCTTGTGTCTCTCAAGGATCATACTCACTTGACTCATATTCATGAAGACTTCCCTTCTTGGAAATTGATGTCAAAGGGGAGAGAGAGAGCACATCAAAGCCTACTCTTATAAAAGGGAGAGAGAGATGCTATATTATAAGAGGAGAGTAGTCACATGTATTCGAGAGGGGAAAGACATGTTAGTATTTGTCTTGAGATATTGTTTTTGACTCTCATTTATTTCTAATCTGATCTTATCTCACCCTACCTTCTCCCATTATCCAATGTTAGATTCAGGGGGAGAAAGAATTCATGCTTAAGGGGACAAAAATCCTTAGAACTTATTGCAAATATTTAAGTCCTTGGGGACATATCTATATTTGAAAGAAGTGCTCGCTCTATAGTACTCACCTATTACATGTCATCCCAGTCTTGGTATTCTTGTGGGTCTTGAAATCCTTCTTGCTTGGAGTTTTCTTGTGTTATTTAACCTTGTTTTCTCAAGATTGCCTCTTCAAGAATCAGCTCAAGAACCACAAGGTAAGTATACACATTACACTCATGTGCATGATGATCTCTTGCTTCTGCACATATTGTTTGCAAGAGGGATTCATAAACATGAAGGTACATCTCACTTCATTCTTTGCTCTGATGCATACACTACTACAGGATGCTGCTAACACGACACTATAATCAAAGATCCTTCAAAGAAACTGTGTGCGATGCATTAATCGCAAACGGTGATGTAAAAAAAACGTCAAAAAAGATGCAAAACGTTTGCGATGGTGGATACATCAAACATGGTTCAGATTTTAGTTGTGTGTGTGATGTGGGGCATACGGTTGATCCATACGAACTGTTTGCGATGAGACAGAACAACAGAAACGGGCAGCCAGATCAAGGTGTGTGCGATATACGGCATACAGTTCACCCTGATGAACTGTGTGTGATGAGGGGGAACAATAGAAACAGGCAGCCAGATGAAGGTGTGTGCGATATACGGCATACATTTCACTCGGATGAACTATTTGTGATTAGGCAACACAAAAGAAACGGTCAGCCCGATGAATGTGTGTGCGATATACGGCATACAGTTCACTCGGATGAACTGTTTGCATTGAGCCAAGAGAACAGAAACGGTTCAACATAACAAGATGTGTGTGATACGCGGCAAACAGGTCTGCAATCAGAAATGTGTGGGAAGACCAATAACAACACAGACGATTCCTGTTAACAAGCCATGTGTGTTGTGAGCAAACGATTGCTTGTATACAATTATGAGTGATTGATGAAAACATCACCGACGGGTTCCATTGTTCAGTCCGTATGCGATATGATTTGCTCGGTCCGCACAAACAACATCTACGCTCTGTCTACAGAGCATCAACATATATACTTAAAAAGACAGCATTGCATAACCAAATTAAGCATACAATTACACAAGTGACTACACACATAACATTTACACACACCAAAGTAAGCAATTACATGCATACTAAACTAGGAGAAACGAGGATCTAATCATCTACTTCTTGTTGCGATGACGCTTGACATTGCTCTGCTTCCGGCTGGACCCCTGGCCGTTTTGGGGAAGGAGGAACTTCCTCATGTCAACGATCCGCATGTACATCTCGTAGCTCGTGTATGCCTCCTTGGCCGCGTATACGACATGAGCTTTGTCGAGTTTCTCCATCCAGGCCGAGTGCCAGGCACGCTTGTCCTTGTTACAGCAATCCTTCATGTCTCTGTAGTAGGTGTCGATGACGGCCTCAGCAAGGTGAACCAGTGAGTCCTTCTCATGCTCGTTGCTGCCCCAGATCTTGTATTAGCCCTGGATGTCGACAAGATTCGGGCAGGCGATGCCCGAATTCTTGAGCACCTTTACATCGTTGGTGATGTCCACCATAGCGAACATGTAGTGGGGGCTGTTGACAAACCTGGCGAAACGCTCGCAAGGCCTTGTGGCCAAGCAGTAGTGGTAGACGAGGACGTGATTGCGCACGCACATCTGGGCGACGGTGACCTTGGGACGAGACCTGGCATGAGCGCGGGTGTACTCGAGGTCAAACCCGACCACCTTGTACTTCTCCTCACCAAGCAACAACTCCATGATGTGCATGGAGTGCTCCATCCAGACCGGGTTGTTGGTGTAAACCGCCGAGAGCTCCGTGAACCTTCTGTGGGTATCCACCACGGCATGCATGGTGAACTACTGCTCGTCGTCGGCAGCCGCTCGGAGCGCCATTGGAGCCGCGCAGGAAACCCTCTAAGAATTTGTCGTGGTGGGTGTGCTTCTTGCAATAGTGGGGCACGATCGAAAGGTTGAAGAGACAGAAGGGTTAAATGGCCGCTGTAATAAATGGGTGCCGGCCAGCCTGTAATCGTCACATCTTGTCATCGTGTTCATAGCGGAGGATTCCAGTGCACGCTTGAGAACACCGCACGCGTTTCGTTTTACCACGCATGGGCTCGAAGAGGCGCCAAATGTATCGTTGGTGAGCCTGTTCCCGCGCAATCGCGCAGTTTACCGCGCAAACTTCCCGCCCGGCTAGTTTGGCCACGCCTCGGCTAGAAGAGGGATAAATCGTGGGCGTTTATTGGCAAAAAGCTTTGTAAAAATGAAGTGTGTGGAATGACTTCGGTCATAAGTTTACCCGTGGGTGATGAGGTCAAAGTTACACAGAAGGGTGATGATGGACACTCGAGTGCGATAATTAATTCTGCGCTCTACAGGGCACACGGTTGAAGAAACCAAATGTGTGCAATAATGTCAAAGATTGCAGTCGAGTTAGCTATACAGATCGTGTGCTATGAGATTGACGAGGTAAACACATTCGAGAATGGTTAATAAAATCTAAGTCCATTGCATATTAAGGTCAAAATAGTGCTACCAATATACGAGTCTCATACGTGCCATTTCAACGATTGTACCACAAAAGCTCGAAAAATTACAAGGTTCAAATTCCAGAGTTATATGGCTCAAATTAGAAGATTACAAGGTTCAAACTAATATTAGGAATGAAATTCAGCTCATCAGCTGCAAACGCCCGTGCTGATCCGCTGAACATGGATATAAGAGAGGTTCAAACTAATATTACCACTTGTAAGGCTGGTTTCGAAACCTCATAATTTTTGCAAAGGGGCCAGCCACTGAGAAGTCATGTATGGGGTTGACATGATGACTTTCGATTACTCTGTCATCTGAAGTTCCAAAATGAAATTCAGCTTTTTCGGAGCCTATTCCATTCTGCCGCAGCCGCCGGCGCTGATCAACAAATCATTCATTTTTGCGAAATAAATGTAGGGCAAACCTCATTACCTTCAGCACCCTTGCTCTGACAACAAAGAACCTGGCGAATATAATCTCCGGTAAGGTCCCCCGGTAGGAGTTCAAAGTAATTTCTGAGAGATGCAGATCTAGGCATTCGATGTGATTGTTATATTGTATCACATTGTCCACCACCGGGCCTAATCTTATCTGCAAAAGAAGAAAATGTGTTAGTGCCTACATGCAGTTTTGAACACTACTACAGGCCTATTTGGTTTGCAGGATTTGTAAAATGCACTAACGTGCCATCTACGATCCGACATGATTAACATGGGCATTTGATTACAATTTAGAAAAATGTAGCCTTCTTCACAAGAGGTTGGAGTGGATGAAAAGTTCTCTAAGAAAACTAGTACAGATGAATCCAAAGGAGAAATGCTTATGGATTGTAACCATATGGATCAAGCAACCAATATGGGGGGGGGGGCATGTATGTACTGAAATCCTCCAAAAATCCTTCAGAAATCGTAGTACATTGTCATTGTAAACTTGGAAAAAGGTGTCAAAAATTGAACTCCCTTATGACATTTAACAGGAAAGGAACATCACCTCGATATATAGATTCTCCAGGCATGGAAAGCATCTCAGGAAACTGACAACTTGGTCCAGGTTGGGGCCGATAGATTCTAGTGCCAAGACCTTCACTGTGCGCAGTTTCGGGGTCAAGCTTGTCGGAATCATTTTCTGGATGACAGACGAACATACATCTTCAAAATTAGAAATAATGTTAATTTCTAGAAGGAGAGGTAGAAGGCGGCTGTTGTACCTGAACGGGTATGGATCCAATAACAAGTTCGGAGTATTTGTCAGACGAGTAGCCCACCACTGTCAATTTCGGCGCAGAAATGACATTGATTCTTGTTGGACCTTCTTGATCAACTACAAGTAATCTCTCTAGTGAAGGTGTGTCCTCAATGACCATACTGTGGTACACATTTTGTGATGTCTTTTTGCAGCACCAACAACACACATAAATAGTCCGAAGAGTCATGGAGGTGATGTGGAAGCTACTCAACCCATTGATCGCCTGAAGATGAAGGTACTCGAGTGCAGTACAGCCGTGGAGCAGGAGGTCCATGTCACCGTTTGGGAGGCAGACGGCGATGATCTCGAGGTGCTTCAGTCGTGGTAGAATAAGGGCGGGCGCGTCATTAAGGGGGGGGGAAGGCAGTTCATGAACTTGGCGACGCGCAGCGTGGGCGCGAGGCGGAGCGCGGACGTTGGCAGCGAGCGCATATGCTCATCATCAAAAGTGAGCTCCTCGAGCTGATCTAGGATGGGGGATCGAAACAACTCGTCAAGCTTGGATCGGTCCTTGCCGTTGGAATGGAACTTGCCCATTCTAAGGCCTCTTGTTGGGCCATTGTGACTGTCGAGGATCTGGGAGAACGCATCCAAGCTTTTGCGATAGCTATGGCAGAGCACGTGGGTGTCGATGAGGTCGAGAGGGGTGGAGTGCCATAGGGGGCGCCACCGCCGGGAAAGGACGGTTGTCCGCGCCCCATATTTGATTGGGAGGAGGGAGATGATGACTATCAACATATCATCAGGAAGGCTGCTGATGAAGTCTAGGCCTGCTGGAGCCGCTTGCGGTTCTTGCTCGACCCGCCTCCGCCTGTTGGCAGCCCCGTTCTCCACCTCCGGAGTCTCCTCGTTAGCGGCGCTTTCTGATAGAAGTGGGAGTACATGGAATATTTAGTTAAAACAGGGCAATAGAAAAGTGTATTGGTAACTAGAAGTTAGTAGGTAGGAATAGAGTAAGAAAATGGAATAACAATTGGTTGCTTAAATACTACACAATTCCTTTGATATTGCTGGGTAAGTCAACATGCAGATATTTGAAAAGAACACTTACTTCGAACAAAGTCTGGACGGATGATATCGTCGGGGAAGTTAGCATATATCTCATGACCATGCTCTTTTATGTGCAGTGCAATTTTAGTGCCAGCTTTCAGTACATAAAACTTAGAAATTTCTGTCCAAAGGCCACTGCTAAAATAGCAGTCACCACGTTCATCAAGTCTTACAGTAGCAACGATTGTAAATCCATGGTTTGTATTCAGTATGACGTCCCTGCAGTCTTGATTCATGTAAAGGGAAATATTGTGTACTATAGATTCTGTTGCATAGCAAGGGACACACTGCAGAAAATGGTAGGATTGTTAAAGAATATGGTAACATGCAAATATGGGCCAAATTGATAGAACTGTACAACAGTTGAAATGAAAGGACAAAAATCTATAATTAAACAGATAGGGTAACCATAATGTCATGGAAATATGAGAGTAATCGAAAGAACAATACATCATTAATTTGCCTAATATAGAAAGAAGAGGAAAAAAATCCCCTTTGACGTATATGCTGCATGTGGCACCTTTTATCCAAATGTAGCAATATATAGTATATGTTCAGGAAAGTAGGCCATGCCAACCGATTTAGGGTGAGATTGAACATACCGCTCGCATCCTCAAGTCATCTGGTATGGTGAGATGGAACTCCGTGGATGTCTGGCCGAGGCCGCAAAGTCCTGATGTGTCCACGCACTGTACACTCTATGAATGAAAGAAAATCCACAAATTAGCTTGAATAAAAATGAATTCACGACGATTTCGGCTGGGTGATTAAAGGAGGTAGATGAACTAGGATAAGAGATGAGATAATATCTCATTAAATTAGTTACCTTGTTGTCCATGAGAAAAAACCCTCAATACGGCGGATTCCCCAGTCAGGCGTGTAGGGTAACGCAGCAGAAAACAAAAATTTTCCGACCTACGCACCAGCCCAGGACCACTATGGAGACTGCATACAAGGTTTGATCATTTTCGTTACCGACTCGTAGCGCAGCGGAAGTAGAGTCGATGACGATCGGCGGTGCAGATCCCCGCAGCTAGGATTTACAACCTCCCAACCGCGAGGATGTACTCCCTCATCTTCCCCTCGGACAGCCCTCCGGGAGGCGGTCGAACAGTCCCCCGGACGGTGTCGCGGACAGCCCTTCGGGAGGACCTTCGAAACTCGGACGGTCACTCGGACAGCCCTTCGGGAGGACTCACAGAACTCGGACCGTCACTTTGGACAGCCCTTCGGGAGGCACTCACAAACAGCCCCTCGGGCACAAAGATCGAAACTACGACCTCTCTACAGAGTTGCACACATACGGTGTCACCTATCCGGCAGGGCTTCGCCGTCCAGAACTAGTTCCTGCCGGAACCCAGACAGCCTTTCGGCTCTACGAAACTCTTTTCGTGGGAGGGAGAGAGAAGCCAGATAACATCTTGGCATGTGTATGAGAGCAAGGGATGAGTGTGGAGGGCTGCCCCTCCACTTCTATTTATAGGAAATCCCAAGGGGTAGGGTGGTTTTACAAGAAAACCCAAAAAGCACATGGATGAAGTCCTTCCACAAGGACCCAAATGTGAAACCAAGGCACAAGAGGGGGCTCCAAGGAGGAGTCCCCATGTGGCCAGCCACACCTAGGAGGGGCCCCCCCATGGGAGCCCTCATCCATCCACATCACCTTCTAGAAGCCTTTAGCAAAAGCCCTAAAAGGTGGCTTTCCAAAAAATTCCAAAAAGCACTTTCACTATTCACGACGACATTTTTCAGCGTCCGTTCGAACTGAAAATATTTATGTGGGCTTAGAACATTTCCAGTACCCACTAAAATAATTTTCAACGCGTTCTGGAACAATTCCAGTTTAGTGATTTCATCTGCGAAAAGCATCTGAAGCGGTTCCGGCAGCCCCGGAACATTTCCGGTTTTTCTTCCAGAAAATTCCCAGAAGTTTCCAGAATGATTCTGGCATCCTCCAGTAATTATCAGGCATGTGCTGAAACCATTTTGACTTAATGGTATCCCCTGAAACAACTTTTCAGTTTCACCGGAACTCATCCGGTGACCTCTCTCTGCGGAACTTTTCCGCTGTCCGAAACATTTCGGTGTCCGAAACTTTTTCGGTGATTTTCTCTCAGACTCCCTGTCTAGTATTCAGCAGATAGATGACCCTTAAGCGTGTGACCCTATAGGTTCGGTGAAGTATAGACATGACCTGGAACCCCTTCCGATCAATGATCAACATCGGAGCCGTGGACACCCATATTGACCCCTATACTCACACGAATGAATATTCGAGTGAACCTCCAGTTGCCGTGTGCTATTCCTGTTGCTTCGCGATATGTTACAAATACCCGAGGTGAGACATGTAGGCATTCCCGTGGATCAACAACTTGTCCACTATGCTAGTTACCTCGTTACCGGTATTGTTCTCTTTTCTCGTTACCGTGTTCTGGCATCCCCGTGATCAAATCACAAAGTGTCTGGCCAGACGATGATGGATACCGTAACACCGAGAGGGCCCAGAGATATCTCTCCATCGTCGGAGGAGAAAATCCCAATCTTGAGCTATCAAGTTACTTGACATACTTTCCCATGAACCCGTAAGCCGCCGTAATAGCCATCCATTTACGGATGACGTTTAACAAACCCCAAAGTTCATGAATCAAGCATGAAGAAACTCGATACTCTCATGGTCTGAGGAATTATGCAAACATTAACCATCTCTGTGTTATTAACCATAAACTTGTGACGAATGTATCTCATAGCATAACATCAATCGGGTCGATTCAACACAAATGTTCTGCTAACATTGTGCCCTCAAAATTGCTGGCATAGTCATGCCCATGATCAGGAAAACAGGATCATCATGCAATACTTGAGCCAGTCATAGAGGCTTGACTAGGAATACATTTTATCGTTTATTATTCCACACGTGCATATGAGTCTTCCTCCGAGCCTCGTTTTATTTGCAAACTCGAGAACCATAGCAGTTATAGCATGGAACATAAACCTAATTATGAACAGGGAGATAATCAATAACATTTATTATTGCCTCTAGGGCATATCTCCTACAGACTCCCACTTGCACTAGAGTCAATAATCTAGTTAATGCTAATGCACTTCACACCTGTGGCACACCGGTGTAAATATGCTTCGCTTGTGGTATAGCCTGATGTCCAACGGATCTGACGACTTCAGCTCCGTGTGTATCTTTGCATATCCTCGCGTTTTCACGCTTTCACAAAATTCATATTTTGTGTGGACTTGGCTTTGTATGTATGCGAATCACAGGTCGAACCTGGGTTCCTCAGACTGAGTTATGCAGCAACTACTTGCAGTAGTGTCCCATTGACAAAAGCCATCTTGGAACCATACTAAGTTCATGAATGAACTATATGATTCAACATCTTCTTTGTCACTTTAAAGGCGGCAACATACTTCGCCTCTGTTATAGAATTCGCCACAGTAACTTGTTTGGAACATTTTCCAACTAACTGTGCCACCACAATGTGTGTTACACAAAACCCTTAATTTAAATTGAAAATCGCTTGGAGCATGGATGAAGACTGTATTGATGTAACCTTTTACAACGAACTCTTCATGATCTCCGCTTGCGAGAAAACATGTCATCGGTGCTACTATAGTACTCAATGACCCTTTTTCACTGTTGTCCCATGATCAGTACTTTTGATCACCTTGGTATCCATACTCGTAACAACTTTGGAGTATTGGACATATCTGGTTGTTTTACATACCATGGAATACATGATTAATCCAAACACGAAGGTGTGTGGAATCTCCATCATGTATTTTGCTCATCAGTGTTTTTGGGACACCGAGTCTTGCGAAAACTCTTTCCATGTGACTTCGGCAAGAATCACTCCTTGGCGTTTTAAATGCTAAAAAGTTTTAGCATCTTGTCAATATGTTTTTTATTGCTTAGCCCCATTAGGTAAATCTATCTCCATAGATCATCATGCCTAATATAAAGGCTATTTAGCCCAAGCACTTCATCGAAAAACTATTTTCAAATGAAGTCCTAATTCGTGTCAAGAATTTTATTTCCAATTAACAATGTGTCAAGCACACAACGTTTTTAGAAATTTTATTATGCTCCCACTTACTTTCTTGAATCATAAGCATCTTCGTTACCCATTGATGAAGTCAAACCCCTTTGACTATTTCATCAAAACACGAAGATTCCAACTCCATTTTGCTCTCTTCTGTCCATTGCTGGAACTCTGAAGTTTGCATACTTACTAGCATCCTCTGGACTAACAAAATACCTTGGACTATAACACATGCAAGTCCTTGGTTTTATTTCCATCATATGGAAATCCTTTCATCATCCTTGTTTCATATCTCATGACTGAAATATGTATTAATTGCTAGTTCAACCCGAACCGACTTTAAGCATCGCTACGGTGAAACAATCTCATCGTAGTCAACTCCTTGAACTTGTATATTGCAAAAAGTCGAGCTTTATGGATAAAACATTTTTATCCGTATCAGTTTTAAGTTCCATAAATATTCGTCAGACTCTAAGTCTTCCGAAAGGTGTATCAAGGTTTTAATCTTGAATCACTTATATGGAAACTATCTCGGAT
Organism: Thinopyrum elongatum; assembly: GCA_011799875.1. NCBI lineage: Eukaryota > Viridiplantae > Streptophyta > Magnoliopsida > Poales > Poaceae > Thinopyrum > Thinopyrum elongatum. The sequence goes on along the minus strand of CM022302.1, from coordinate 78,646,283 downwards.
TGTATTGGCATTTAGCCAATTCCGGAGTCAGGGCCCATCAACGCTTCCTTGTGTATCGTAGGTATACTGTTGTCTAACAACAATATCTCGTTTGCACACCTGAGAGGTTTGCACGAGCCTTGCCTACGTGGTTCAGCTGCAAGTTCGACTGAAGTCCATACATTTTATTGTAGAGACTTCCGTATCAGTCGCAGTAGGAAACTCCGGAATCACTTCCAAGGTTCCTTTCCTTTGACCTGATGACGAAGATACTGGTTATCTTGTCGAGTTGCACTGTCCTCCCACTCACCTTTTGCAAGGACAATTCTCTTTAAAAGCATACCGTTTTGTGGCAAAAACCTTTGCCTCGGTATAGTGGTGGGGGAATACCCAATGACTTGGGATAACCTACAAAGTAGCACTTGTCTGATTTGGAATAGGTTTGTAACCTTTTACACAAGCCCCATATTCCAAATGTTAAGAAAAGATATAACATGGTTGGGCGTACCATACCATGGTGTCATTTCAACAGACCCGATGGAGCTCTTTTCAGTGTAAAAGCCGCAGTCTCTAAAGCATCACTCTTTAAAAGGGATAATGGCAAATTTATTTATGTCATCTTTGATCTTACCATGTCATAAATGGTTCGATTACATTTTCACGGACTTTCCACTTGCAGTGGTGTTCCGGGAGGTGCAAGTTATGAAACCCCTTTCACAACTCATCAGACATTCGCTAAACTTGTAACTCAAAAATTCCTTTCTGCAATCAAATTGTAGAAACATAGTTTTCTTGTTACAATAACTTCTTCTTCATTTATGAAAACCTTTCGAATGATTTCAAAAGATCCAGACTTACGTCTCATCAAGTAAATATCCATATATCTACTTGAGTCATTTCTGAAGATAGATAAATCCACTACTTGCAACAACATTTATTGAACTACACACATCAAAATGTATGATCATCAATAAGTTTGTTGCTCGTTCCTTATGGCCTGTGAACGGTATTTCAGTCACTTTACTTTTCGGAGGAAAGTTGCAAGTGTCAGATGATTCAAAATCAACCGACTTCAAAATCCATCATAATGGAATTTCCATGCGGGTTCCTCCAATGTGACCAAATGCAGTGCCACACGTGTGTGGTATTCTGTTAGTCTTGCGACATTTAGTGTTAGTGTTATGGATGTATCATATTACCATCAATATTCATAACATACATCCCATCTTGGATGGAAGCATGGCCCTTCATGTTATTCATAATACTGAACAACAATTGTTGTTTTTATGAACAACTCCTATTGCAACAAACATTGTGCAATGGGCTAGAGTGTATGAAACTCTAAAATGAATTATGAAAGTAAACACAGAGGTAATATTTTATTATCATTATTCATAACATACGTTTCATTCATAATGAAAATATGGCCCTTATGTTATTCATAACACCGAACATCAAAAGTTCTCTTATGAACAACCTTCTTGCAAGATACCTTATGCAATGGGCTAGAGTTTGTGAAACTCTAAATGAATTATGAAAATAAATACAGATGGTAATACACCGATGGAAGGTATAGTAACATTTACTATGTTCCGTGTGTATACCTAAACCTCATTCCTGGCAAGTCTTTCAGGCCATAGTAGTTCTTACATCGAGTTGCAACAGAATGCAATCGAGCGGGTATCTTTGTGTTTTAACTCACAATACCCAAGAATCAGTGATTAACAATTTAATCATAATTCCCAAGGACTATATCTTTGACCAGCCTTCTATACATCAAAAACTTGTATGACATTCATACATGAGCTGGGTATTCCAGTCTTCTTTCTTATTGCCTTTATACTTCTAATAGTTTAACTTTTAGTATTTCTCCTACTCTCAGAAGAAGCACCCAACTTAAGAGTGGCGTTAGCCCCGGACTTCCTAGGCATGAAAATTTCACTAACACCCTTCGGACACTTCCTTTCTCTTTAAGTTGTTGTTTTATTCACCTTTCATCATATGATAGGCGTTCTTCTGGATCCCTCTCTTATCAGTCTAATGCATAGTAGACTTCTTTACTAATAGTTTGCAAACAAACATTGCTTTGGATATCTCATATCTTTTAGCCTTTGTCTGTCTCTGAAAATGATTTTCAGATTCCATGAATATCACATAACTATCCAAACTTTCGAAGTTCGGGTCTCATGGAAGCAAACATATTGCACTTGACTGAAACGGGATTCCAGCTTTTGGATCGAAGGACGAGAGTCATATGATCCATAGCATAAGCGAGAGAATACTGAAAGTATGCGATAGGACAAAGTCCTTCTCGGCACTCTTGAGGACAATCCTCACATTACGTTACCAACCATAAAGTTTTAACCAGATATTTAACAGCTATTCAAAATTAACAGGGAAGGTGGAAACGCGAGCCATAAATCTACAACTATTATGCAAATCACACTTAGACAGTGTTCATAATTAATTGCACTGAGAATTAAATAAGTCAATTCAAAAGTGCGCTCCCACTCAAATCAATATCTCTCATAATTGATTGTGAGTGATTCAAGATCCGAGTTTTGATTGTTTGCCACGATGGTAGCATCACAGATGACAAAAATCTCAACCGGTAGGCCAACTTGCCAATCACATCTCTATGTGACTCTTGTTCATCTTTCGATGCATGTGTTCCGAGCTCATGACTTTCATGCCTGAACGTCAAGACAACCAAGTGATCTTGCTGCGAGGTCTCAACTCACCCGCCTCACACTTCTCTAATCGTTCGTACCCATGGTAGCATGTGATACCCCGAAAAGTTAGGTGCCGTGACGGTGCTACACTTGGGAGAACACTAACTACTTGATATTTTTGTGAGAGATCACCCTAATAAAAGCGACTACCGCGCAATCAAGAAGGGTGCATCAAAAGGGATAAACATCTCAGGCAATTCATAATTAGCATGATATGGTATAGCCCTTTCTGACAGAGAAGTCTTGTATTTCTTCGTCTTCGGCATTCACGTCGGTGTTCACCTTCGCGAAGATTGCCACCACCTTGTCGATGCACCAGATAATATTGCTATCTTTATAGCTAATAAAATAATGCATTACAACAAGGTTGACACGCAGGTCATTTTAAGTGCAATCATATGGCTCCAGCCATCATGCCGAATCATGACACGCAGGTCATGTTAATAAATTTACATTATATAGTCATCTCATACATAATCAAATTATTATGAGCACTGCTATACCACATCACATGCACATGCAAACCCTCCTGCAAAACCAAGTTAGACGTCTCTAATCGGTTCATGCAAAAACTTGTTTTACGTGGCTTCTAAGGTTTCGAAACAAACCGAAGCTACCAACGTCCATCATCAAGTATGATAATCTAGGTCGCTAGATTAACAATGCGGGGTGTATGAAGCACGAGATAATAAAATCTCGAACCCCATACTAAACTTCGTCATACGCATGACCCCCGTGCAGATCATATCTGCATTGCCCTTTCGTCTGCGAAATTTCATCTTTCTTTTTAACTACGGTGGAATTCAATGAACTGTTAGCACTTCGTTGATCAATCAGGATCGCGGATTGCCAGAACCTTGAAACTCCACCAAACTGTTATCAAGATCAGAAATATGCAAATTCCAGGGAAGCAACAAGAACATCAGGTAACAGATTTCATCTGCTACCCGCACAAATAATTTTCAGTAATAGAACTCATCTACTACCTAATTATATTGTGCAACACCCATACATCTCTATGTATTCTAGATCGCAACCTGCATCTACGCATAGCACGGCTCATGATGCCACTGTAGGGTAACGCAGCAGAAAACAAAAATTTTCCGACCTACGCACCAGCCCAGGACCACTATGGAGACTGCATACAAGGTTTGATCATTTTCGTTACGGACTCGTAGCGCAGCGGAAGTAGAGTCGATGACGATCGGCGGTGCAGATCCCCCCAGCTAGGATTTACAACCTCCCAACCGCGAGGATGTACTCCCTCATCTGCCCCTCGGACAGCCCTCCAGGAGGCGGTCGAACAGTCCCCCGGACGGTGTCGCGGACAGCCCTTCGGGAGGACCTTCGAAACTCGGACGGTCACTCGGACAGCCCTTCGGGAGGACTCACAGAACTCGGACCGTCACTTTGGACAGCCCTTCGGGAGGCACTCACAAACAGCCCCTCGGGCACAAAGATCGAAACTACGACCTCTCTACAGAGTTGCACACATACGGTGTCACCTATCCGGCAGGGCTTCGCCGTCCAGAACTAGTTCCTGCCGGAACCCAGACAGCCTTTCGGCTCTACGAAACTCTTTTCGTGGGAGGGAGAGAGAAGCCAGATAACATCTTGGCATGTGTATGAGAGCAAGGGATGAGTGTGGAGGGCTGCCCCTCCACTTCTATTTATAGGAAATCCCAAGGGGTAGGGTGGTTTTACAAGAAAACCCAAAAAGCACATGGATGAAGTCCTTCCACAAGGACCCAAATGTGAAACCAAGGCACAAGAGGGGGCTCCAAGGAGGAGTCCCCATGTGGCCAGCCACACCTAGGAGGGGCCCCCCCATGGGAACCCTCATCCATCCACATCACCTTCTAGAAGCCTTTAGCAAAAGCCCTAAAAGGTGGCTTTCCAAAAAATTCCAAAAAGCACTTTCACTATTCACGACGACATTTTTCAGCGTCCGTTCGAACTGAAAATATTTATGTGGGCTTAGAACATTTCCAGTACCCACTAAAATAATTTTCAACGCGTTCTGGAACAATTCCAGTTTAGTGATTTCATCTGCGAAAAGCATCTGAAGCGGTTCCGGCAGCCCCGGAACATTTCCGGTTTTTCTTCCAGAAAATTCCCAGAAGTTTCCAGAATGATTCTGGCATCCTCCAGTAATTATCAGGCATGTGCCGAAACCATTTTGACTTAATGGTATCCCCTGAAACAACTTTTCAGTTTCACCGGAACTCATCCGGTGACCTCTCTCTGCGGAACTTTTCCGCTGTCCGAAACTTTTCGGTGTCCGAAACTTTTTCGGTGATTTTCTCTCAGACTCCCTGTCTAGTATTCAGCAGATAGATGACCCTTAAGTGTGTGACCCTATAGGTTCGGTGAAGTATAGACATGACCTGGAACCCCTTCCGATCAATGATCAACATCGGAGCCGTGGACACCCATATTGACCCCTATACTCACACGAATGAATATTCGAGTGAACCTCCAGTTGCCGTGTGCTATTCTTGTTGCTTCGCGATATGTTACAAATACCCGAGGTGAGACATGTAGGCATTCCCGTGGATCAACAACTTGTCCACTATGCTAGTTACCTCGTTACCGGTATTGTTCTCTTTTCTCGTTACCGTGTTCCGGCATCCCCGTGATCAAATCACAAAGTGTCTGGCCAGACGATGATGGATACCGTAACACCGAGAGGGCCCAGAGATATCTCTCCATCGTCGGAGGAGCAAATCCCAATCTTGAGCTATCAAGTTACTTGACATACTTTCCCATGAACCCGTAAGCCGCCGTAATAGCCATCCATTTACGGATGACGTTTAACAAACCCCAAAGTTCATGAATCAAGCATGAAGAAACTCGATACTCTCATGGTCTGAGGAATTATGCAAACATTAACCATCTCTGTGTTATTAACCATAAACTTGTGACGAATGTATCTCATAGCATAACATCAATCGGGTCGATTCAACACAAATGTTCTGCTAACATTGTGCCCTCAAAATTGCTGGCACAGTCATGCCCATGATCAGGAAAACAGGATCATCATGCAATACTTGAGCCAGTCATAGAGGCTTGACTAGGAATACATTTTATCGTTTATTATTCCACACGTGCATATGAGTCTTCCTCCGAGCCTCGTTTTATTTGCAGACTCGAGAACCATAGCAGTTATAGCATGGAACATAAACCTAATTATGAACAGGGAGATAATCAATAACATTTATTATTGCCTCTAGGGCATATCTCCTACAGACTCCCACTTGCACTAGAGTCAATAATCTAGTTAATGCTAATGCACTTCACACCTGTGGCACACCGGTGTAAATATGCTTCGCTTGTGGTATAGCCTGATGTCCAACGGATCTGACGACTTCAGCTCTGTGTGTATCTTTGCATATCCTCGCGTTTTCACGCTTTCACAAAATTCATATTTTGTGTGGACTTGGCTTTGTATGTATGCGAATCACAGGTCGAACCTGGGTTCCTCAGACTGAGTTATGCAGCAACTACTTGCAGTAGTGTCCCATTGACAAAAGCCATCTTGGAACCATACTAAGTTCATGAATGAACTATATGATTCAACATCTTCTTTGTCACTTTAAAGGCGGCAACATACTTCGCCTCTGTTATAGAATTCGCCACAGTAACTTGTTTGGAACATTTTCCAACTAACTGTGCCACCACAATGTGTGTTACACAAAACCCTTAATTTAAATTGAAAATCGCTTGGAGCATGGATGAAGACTGTATCGATGTAACCTTTTACAACGAACTCTTCATGATCTCCGCTTGCGAGAAAACATGTCATCGGTGCTACTATAGTACTCAATGACCCTTTTTCACTGTTGTCCCATGATCAGTACTTTTGATCACCTTGGTATCCATACTCGTAACAACTTTGGAGTATTGGACATATCTGGTTGTTTTACATACCATGGAATACATGATTAATCCAAACACGAAGGTGTGTGGAATCTCCATCATGTATTTTGCTCATCAGTGTTTTTGGGACACCGAGTCTTGCGAAAACTCTTTCCATGTGACTTCGGCAAGAATCACTCCTTGGCGTTTTAAATGCTAAAAAGTTTTAGCATCTTGTCAATATGTTTTTTATTGCTTAGCCCCATTAGGTAAATCTATCTCCATAGATCATCATGCCTAATATAAAGGCTATTTAGCCCAAGCACTTCATCGAAAAACTATTTTCAAATGAAGTCCTAATTCGTGTCAAGAATTTTATTTCCAATTAACAATGTGTCAAGCACACAACGTTTTTAGAAATTTTATTATGCTCCCACTTACTTTCTTGAATCATAAGCATCTTCGTTACCCATTGATGAAGTCAAACCCCTTTGACTATTTCATCAAAACACGAAGATTCCAACTCCATTTTGCTCTCTTCTGTCCATTGCTGGAACTCTGAAGTTTGCATACTTACTAGCATCCTCTGGACTAACAAAATACCTTGGACTATAACACATGCAAGTCCTTGGTTTTATTTCCATCATATGGAAATCCTTTCATCATCCTTGTTTCATATCTCATGACTGAAATATGTATTAATTGCTAGTTCAACCCGAACCGACTTTAAGCATTGCTACGGTGAAACAATCTCATCGTAGTCAACTCCTTGAACTTGTATATTGCAACAAGTCGAGCTTTATGGATAAAACATTTTTATCCGTATCAGTTTTAAGTTCCATAAATATTCGTCAGACTCTAAGTCTTCCGAAAGGTGTATCAAGGTTTTAATCTTGAATCACTTATATGGAAACTATCTCGGATTGTATTGGCATTTAGCCAATTCCGGAGTCAGGGCCCATCAACGCTTCCTTGTGTATCGTAGGTATACTGTTGTCTAACAACAATATCTCGTTTGCGCACCTGAGAGGTTTGCACGAGCCTTGCCTACGTGGTTCAGCTGCAAGTTCGACTGAAGTCCATACATTTTATTGTAGAGACTTCCGTATCAGTCGCAGTAGGAAACTCCGGCACGTATCCATTGTTGGTCTAATGCCCACGGTTTGAATAAATAATCCGTTTGCGATATTGGTTCCCAATTATTAATAATATCCCATTTGTAAGAAGATAAAGATTACATCAAAACTTGTCTCTAATTTGACAAAAAAAATGTACAATGCCACTGTGTATTGATGTCCATATGACAACACGATAAGTTTCATGAACTTCAAATAAGTTTTGGATGTACTAGATTTTAAAAATTAAGATTCTCAATGTTTGAAATTTCTTGCACGGGGAGTAAACATATTCACCCAGTGAGACACATGTGTTTTTCCAATCCGTTTAGGTGCACTGCCACGTGTGCATGTAGCTCAAATTTGATTTTTGCACATTATACCCCTAGAAAATCAATCAATGTACTAAAACGTCTTAATGATCTCTAGGTTTTTTTTCGAAATTAAAATGTCCCTCATTTGGTAACATATGTTCACCGCGGGAAAATTTAACATGCATCGTAGTTGCGGTGGATGCGCGGTGTGTGTGTGTGTGTGTGCGTCTGGGGGGTGGCTGGCAGTACACTACGAGTCGTGAGCCACTGTGTGGGTTGGACGTTTTGTGAGGCAGGTGCCACATCAGAGTCGTGAATTCGTTATTTAAAACATTACACAACCCTTTCATACATACATGTTTTGGCCACATGCAGTCGGTGGTTGTCCTACACGACACTCACTCGCGTGTGATGCCTTCTGTGGGCCCGCGAGGTCGTCGTCCATCACTTTGACCAACAGCCGGCTGAGAGGTTAATTTGACCAGCAAGGTAGAATCTTTTTTGTTTGTGTTACGGTGGGAGTATATAGTACGTGTCGAAGAGGTGGGAGGGAACTAGCATATATACTACGTACGCGTCCGTGAACACGTACACCTCACTCAGTGTCGGGACTTTTCGGTTTCCGAGGCACGTACCACATCAAAGTTGTGCATTGGCTATTCAAACATCACACAACACCTCTTTGGGCCACATGCATGCAGGCGGTGGTTATCCTAGGACACTCATGTGTGACGCTTCCATCTGTGGGCCCGCGAGATCATCGTCGATGCATGCATCACTTTGACCTACATCAGGACAGGTTAATTCATTTCACCATCAAGGAGGATTCTTTTTGGGTTGTATTACGGTAGGAGCATATAGTATGCGTCGAAGAGGGGGAAGGGGACTAGCATATGTAGTACGCTTCATGAACCTCACTTTGTGTGGGGACTTTACGGTTTTCGAGGCATGTGCCACATCAAAGTTCTGCATTTTGGGTATTCAACATATGTTTGGCTCACGTGCAAAGCGATGGTGGTTGTCCTCTCGAACCCACTCACGCGGTTATCAACGATATCGATGCTTTCCATCTGTGGGCCTGCTTGGTCATCACTACTTTGCCTGACAACGACAGAGGTTAATTTGACTTAGGAGGGGATTTTTTGTTTGTTTGTACGGTATATAGGTCATGCTCTGGGATGACATGATACAGTTAGAGCACACATGCATGTGTACGCATGAATCCCTCCCATCGAGTCGAAGTGGCCAGTACCACGACACGTCATGAACCGATATGATCTTGCTCTGTGTGGGGATTGTAAGATTTTCAACGCACACGCCACATCAATGTTGTGAATGGTATTCAAACATGCATGCACGCATCACCTTCATACATACATATGCATGTAGTGGTTGTCTTCGAAAGGTACCCTCCCTCGCGTGGTTATCGGCGACAAGCCTATATATTCATGGGCCCGCGTGGACATCCATGATCACTTTGACCGACAACAAGATAGGTTACCATGGCGGATTCTTCTTTTGGTTTGTGTTATCGTAGTAGGTCATGGTGAGTTCAGACCTAATTAATTAAGTTCGAGTGCATACTATATATGCATGCATGTATGCATGCATGAATCCCCGTCACCGGCTCGAAGTGTGGTGTGACATACATATGCATCATCAACTAACCCTCGCTCCGTGTGGGGATTTCTGATTCCAAAGCACGGTGCCACATCAAAGTTGTTCCATTGTGTATTCAAACATCAACACCTCCATACATATGTTTGGGCCACACGCAGGCAGTGGTTGTCTTCGAGACTAGCTACTTGCGTGATTATTGGCGAGCTAGCCCATCTCTGGGGTCGCATGGACGGCCATCATTTTGACCAACAATAAGAGAGAGGTTGTACGACCAAGGTGGATTATTCTTGGTCCGTTTTACGATACATCTTGGTGAGATGCCCTCTCCCGCCGACTGAAAGTGTGTGTGTGTGTGTGTGTGCGTATGTGTGATAAGGGGGACTGCTACTTCGCACTTTGCTAGGTGAACCTCCGTGGGGGTGGGCATGTGTTCATAGCTTAGGATTCCCCTCCTGCCGACACGAGGGGGGGCAAGCAATATCATGTGCTTTGCGAGATAGGTGCCACATCAAAGTTGCATTTGGTATTTGAACATCAAACCACCCTTTTCATACATATACTTGGTCCACATGCAAGTGTGTTCGTGTTCTGACCCTTTCCCGCGTAATTTTCGCCAAATTTATGAACATTAGACAAGTCGGATGACGCAACAGACACGGTTCACTCACACTAACCGTGTGCCACGCCGGTACCCCTGTCACGCACATCAGCACAGTACATTGGGCTCCACGAGGTCTCCCCTCTCAAAAATATCTACCCGCCTGCATGTTTTTTCTGTTTGATAACACACGGTTATTATGTTTCGACCGTGTGTGATGTTTGTTGTTCCCGCTCCCGCCTGTATCCCTCGAAAATATCTGCCCGGCTCGAGGGTTTTTTCTGTTTCATAATACACGGTTGTCATTTCTGGACCGTGTGCGATGCACCATCATCCAAATTTTCAATAACCCCGGCATTTCACTCCCGCGTTTAACTCCCGCGTAGTAAAATTTTCAGTAGCCGCGTCATTTCCTCAAACACCCCCTCCACACACACACCCCAAAACCTCCTCGGGCGTGCGCGCGCACACACACCCCCACCACAATCCCTCCCTCGCTCGAAATCCTAGCAAGGTCGCCGCCGTCGCCGCCGCAAGGCCTCCATTGTCAACATCTGCCAGTTTGCCTGTGTAGCTTACCCACCGATCTCCATATATACCCAGGCCGCCCCGAGTTTCTTAGATGACGCCTGCCAAACGCCCCTTTCCCATAGATCCCCATCCCCATCCCCATCCCCCTCTCTAGAGCGTCGTAGCCTAAGCCCGGCTACACTTCCCGTGGAGCTCGAGGAGCGACTGGCCCAAAAGAGGTGTATCGCGGCCTCTTCGCCCGACGTCGCCGAGGTGGCCGCCTAGGAAGCTGACGACCATTACTGGCCGCAGGCACTCAATCAGCGGGCTAGAGTATGCGGGTATGTCGCGGACGCCGGCTACGACATTGAGGTCGTCAACAGCGACGGCCTGACGCGGGCTATGTCATAGGTTAAGTGGCCCACCCCCAACCCCTCGGGTTCAACCGCCGTTGATCTCATCCATGGCCCAACCGCTGATCTCCTCTGGCTCGCTGTCAAGAATTTGTCATCCTACATCGCCATCGAGCCCCTTTTGTCATTTCTGAAGGACACGTTCTGCGACGCTGGCTTGGGATGCACATCTTCCAAGTCAGACCTCATCGACGGCGACCACGAGGAGGGCACCCTCTCCGGCTCTTCCAAGGGGAAAGAGCCCATCTGCTCTTCCAAGGGGAAAGAACCCATCTGTGACATCAGGGAGGGCACCCTACAGCCGTGTTCTTCCAAGGGGAAGAAGCCCATTTGCGACAACATGGAGTGCACCCAGGGTCCGTGCTCTTCCCACGGGAACGATCCCATCTGTGACAAGTGAGGAAACCCATGATTTGTTTTGCCGTGCCTCTTCACAGGGGGGAACCCATGATTTGTTTTGTCGAGCCCCTTTTGTAGTGTAGTGAGAATATGTCCAGTTTTAATTCCTATATTTGGTTGTTTGCAGTATGCCTTGTTTATTTCAGTTGTTCACAATGTGATGCTCTATATGTGCAACTATTTACTGTGCAGTACATTTTCATCAATACCAGTTTTAAACATACCGATAGGAATGCATATATTTGCTTGCTGTTAAGCCTGTTATAGCTAGCATATGCCTCTTTTAAAGTTTTTTGGTTGTTCGGTTGTTTGTAGTTAGCATATGTCCAGTTTCAAATGCTATCTTTGGTTGTTCGTAGTATGCATTGTTTATTCCAGTTATTCACAAGGTGATGTTCTATATGTGCAAGTATGAACTGTGCAGTTCAATTTCATTAATACCAGTTTCAACAATACCACTATGAATGACTACATTTGGTTGCTCCATGTTGTAGTTAACACGCCTTTCCATTTTTATTTAACAATAACCAGTGTACTTAGACCGACACAATACCAGTTTGAATGACTATGTTTGCTTGTTGTTAAATGTTAGGCCTGTTACAGTTAACACACCTTTCCACTTGTTTTGCTTTACTAGCGTGCTTAAACCTACACATTGAAGCTATCTTTTGGAGATTATTTTGTCTGCCATGGATATATTTGGTTGATGTTTAGCCTGTTGTGCTTAACATGCCTCTCGATGTACTTACGCAGAACAATTTTGGGAACGACTGCTGTTTTCCATCAAGGTTAGTTTCATCCCATGGCTTATATATACTCACTGTTTAGGATACCGGTAGCTGGTACCATATAGGCCGGGGGCTGATAAGAGACTAATCGGTGAATCAGACTTTTAACTGAATATATCTGTAAACCATTTATCGTTAGGTTAACTAGGGCCATATGTAATATATCTGAGGCTACATAGCAACATGCACTGTACTGAATGTCTAAATATGCAATCCTAGGCTACATAGCAACAAGGAAGAGCGTTACCTTAATGTTCTGATGATGTCTAGATATACGTAGAAGAGCAGCAGCAACAACAACAACGACACAGCCCTGTTTGGATACTCTAACTTAGCTAGAGGTTAGAGTTAGTTTCTAGCTCATGAATAACCCTGAACTAACTCTAGCCAAAGAGGTGTTTGGATGACAGGGTTAGATTGACAATAAATGCATTAGGAGAACTAGCTCCAATTAGCACCTCTTGGGTGGGATAGTTTTTTTTTGTGGGTTAGATGCAACTAGCTCAAACTAGCCCTCATGTTTGGATATACTTTAGGGCTATTTGAGCCCAAACTAGCTCAAACTAATTCTAACCCATGGATACAACAGCAGTTAATCAGCCGATAATTTGTAAGAATGCAATAAACTCCCCGTTCCCATAATATAATATGTTAATTCATTTAATATGTGAGTATATTGGATGTTATAAGATATTATATAATAGGACCGAGGGAGTGTTGTACTATATTATTGTGCAATTGTTGTTTAGCTTCTAATATTAACTTAGTGCTTTTTAGGTACGTATGTCATTGGTAAAGATCCGCGCTTCGACCCTTTCTGCGTATGGGGCAATGAGATATTGATGAACCAGCATCAAGCGAGGAAGCTGATAAAGATTATTAGTAAAATGGGTCAAAAGATGACAATTAAACTATTTGTTTACACTTTATCCAACACAACAGCGAACTGCAGGATGGTAAGTAAGAACTCTGCAGCCTTCTTTTTACTGCCCATAATGAGTTGTGTTAGATGACAATGTCTAAATCTTTTTCCTTTGCAGTGGTTCCTAAAGCAGTTTACTCAAGGTTACCTCTCAAACTACATGATTGGTGGGCATGCAAAGGTTAAAGTATTTCTACCAGAACACGATGATTATCTAGATGTGTTCATGAAGACAGTGAAGGATGGGCGGTCGGCCATCACAAGGGGTTGTACTAGAGTCGTGCGTGCCTTCTGCATGGAGGAGGGTACAATATGGGCATTTCGCTTCACCTTGTTCAACAACCAGAATGTATTTTGCCTCTTTCTTTACCGTCTTTAATAGTACAAGTATACAACCGTGGTTCATCATTCTTTATTTGGTGCTTATGTAATTCTTGAACATATGTACCTGTGAATCGAATAATGCATTGGTTGTTTGAACCTGATGGATATGAATAAAGCTATAGCATACTTTCAAATTCAAATCCGGTACAGTTTGAAATAGCAACAATTAAATTACGGTGAAATTACGCTCTGCAGGTCGTTACAACGCACACGGTCGGTAAAACACAAACGTTTGTGATATAAACCATAATCCGACACGGTTCACAGAGAGGAAACGTGTGTGAGCGTGCACACAGTTACCGTTTGCAAACCGTGTGTGATGTCAGACAATATCACAAACGGTGTGGGCAAATTAAACGTTTGTGATAGTTGCCTTATCGTACACGATTTGCAACCATGAACTATTTCTGATATTGTACGCATCGTAAACGTTTCACCACAGAATAACGTGTGCGATAGTTATCATGTACGACGATTTTACGACGGTCCGACGTTTCATAATCCTATCTGAAACTCGTACGACGATTAGCTAATCTTCTTAATTAGTTATCGCACACAGTTCGGGAAAAGTAAATGTGTGTGATTGTCTGCTTATCATACACGTTCTATAATCGTGAACCGTTTGTGATGGTCCACGCATCATAAACATAGCACCACAGAATACCGACTACGATGGCAATGCTAGCACAAACGAGTAGGGACAACTGCATGCACCAAGGCTCCCTATCCCCGACGGTTTCTGGGTCGTGTGGGAAGGACCCCCTATCGCACACACTCACTTGGCGATGGTTCCAAACGCCGTTGCGGAAAGGGGTTAAAAACCGTTTGTATAGCACCTCGCTGTACCAGTGATATAGCCAAGATACATGTAACTCATCTCTTGCCTTATCATGAGGTGCATTCACATTTTGTTCACTCATATCTTTACATGATTGCACACATGTAGGGGGGCTTATGCATGTTACATGTTCTTCCAAAGCTTTACTTATTACTCTTCATATCATTTACTTGAAGCTTTGATGTATGTTGTCACAAATTACCAAAAAGGAGGAGATTGAAAGCTCAAGTGCTCCCTGGGTGATTTTGGTAATTAATGGCAACATATTTCTTGTTGGACTAATATTTTCATCTAGTATACTTCAGATGAGTTCAACGGTGGCGTAGCAAGGACAAGAGGATGTGGAACCCCTTCTAGATGCTAAGGACAAAGATTGGCAAAAGCTCAAGACTCTTCTTTTCTATTTTAATGATCCAAGATCACATTGAGTCCATAGGAAAGCCAATACTATTAAAAAGGGATGAGGTGTTGCTTAATGGTCTACTTGATCAAAGTGCTTAGTGATATTGCTCCAAAACCCTCAGCCACTTTCTCCTTCCAAATATGTCCAAACCTAAAATCCAAACTCGGCCCCACCGATTCTTTCTACCCGGAGACACCGAGTTCATTTGACATAGCCACTGCCAGAAACCCTAACGATTCGGTCACACCGATACAGATCTCGGTCTCACCGAGATGGCTTTGCAAACTCCCTGTGTCTTGTTGTAATTATTTCGGTCTTACCAAGATGTTGCAATCGGTCTCACCGAGTTAGCTTGATAGAATATATGTTGCTTATTGCTTCAGTTCGGTCTCACCGAGTTGATGCAATCGGCGCCACCGAGATGAAGTTTGCCCTAAGCCCTAGCACATTGGTCCCACCGAGTTGTTCCAGTCGGTCCCACCGAGATTCCTAATGTTCATATTTTTGTATAGATCGGTACCACCGAGTTTCACAATCGGTGCCACCGAGATGGACCAAAAGTGTGTAACGGTTTGATTTTGTGTGCAGGCTATTATACCCCTCCACCCCCTCTTCATTTGAAAGAGAGCGATCAAAACGTGCCAAACTTCCACCATCCATTTTCTGAGAGAGAATCACCTACTCATGTTTTGAGATCAAGAGATTCCATTCCAACCATTTGAACCTTGATTTCTAGCCTTCCCCAAGTTGCTTTCCACTCAAATCCTTCTTCCACCATAGCCAAATCTATGAGAGAGAGTTGAGTGTTGGGGAGACTATCATTTGAAGCACAAGAGCAAGGAGTTCATCATCAACACACCGTCTATTACCTTTTGGAGAGTGGTGTCTCCTAGATTGGTTAGGTGTCGCTTGGGAGCCTCTGACATGTTGTGGAGTTGAACCAAGAAGTTTGTATGGGCAAGGAGATCGCCTACTTCGTGAAGATCTACCCGAGTGAGGCAAGTCCTTCATGGGCGATGGCCATGGTGGGATAGACAAGGTTGCTTCTTCGTGGACCCTTCGTGGGTGGAGCCCTCCGTGGACTCGCGTAACCGTTACCCTTCGTGGGTTGAAGTCTCCACAACGTGGACGTACGATAGCACCACCTATCGGAACCACGCCAAAAATCTCCACGTCTCCTTTGTGTTTGCACTCTCCAATCCCATCCCTTTTACATTCTTGCAAATTGCATGCTTTACTCTTTCCGCTGCCTATACTCTTATTATGCTTGCTTGAGATGTATTGGATGCCCTTTAACATGTGCTAAACTCAACCTTAACTTAAAGAAACTAAAAACTGCCACATTTACTTGTTAAGGGTCTAATCACCCCCCTCTAGACCCCTCTTCTCGATCCTTTCAGATGTCAACGAGGTTCTACACCATTTATTGTTCACACTTTCTTCCTGCTTCTGTCTCCGGTGGATCCTGTTGCTGGATTCGCTATTGCCGGCACGATGCTAACCCATTAGCACTTTGATGCCCCCCCCCCCCCCCCCCCCCCCCCCCCCCCCCCCCGCCATCTCTTCCCACCGAGACGTCCATGTCGCCTAATAACCCACAAGTGAAGAGGATTACGCCAATCTTCAATGGACAGTATCACAACACAAATTTATTGATTTAGACAAAGGGAACCAAAGAATATTTATAACCTTTAGCAATTGATTTGTTAATTAACCACACCGGGAAACGCATACTACTCAAGAGAATTTGTTAGTAGTAGGTATTGCGATGGAGTAATTAGAGTTTTATTGCAATAAAGTTACGAAAGCATCAATATCAGCAGTTGCCAAGTATAAATTATCTTAAAGAGAGCAACGATGATCAAAAGCGTTGGCGTTAGAATGAATAATGAGGCGGGCATGGATAGAATCTATTATGTAACAACGATAACATATGGTGATACTAATCTAACTCGGATTCATCAACTCAATGTAGTCATATATTTCGTATGTAGTTGTACGTGCTTCAATATGAACTTGCACAATATTTTTGGTCCTACCCTCTCGTTTCTGTGGGTTTCAAATGAAAATTAAGGATAATTAAGGTACTCCTTTCATAAAGTACCAGATCAAAACATTAATACCTAATCAAAACATGCAATCCTTACTGGAAATATGCTCTAGAGACAATAATCACATGTTCTATGCCATTTCAGTATTCATAATTAAGTTATATTTCTATGTCATAATTGCAATGGTTCTGGGATATGAGATTCAGAGAAAAACTCAGTTGCATGTATGAAAACATATACATCAAAATAGATGTCTAGTCTTGCCTCTAATAATAGCTCATGTATTGTTAATGGCAAATAATTTGCTACCACGGGGATAGCTGCCTCCCACCAACTGAGCACACAATCAACTACTACCTCTGTTCATAAATATAAGACTTTTTGGTAGTATAGATTGAACTGCCAAAACATCTTATATTAAGGAACGGAGGGAGTATCTGGATATCTGAGCAGCTAATGCTTATCTAAGTTTAGAACACCAGAAGGCTACAGTACGCTTACATACACTACTGTTGTAGTGTTACACATCCTACATTTAAATTTTTGTAGTAGCATGATAGGTGCACATGGCAAACTTTTTGTGCATAATATTACAAGTATATGTTGTTTTAAATTGAGACAATCTGGTGATTCTTGTGTACGCTCACCCATGCACACTATAGAAAGTGTATGCCCACACACCCTTCTAAGATTTATATATTACATAAGGTGGCTAACTAGGTGGTGCATTGCTTGTGTATTGTTTTATCTTCTACCGCCACCCCTTGATATTCGCTGTGATGCTTTTTACAAGTGAAATAGCAACACTGACACAAATTACATACAAACAAGAATATTAATTACACATTCATTGAAGTAGCTTGAAACAGTTGAGGACCCGACACTAATCTCTATGAGGCATTCTGGCATTCTGCGGTGGATGTAGGAGGGGTAGCTATTCCCCATGGTAGAAAATCCACTCTCATTGTTAATTATCATGTTTTTAATGATCATGCATTGTTAACATAATAAGAATGCCGCCAATAATGAGAACACATTGTTGTGAAAATAATGGTGTTGGGTAGACCCAACTTATGATATACTGCGAGATTCCAACGTCATTTGGTTGTCGATATTATTATATATTATATTACTCCCTCCGATCAACCTTATTTAAAACCGCAACACTTATTTTAGATCGGAGGTAGTATATATTAAAGTTCATTTGCATCCTTAGACCATGAGAATATCGTAGGACCTTCATACCGAATATTATTTTGCGAATAATTCATACCGGATTGTTACTCTAGGCTGTCAAATGTTTTATAAAAAAAGTAGCCTACAGATACATTGAAAAAGTATGTAAGGAACCCTAACCTGAGGAAAAATTACCCTTCATTTTTTTAGTGGAATTACCCTTCAATTAATTGCTCCCAACACACAGCCGCTTCTGTTGATTTTTTAGGAGCCGCTCCCCGTCGGCTTCTTTGGTGTATACTGGGCCTTGGTGTTCGGCTATTGGGCCAGAAGTTGGGCTCATAGAATTCCTTCCTGGGCTGGCTTTCAAGACGATGCGTGCCCGAAGCCTCGAACAAGCCGGACCACGAGCTTCGCACCATTCTTGCCTCAAAAGCAAAAAAAGAGCTTTTCTCAAAAAAAAAAAAGCAAAAAAAGAGCTCCGCACCAAAGCCACCAACAGCCGGCGGCGGCGAACGTCCCCACTTCCCCCCTCGCCGCCGTCGCCGTCCCCTGCACCGGCGCCATGCTGCGCCTCCGAAGCTACATCCTCGCTCACCTTATATCTTCTCCCGCCACCCATCCCGTCCCCTCCCTCCACCGCCTCCTCTCCGCCGCCGCGCCCGCCGTCTCCCCAGACCCCCGATTCGCCGTCGAGGACTACCTCGTCGACACCTGTGGCCTCACCCGAGCTCAGGCCCTCAAGGCCTCCACCAAGCTCTCCCATCTCAAATCGCCCACGAACCCCGACGCCGTCCTTGCCTTCCTCGCCGGCCTCGGCCTATCCAGCGCCGACATCGCCGCACTCGTGGCCCGTGACCCGCAGTTCCTCTGCGCCGGCGTCGAGAGAACCCTGTCGCCCGTCCTCGCCGGGCTCACTGGCCTCGGCCTATCGCGCTCTGAGATCGCGCGCGCCGTCTCGCTCGCACCCCGCACCTTCCGCTGTAGATCTGTCATCTCCGGGCTGGAGTACTACCTCCCCCTCTTTGGCTCCTTCGAGAGCATTCTCCGGGCGATCAAGAAAATGGCCTACTTTCTCTTGTCCGATCTAGAGAGGGTGGCCAAGCCCAATATAGCGTTACTGCGAGAGTGCGGGCTAGACACTTCCGATATTGCCAAGATCTGCCTCGCTGCGCCATGTCTGCTCAGCACCAAGCCGGAGCGCGCCCAGGCGATGGTGGCGTGCGCGGAACGGCTCGGTGTGCCCCGTGGATCGGGGATGTTCAGGCACGCGCTGAGTGCTGTTCGCAACGTCAGTGAGGAGAAGGTCGCCGCCAAAATGGAGCACTTGAAGAACACGTTCAGGTGGTCAGATGCTGAGGTGGGCATTGCTGTTTGTAAGGCCCCACTGTTGCTGACGAAGTCAAAGGAGAATCTGCAGAGCAAGTCGGAGTTTCTTATCTCTGAGATGGGGTTGGAACCGGCGGACCTTGCTCATCCGCCGGTAATGCTCTCCCTTAGCCTGGAGGGCCGAGTCAGGCCACGGTGCTATGTTATAAAGTTTCTTGAGGCAAATGGATTGCTAGATTGCCACTGGACCTACTGGACAATTCTCAAGATGACCGAAAAGGAATTTGTGGAGAAGTTCATATGCCCTCACAAGGAAGCTGCGCCGTACCTTGCTGAAGACTATGATGCCGCTTGCAAAGGGAAGGTGCCAACTAATTTCAGATTAACATGAACCAAGAATGGGCTATGAGAATTGGTAGCTGCGTTTGGCGCTACAAAGTTTCACTCTGCGTAGTAATCGGGTAAATTATGTTTCGGCGTTCTTTGCCTAACTGGATATTGGTTGATTCTTGAATCCTGATGAGTTGATGCCATTTTGGTAGAGAAGAAAGCATTGCCTGCAATCTCTGAAGGTAAGAAGCCCAGGAATATATTTATGGTTCCCTCTTCTGTTTAAGATAATGGAAATAGATGTGTGGGTGGGACACATTTTTGTCCTAAAAAACGTTCAAATGCTTCGATACAATTAAAAGCTTCTACCAACGGCTTCACATATTATAGATACATACATGCTTATTGTTCTAACTTTCTAGATAATGAAGTGGTGTGCATCCATACTATGTGTGCATCCATGATATAGATGCTTATAATTGTGATCTCTGTCATGGATAATGAAGTGGTCTGCATCCATGATATAGATGTCTATTGTTGTGAACTCTATTGGAAGCTCTTTTTAAATTCTAATTGTTTGCGGTTCTTATTAGTCTGTCATGAAAATTAAATTGTTTCTTATGTTCAGCTGTGCCTGACCCAACAAGTGGCGAGTCTGAGCTCTATGGAATCCTTACATATATCCAGTGCGAAATGATCTGGATTTTGCAAACCTAAGCTCAGCGCCGAAAGGATAATGTCCTTGATTGGCTTAAGACTGCTCATATCTGTAATGTAGATGTTTGGTGAGATATGAAGCGTAGGCTGAAATATATGATCTGCCAAAATCTAAACCCTGCACATTATATCTTGGCTTCCATTGGGTTTGATGTACATCCGTAAATGGCTGTGTATGCGTCAACTCTCCAAAGAATGCATTATTTGGCATTTCCAAAACTTCCGGTACTGAAATTGCTTTTTTGCATTTCTTTTGCATTCATAGATTTGATAATTACATTAGATGTTCAGTGTTAAGTTCTGAAAAGCTTCTTACATCAGTATATCTTGGCTTCCATTGGGTTTGATGCCCATGCCGTAGTTGTTTTAAGTAATCTTAGTAAGGCAATGCCATTTAAAAAAGTTTATCCGATTCTTGGGAATGATTTCATCATGTGATCCAGATATCTGATTATGCCTCTAAGCAACATACTCAAAAGTATGGCCCTATGGATAGTTTTCATGTTTTCCACGTAACACAGTCCTCTATCTTCATGTTATCTATAGTCATGTTGTGCATGCACTGCTAGGGAAAAGCCTAGCAGTAGCGCGGGGTTTTGGCCTATCAGTAGCGCGGGGTGCCGCGCTACTGATACGGCGCTACAGCTAAAGGTTAGCAGTAGCGCGGGCTTACACACGCTACTGCTATACGTACTCAGTAGTAGCGCGTTTTGCAGAAAGCGCTGCTGGTAAGTACTAGCAGCATGCCTTTGTGCCCGCGCTACTACTATTATTGCGTATTCTATTTCTTTTTCATTTTATGTCGTATTCATACACCATTATACAAGTTTTCATACAGTAGCAATTTAGAGATTGTTTTTACATCATAATGAGTTATTACATCACTGGGTGAAAGAACCGTGGATTAGTTTCAAGTGGATGATATAATAAATCATCATCATCATCATATCATTAACAACTTATCATCATAATACATCATTGTCATATAACAACTCCTCATGATCATCATTGTCATATAACAACTCCTCATTGTCATATAGCAACTCCTCATGATCATCATCATCAACTCTAGCTAACACATTGTAGCACATAATAACACATTGTACCTAGGACCTACTACCTTCTCTTAGGTAAAATAGCATAAAACAAGATAGGCCCCGATTCTCCATTATGGAGAATGGAGATTATCCTGTCTTTAATTCTTGCGCTTCGCACAATGTTGCTTCCAAGTAGCTCCCTACGAGTGACCATACATTTTTTCTAATCTTTGATTGTCATGTCTTCATTGGTTTTAGAAATCCGATATGAACAGCAGTGATGCGTAGGACGACCTGGCTGTAAGCTCATAACATCAAGGCGACCTTTCGGATACATCAGAAGAGGCATACAATCCTTCGGGATTTTCTGTTGAAAAACATAGTAATAACTTCGTAGTTAACAATGTAGTTTAGTTTTAGAAGAATTTATGCAAAAGATGCATGGATGTTGTAATAGTAAAAAATCTTACCATGACATCTCCATGGATGTTACCGTAGTTCAACACGTGCATTAGTGGCACGTATTGACCATAATGTGCAGGAGTTTGATAATAGATATTGTAATTCTCAAGATCATTAATAAATAAGATCAGATGATCTTTCTCCCGATAAGTTAATTCTGCGCCATCGGTGTAGTAGGTTCTGTCTACCATCTTCCACACATTCTTTGAAAATAAGCTGTCAATGAAAATAAGCTGTCAACTATTTTGAAATAAACAATATAAATTAATTAATAACTATGTTTGAGAAACTCACATAGCGGTAGAATTGGAAGCGTATCAATAAGGACCCAAATGTCCATATTGTCTTCGTCGATGTCAGGATCACCAAGATCCATGGTGACAAGCATACCCTCATGAAAATCATACGTCTTGCAAAGTGCTTCCTAATTCGGGCAACCAAAATGGGATACGCTCTCAGAATTGTATAGATTTACAGGAAAATCATATCCATGATGGGTCCTTAGCTGAACTATCTTTGTTTCCATACTTTCATGATCTTCAAAATGCATCCTCTCCAAGACATAGCGTCTTGCATGGCATGGGATAAGCTATAGTCGAATTGTAAAAGATGAAAATTACACGTTGAAGAAGCAGAAGTCGTGCTTAATTACGAAAAAACACTTGTCGCTGTTGCGTACCGTTTCAACATCGAAGGTCTCTTGGAGCTTAATGCTGAAGCGCCGACCTTCTACCAGGTGAGGCTTGTCGCACAGACCCCGGTCATCGCCACACCAGTCGCACTCCGCCGGGAGACTTTCGTCGTCCGACGACGACATCGACGACATTTTCTATGTTCATAATTCAAAGATTAAACTTGCACAATTAAATATATGTACTACAAAAATTAAATTAGATCATTATTATTCATCACGGGTTGACTATCGGTCTGTCGGGATTCTCCTTCCTCTCTCATATATGGTGGACACTCCCTCACTGATTTTTCGACCGTCGATGATGGTCGCTACTCCTCCTTCCCCTAGTGCATAACAAAGGTCTAGCACAAAGAGAAGGAGAAGCGACCCTCACGACAACAGTCGGGATTCTTCATCTCTGATATATGGTGGACACTCCCTCACTGTGTTTTTCACTGTCATGTATGGAGTCCCAACAGACTTGAAGTCAACCTATCACATGTCTAAATCTCCATCATATTTGAAAGACCTACATTGAATATTATCAATAATACATCTCGAATAGTATCATACATATAACATCACTAATACAGCTAGAACCCTAGCGAACGACAGGTATTGGCGCGGGTGGTGGACACCCATAGAGAAGGAACCATCACAGGATCATAGCTCCAGTGAGATCCCTGAAGAACCTGCCAGGTATTGTCAAACCTGCCCTCCAACGCAACCATGTAGCGACGGACGTGCTCGTC
This sequence comes from Thinopyrum elongatum, assembly GCA_011799875.1. Taxonomy (NCBI): domain Eukaryota; kingdom Viridiplantae; phylum Streptophyta; class Magnoliopsida; order Poales; family Poaceae; genus Thinopyrum; species Thinopyrum elongatum. The sequence goes on along the minus strand of CM022302.1, from coordinate 78,622,883 downwards.
CTCCTCGCTGACACGGTAACGTACCACCTCCGCGGGGGACGAAAGCCTCTGCACTGTCACTGGCCCACGCGACCGCCACCAAAGAAGGTCTGGGTCGACGACGGGCTGCCTCCTCACCAAGCTGCGCGCCCCGGAAGGTAGCACCTCCCAGTACCAGCCCGGCAGAGCCCAGTCCCGGACATGGCCCCTATTATCAAGCAGGCCTCCTCCGCCGAGTCGACGACGAGGATGCGGGCCAGGCATCAACGACGTCGAGAACAAATGCTTACTTATGAAAACAAAATTCATAAACACTTAGCAGACCTAAAGTCAACCTGTTCCATATATCGAGCAATGACATAGAAAAAATGCCCTATGTTTTGCCGGAATATCATTGAATTCCCGTTCTGGCAAATCACAAGCACTCGATATGTCCTACATTGCAGCACAAGTCATGCTAAAATTCATGAAAAAAATTCGGCATGACCTTTGCTAAAAACAGGACATATCGAGCGCCTGAAATATGCCGGAACGGAAACGAATCAACATTCCGGCAAAACATAGGCCACTCGGAGGTACATTGCAAACAAGAACACCAAGACATCCTCTATATTCAGAATGCATCATCATCGACATCAATGACATGGCGACTAGCACTAGCATTTTCATCATTGACATTTACAACACATTATCATCTATATCAATAGCATGGGGATTTGCCTATTCTCACCTAGAGGTCTTAGGGGGTCGGCGATGGGGATGACTGCGGGGATGAGGCAGGGGCAAATACTTGATTTTTGCATAAACAAAATATATTCTATCAACATGTATCTGAGTAGTATTAACAAATATGACATGTTCATTCTAGCAAATGAGTAAATAGTTTCAGTATCACTAGAAACTATCAACTATGTCTAAAAAAAATATACTAAAACCCTAGTAATAATTCAGTTAATTAGAAACTATCAACTAAACCCTAGAAACTATCCTAAATCAAAGTGTTATATATGAACAGAGGCTTATATCAACTAAAAACTATCAACTATGTCTAAAAATAATATACTAAAACCCTAATAATAATTCAGTTAACTAGAAACTATCAACTAAACCCTAGAAACTATCCTAAATCAAAGTGTTATATATGAACAGAGGCTTATATCAACTAAAAACTATCAACTATGTCTAAATTTTTACTAATCAGTTAATCATACTAAATCAAAATTGTTATATATCAACTACAAACTATTAAGTAAATCAAAATGTTGCATATCAACAAGAAAATATCAACTAGCCTACTAAATCAAAATGTAGCAGGGAGGAGGGGTTGTGGATGGAGGAGGGAGGAGGGAGAAGGAGGGGCGACTGGAGGAGGGAGGAGGGAGGAGGACGGAGGAGGAAGGCGGAGCGAGGAGGGGCCGGCCGGCGGCGAATGGAGGAGTGGAAGGAGGACGGAGGAGGGGCGGGGAGGATTACCGAGTCCAGGGAGGAGGGGGAGGTGACGGCGGCGCAGAGGGAGGAGGGGTAGGCGACGGCGGCGGAGAGCGCGGGGGGTAGAGAGGGAGCAACAGTGTGAGGGGGGAGTGAGGGGCCGGGAGTGAGGGAGAGAGAGGGAGCGCACGGGGTGGATTAGGTGGGCTTAGCAGTAGCGCGGGTTGAAGCCAAGCGCTACAGCTAAGTAGGATAGCAGTAGCGCGTGTTGAGGAAGGGCGCTACTAATATACCTAGCCTGTCGGGAACAGTGTGGCAAATATAGTAGTAGCGCGTTTTATCCGTGCCACGCTACTGATATGTGTTTAGTAGCAGCGCTGTTTTTGTACACGCGCTACAGCTAAGTAGCAGCAGCGCCTCCTTTTAAAAAGCGCTATTGGTAAGCTTCTGTGTATAAGGTTTTCCTAGTAGTGATGGCCCTGTAAATAGTTTCTGTTACTACTATTTTGCTTCAAGTATCTTAGCTGCCATATCCACACATACTACTCAGACAGGCTCTATAAGTATATTTTCACTACTGATATCTTTTGCGTATTAATATGATCAATGCATAATATATGCACCCTTCTATAAGTATTTTCCCTTTGGAGCTAGTGATATCTCTGCACTTTTGTATGTGTGTGAGGCTGTTAGCCAGTGCCATGGTTGAATTTTTTTTGTACACTGAAAACTAAAGGGGCTACTTGCCTGACACTAAATATTTTGCAACCGCCCTAAATATTTTAGCTATTTTACATATATTTCAATAAACCTGCACAAGATCACTGCATGTTGCCGGGCAGATTTCTCCTCCATCATCGTGATGATCTGGCGGCATGTTTGGAGAGAAAAGAAATGACCAGATCTTCGGTCTGAAGGCGGTGAACTCAATGGCAATCTGAGATCACATCTCGGAGGAGCTACACCTGACATCTGTCTAAGGTACCCCCTCTCCCCTCTCTTCTATGGCAACACTGATACGTAAAATTGCGCTGTATATCCATGTAAAGTAGGACTCTGCACTCTATACATATTGATACTTATGCATACTGTCAGCCATATAGGCTGTAGAAGAGGGCAGTTCTTCCCACTCATGATATTTTTTCATCAAACGATTCCTTCAAAATCCATGGGTTATCTCACCGAGCTTCTCCTTATTACAACCTTGTGTGAGTCCCTAAATTGCAGGGCTATTCTCTGGACCATCTTTATTTGAATCCGAAATCTTTGTGTTGTTGTACCTTGTCAAGACTTGATTTCATCCCAATTCTTTCTGTCTGTGGCAAGACTAAGACATACCTTCCAGTTACAGGATCCTGGTTCTTTATGTCGCCTGAGGTGGGCCAAGGGGTTCTCTCGTATGAGCAGATGATGCTCATGATCGATGGTGGTGGGAGTTTCAGTTTGTGGTTGTGAGACATACAAGTACAACTGACTGAATGGGCAGAGTTTCTGAAAACCAAGCCTTGCGGCCGGTGGTGGTTCCGGTTGCTTGTTGATCTCCCTCCTCTTTCCGGTTGCATCAATCCAAAGCTGGGCTTTGGTTGGAATCACATGGTCACCATCATGTTTTCAACCTCCTTTATTGAGTTATGTTTTGCTCTATTGCCCTCACCTATAATAATAGCCCAGCTCATGTTTTAGCGGCTCTGGATCCAGACATCCATGTATTTTGTTTTTCAAAAATGAAGGATAAACTTCCTGGCCTCTACATCCTCAGATGCACATAGCCATATTTTATTAAAGTCGATGCAAATCAACAAGGCCAAATTGATCAGCAGGAAGACAACTATGGCAGAACTATTATAAGATACTTATGAAGTAAACACACATGCGGCCAATTCTATTTCTTCCATAGCAACACCTTCAAAAAGGAAAAACACACTCGCGTCGCCATTGCCGCGTCTGGCCAAAGGTGGCCAGAACAAGATTTTCATCCTGTATGCAGGGAGCAACCCATTAATGCCAGGACATAGGCACTGGCACGGAGACAACACCTTCAATAACGTAACTAAGTCCGACCAATGAAGGCCAGAACAAGAGTTTTCATCCTAGACATGAAGCGATGTTCCAAGCACTGTCTTGCAGATTTATTTTTTGATAGCTGCGCCAGGCAATACTCCACGTAGAACCACCATGATCCACTAGAGGAGGCCGCACACCTCTCCCAGCACTTCTTGCAACCATGCACCAATGAAGCGCACACACGAAGGAGCCATCTAGCCACCCGATGACTGCCTAGTGGATGTGTGGGATGTCTTCCTGCCTAAGATCATCGTGATACTTGCACTGCGGATCTGGCCGCTGGCACCGAAGCTCGAGTCATCCATGCCCGGCTGAAGCTGGGTAGGCTTGTTGTGTTAACCGAGTGTCTGAAGGAGCCAAGGTCCAAGGTTTCTTGGGGATCGAAGGTGTTGTTGTACGTGTCAAACTCCACGACAACGAACGGTACGGGTCGTAGGTGATGCTCTTGTTCTTGTTCTTGGGCCGAAGGCATCGCCAGCCGAGTATGGCGGTAGCGCCGACAGGTAGCCGGCGAGGAAGAAAGCCATGTCGTCCCCTTTGGTGTATCCATGCATGAGCTTTCTTGAAACGGAGGCATAAGATTTGCCTCATCTATTAATTAAGGAGAGAATAGAGTTTGTTTGTTTTATAACCGACTCTCATACAACACATGGTGATTACTCTTGCGCTATAAGTGCCCCTAGCTTCTTAGCCCCCGCGGTGCTCCAAAGTTTGGCTTCGGCTAAAATGGTGTTTTGCAAGATCGCCGGCAGTGCACTCTTGTTACGGAAGATGCGGAAGTTTCTCTTCCAAATTGTCCAAGATACAAGCATGGTGAGGGAAGGCATGGCCTTCCGGCTGGGGATGCTCAACCCGGTCCTATTACCCACCAAGACTTGACGGAATCCTCGAAGTGCCAATTAGAAGTGTACATGTGATTGGGACCAAGCATCTCGATGACCAAGTTCCATAGCCAAATTGTAAAACGACACTTGAAGAAGAGATGCACTCTAGCTTCATGCTCCCTTTTGCAAAGAGGCCAAAGGCCACAGTTTGGCCACCCTCGCTTGGCCAATCTATCGGCGATCCAAATCCGGCCTTGTATGGCTAACCAAGCGAAGAACTTGACTTTTAGTAGAGCCCAAACTTTTCAAACCATTTGTTCCATAGGGGAGAGGGTCATACCCAAGAATTGCGCCTTATAGGCGGAAGCCGCCGAGTAGAGCCCATTTTTCGAGTGTTTCCACACGATGTCGTCCTCGGTATGCTCGTCAAGATGGAAGTCCTGCACAAGCATCCAAAGTGTGAAGTATTAGTTTTGGTCTAGGAGTCCTATTAGGCTGTGTTTCCTTGCACCCCAAGTCATGTGTGTGTGTGTGTCTATATATATATATATATATATATAAGTTGCTTTCATAACATGGTATCAGATCTTAGGTTATTTTTTTCGGGCGCCGCAAACATGGTATTATGGCCCATGGTCTCGAGTGCCTAAAAATTGCTCCTGCCCCTCTCTATGCCCATGTATAGGCATCTTGAGTCATACATCTGAGTCTATTCACGTGTTGACTTCCCGCGTCATATATGAGAGGGGGTGTTGAAATGTATATGTGGATTGACTGGTTCTTTTCATCAGTTCGGACTTTTAATTGCGTTGGCTAGTGCATGAAGTTTAACATGGTATTAGAGCTTAGATTTTCTTTTTCGAGCGCCGCATCTCGCCCTCCTGATCCAATCATGCACGTCCATTGGTTGTCGCTGCCGCACCTCAATCTCACTACGTGCTCCGCCATCCCGCCGGCAGGCTTCCAGCATCCTGCGTCGCTCCACGTTATCGCTCCAGCCGACCAGATCGATCTGGACAAGGTCAACACGCTGCTACCTTCCGCCGATTCGTTGGACTCGCCAGGACTGCATGCGCGCTCCTCTGGCTGCCTCTCGATCGAAGCTATTGCCCGGTCCGCCAGGGCTTGCAGATCCGCTTCGCATGTGCCTACTGGTCTGCTAGATGGGGCTGCTGGTTGGCCGCCATGCTGCTCGGCTTGGTCTGATCTGTTGTGTGCTATTCGTGTTGCTCCTCACATGTTGCTTGCTTCCTGTGTTGGCTCTTTCCTGTAGCTACTACCGTTGCTCCCATGCTGCTACTTACGCTGCTACATCCTCATGCACGGCTTCTCCGTAGCTTCTCTTCCGCTTTCATGATGGCTTTGGCATCTTCGTTCCGTGTATGCTTTCTAGCTTTTTTTATATTTTTTGCTACGTCTATCAAATCCGTTGATATTTTGTGTTTCTCATGCCATGCGAGTCCACTATACCTTTGTCCGTTAGCCTGGTCCTGGTCTATTTTACACAACTTTTGTGGCCTACTTGCCCTTGTTATTTTTCTACAGGATTTTCGTGAACTCTTTTTGCATTGTCGATCTACACCCATTGTCGTTAGCTGCCGAGCTTCTTTCGCCGTCGGTTGTCGTGGGCTATGATTTTCTGCGCAATGCTTTATTCTCTTGATGTGTCATCTTCTTTTTACAACCCATCTTCTCTTGATACTTCTCTTGTATCTTCAAGTGATGCGTTGTCTTCCTTTGATGTGCCATCTCTTCGTTATCTCCTTTGGCTTGACTCGACAGGTTTTGACGACTCTTCATGCTACGCCGAACTCTCAAGATGTTGATTTGTATTATCATTGTTTTTCTAGTGTTACACTTCAAGTGCAGTGTTATTGCATACGCTTTGCATTTGAGAGAGGGGAATATGGGTTTGGTTTTTGTGGGTGGGCTGGTGGGTGGTGGTGGTGTGTGGGGGGGGTGGGGGTGGTTTTAGGAATTAGTATTGGTCTAGGAGTCCTATTAGGCTATTTCCTTTCCTTGTACCCCAAGTCATGTGTATATATGTATATGTTTATATATACTCCCTCCGTCCCACACTTATTTTGGGACAGAGGAAGTATAATTTACCTATATATGCCCCATGGGCTATGCAATAGAGATAAGTTGCTTTCATAACAAAGAACTCCCTTATGTGGTCGATGGATACAATTGTGGATGGTTTGATCTTTTAAATCCAAGCATTCTCCTTGTGGGCCTCATGCAACTTCCAGTCTATTCTCATTGATGCCTCGAAAATGAGAGGGGCAATCTCTTTTGGTTTTCGTCCAAGGAGCCATGGCGAGTCCCAGAATGGTGTTTTAGCACCATTCCCCACTGTGATGGTGGAGGCATAGAAGAAATCAAGGTCATCCTCATCACAAGGGTTTCCCATACCAACCCACAAGTTCCCCGGCTCCTTCCATTCAAACCATGACCAATGCAACCTCAAGGCCCTAGTGAATTTGTCGGTGTTTGAGCACCTCAAAGCCTCCATATTCGAGTGGCCGGCAGACCGCCTCCCAATTCACCTTGCGTTTTGCACCGGTAGTTTTATTCGAGCCGGACCAAAGAAATCCCGGCTCAAGCTTGTTAACATCAACGGACGACAAGCGGTGTTGTAAAGTAGACTGCCTAGGAAGTGACAATGGACTTGACTAGCGTTGTGCGGCCAATGGTAGTGATATTTTGGCCCTCCCACGTGATGAGCTTTCAGGCCACCTTGTCTTCAAGGAAGTGAAGGTCCACCTTCTTGAGCTGTCATACCGAGATAGGAAGGCCCTAATATCTCAAGGGGAACGAAGCTCTAGTTGCCGGCAAGCTCTGCAGAATGTGGCCCAAATTGAGTTGGTTGCATCGAATGGGCACCATCGAGCTCTTTTGGGAGTTGGTGCAAAGACTAGTCACCTTGCCGTACCCCTTTAAAATAGTCACGAGGTTATCAATATCCCTCTTGATAGGGGCCATGAACATGGTCACGTCGTCCGCATATAGTGAGGTTCTCACCCTAGCACCTCTCCCGCGAATCTTGTGCCGAGTTGCTAGCTCCAGAATTTGATGAAGAGGGTCAATAGCAATGACGAAAATGAGAGGCAAAAGTGGGTCGCCTTGGCGAAGCCCCCTACTATGATGATGGGAGGGCCAACCACACTATTCAAGAGGATCCGCGATGAAGATGTGCAGAGAAGCACGGTGATCCAATTCCGAACCTTGGTCGGGAAGCCTTTTTTTTGTAGAAGATCAAGGATGTACTCTCACTTAACCGAATCAAAGGCCTTGCGAATGTCAAGCTTGAAGAATAGGGCGGGGGTCCTGCACTTGTGCAATCGGCGGGCAAAGTTTTGGACGTACATAAAATCGTGAATCCTTACCCTCTTGATGAATGCACTTTGCATGTTGGAGACTAGAGCATCCATGCCAAGTCTGATGGATAGCACCTTCGCGATAATCTTGGCGATAGCATGGATGACACTAACGGGTCTGTAGTCGGAGGTGCCCTCCGCACCCTCCTTGGGCAGAAGCACCACATTTGCGGAGTTGAGCCAATGGAAATTTGCCAAATGTAGGGATTCAAAGATGTGTATGACCCTCCTAATGTCATCTTTGATGGTGTCCCAGCATATCTTGAAGAAAGATGCTCGTGAAGTCATCCGGTCTGGGCGTGCCCGTGAAGCCATCCATGCATGAGCTCTCCACCTCGTGTTTGGTGTTGTCGTACAACGGCTTTGTGGAGGGGGCGTACGACACTCCCCGTGTAGCCGCGGTCGCCGGTGGTCACTGCCGCAACAGAGTTGCCTGCGAGGTTGACCAGGCTGCCGTTCATGGCTGCGTCTGCTGGGGCCCGCCGTTGCTTGCAGGAAACATGGCTGTCTGTCTAGCTAGCGCTGGGGTGTATATATATTAAAATACACGCCTAAACTACGTTTAGATTAATCACGTGGGTATATGTATCTCATCTGAGTCATGTCTGAATTTAAGTAGGTACCAAGAATCTTCCTGCTTGGTAGTGAAGGCATTCATGCAGTACTGCCATCATTGTGCTAGCTTTCCAAGTTGTTATATTCTGAGCCTCCACTTAACTGTACCAGTTTTTGGTAACTTTGCTATATGATAGTCTGAAAAGATGGAAACCAGGGTGCAAGTCTGTGGGCAGTGCGCTGGGCACACGACCACCAGCTGCTACTACTTGTGGACTGCTTTAGTAGCCGCATGTTCCCGATATGAACTTTATGTACTATCAGGTAATTATCAGGACCTTGGCCTTCAATGGTTTTATGAAAATTTGGTTGCCCTCCAATGTTGACTGAAGTTTCCCCAAGGCAGTCGTGATGACGTTGACGTTGACAGGCGGGTCTGCGTAGCTCCCACCTTTAGGGCTCCGTTGGTTCACACAATAGAAAAAATGTGCAAAATGTAGGAGTATGATAGAATGTATGTGTAGAACAGAAGATTTAACAATATAAGAACTCTATATTTGGCCGTTGTTGAGGAGCCTGTCATGCACTAGTGTAGGTTTCATAGGCATTGGTAGAGTATTTTTCCTGCCTGTTGTCGCACAAGGAATCTGTGAAAGTTCCTATCTGTATATATGTTTCTACCTGGCACGGCCGAGAACAGAAAAATGGAAGCAAAAGAAAGGATCTGCCCCGGTTAGCTATGATGTTTTTTTAACAAGTATACATGTACAATTCAAGATAATTTAGCTATCTGTTTTCTTTTGTTAAAATAGCTATACAGTAGTTTCTAGTGCCATTTCTGTCATTTAATTTAGAGTTATGCAGTTAAAAGCACATCGGCTTTATTGAATAATTTTTAGATTAGATAGGTTGATCAGTGAGCTCTGACTATGTTTTTTAGCTTTCTGGTTTTTGTTGAGTTGGTTTGAAGAATAGCATATTTGTCTCTGGTTATTGTGTACAAGGAACAACAAGAAACCAGCACACTTTCTTTTCATATCATATTGCTATCATGTGTACTACATACTGTTACTTTTTGTTTTCAAATTTAATGACATATTGAATTCAAAAAGTTAAAGTCGTTGCATAGGTGCACTTACCTGAAATATTTGGTGTATTTGCATGCACCAGCAACAACTATAACATGGAAGAAACTTGACACCATTCATTGTTCCGTTTGTTAAAAATAAATATGCATCTAGATTTACTTGGATTTTTTTGGTATGCATAATTTAGAGCCTGTCATGCTCAGATCTGTATTCTGTAAACTGAGAATGCTTCTAAGCTAGATATTCCAAATTACAGCCCTATGAGTAGTTTTTGTTGGCTGGGAACAGTTTTCTTGTTTTCCAGTCAACAGTCTTTAGTTTTATCTTGATGCTATAGTCATGTTGTTCTTGGCCCTGTAAATAGTTAATGTTAAAACTATTTTGCTTTGAGTATCTTAGCTGCCATATGCACATAATAGTCAGACAGGCTCCACAAGCATTAGTCCCTGGGAGCTAATGTGTGCTTTTTACACATGTGTTACTGTTAGCTACGCCTTGGTCGAATTGCTTTCAACGGTGGAAACATTAACGTCTTTTTTGAAGTTAGGAGATTGGTTTCAAATGATGGCAATTGATTCCTTTCCACCAACACTGACAATAGGAAGATCTTCACAATGACTGTTAATCTCTATACTTTGCTTTTGCTGAAGGTACTACACTGGATGTTGATAACAGTTGTTTCTGAAACATGCATACGGTCGGCCATAGAGGGTAGTTGTGCTCACTTATGACATTTTCATAAACAAAATCCCTTCAAAACCCGTGGACTACCTAACCAAGCTTCTCCTCGCTATTCATGGATCAACTTTGCTTGAACCCTTCATTTTTGTGTCTGTTGTACCTTGTCAATACTTGGTCCCATCCTGATTCGCTTCCAGTCACAGGGTGAAACTTCAGGTGGCAAGGCTGGCAAATCAAGGCGTGGGATACATTATGCGCTCAAGTTTTGTCTGCCAAGTAGTTCCCAGGACCGAATCTTCACTCTGCTCACATATCGGCATCGATGGCATGATGAGGACCACTGGAACATCCTCTGCTGCAAAAGTCTGACGAATCGATCCGGTGCCACATGTTTCAGTCACTGCGTCCATGAGCTCAGCAACTTGCCAACTTCAGTAGGGCGATTGGCACTGGCATGACTACTTGACTGTCGAGTAACACCCTCCAGGCACCCATGAACCAGACCAGGTACGAATCTGAGTTCTGTTTCCTTTCAGAATACTCCGCCACACCCTACGGCGCTCACATGAAGGATATTTGAGATTTTAGTTTATATAAGTTGTTTTGATACTTCTGTGTTGGGATTGGTCCGGCATCGTCTCCAACACTACACACCCACTCTTTATGACTAAAAACAATCCTCTGGGTGCTTGTAGTGCAACAAAAGTACGTTCTACTTATGAAATAGCACGATTTATTTGTCTAATAAACATGTTGATTTCGCAACTACGAGTTCTTCCACTTATTCGGTTTCATTTTACATTCTGTCAGTATATGTGGTACATATGCATCACTAATTCACTTTCTCCTGCACCCGTAGACTGCAGTTACTATGCAACTGCAAATGCCCCAATTTCTTGCTGGGAGTATTCGCCATACACATAATGTAACAAATACTCCAATCTACTAGCTGCCGCCATTCCAGCCAAGGAATGACCATCCTTTAAACAGAAGAGAAGAGAAGAAAGGAATTACCATCCTTTAAACAGTTTTAAACAGACTGTAAAGCAATGTAATCTTATAGAAATTCGACCTCCCAAACTAACCCATTGGAGATTACTCCATTTCTTTACCCGGTGAAGAATTTTAGAGTGTGCTCTAAATTGTACTACATCATACTAATGACCCGACTTGGGTAACACTAACTTCAAAATATGCAGCATATTCTACCGGGTTTTTTTTTGGGTTGAGAAAACACAAAAGCCTTGTGTTCCATTCCATTGAGAAGGTAGAAGAGACACAGTACACACACCCAAACGGGCAGGAAAGAAAATGATTACAGAGCGCAACAAATTATTATGTAACTACGTTTGTGCCAACATTACAAATTATTACGAGACATGGTATACTGGCAGAAAGCTTCAAAGTTATTAGCGAACAGGATTCATTAGCATCTATACCATTTGGCTAGTGACCTCTCGGTCGTAGAACTGAACAATTTGGCTAGCAACAGAAATAGCCTGAAAAAAGAGAAACAACCTATTAGGATGGCAAACTTCACCCACAAAAATCATCGCTGTTTGAGAATCAATTAGTCTGACCAAAAAGAAATAGCATCGCATGAAAAACATTGAAAATAGATTGGTGAGCAGGGGCACAATTCAAAACCTCGTTTATGTCACGGTTTGATACGATATAACTGAAAAGATGGGGACAATATTGAACACAATAAAAGGCGCATTGGATCTTGTTTTCCGATACATAAAAATGCCAGCTCCAAATCATGAGGCACCGGCCGTGGTTATCACGAGTATCCAACAAAAGAGAACATAACCGATCAAATGAAGAACGTGCAGTTAGCCAGCAACATTCCACTAGGTAATAGCTTCAGCATGCAATTATGTCGAGATCCACCACCAAAATATGCCACTCTTAATTAGTCATTGCTGCCAATAAGTGGAACATGACAATGCGATGGTTCATCTCGAGGGCAATGGACACAATAAAAATTATAGTAAACATGAGATGACTTTAGTATTATAATCTCTATGTTTCTGGCAGATCTCAAGGCATAGCAGACAGCACCTGGGAGATGCAATGGCATGATTCTTCATGTCTACCAGTCAGATGCTACAGTACAGCTGTAAACATACCTTCTGTATAAATAGGCATCAGCAGAACGGTAGATACATCAAGCTAGAAGCTCTTCTTTTCTGCTCCTCCCCTCCTCAACCACAATATAGAGAAAAGCTTCAAGATCAGACATGGCTTTCCACCTAAGATCGATAAGTTTGCCTTCTAGGCCTCATGCCACCGAGACCGAGATTGAAGAAGAGATGTTGAGCCTAGAGGCAAGCATCTCTTCCTCCACGACCATCGGCACGATGTGCGAGGGTCTGAGGAGGCTTGGAGACATCTATAATGGCGTCGAAGAGATCATCTGCCTTCCAAGCAGCCAAATCTGTGCCTACCAGCAAAGGACGGTGTTGGATGGAGAAATTGACGGTTCTCTCAAGCTGCTAGATCTCTGTGGCGCCATGCAACAGATCTTCGCCGAGATGAAGGCCATCATCCAAGAGCTGCAAGTGTCTCTAAGGAAAGGAGATGATGCGGCTGCTCAAGCCAGTATCCAATCTTACACCCGCTTGGCGAAGAAGGCCAAGAATCATTTCAAGAAGACCACGAAGAAGATTTCTGCAGATTGCAGGATGGTCATGCTCTTGGCCAAGGCCAGAGAGATCTGTGTCTCTCTGCTGGAGTCCACACTCCATCTCTTGTCGAAGCAAATTGAAATGCCTAAACAGTCTCTTGTTTCCAAGGCATTTCACAAAAAGAAGTCAGTTGTTTGCAAGGAGGAGCAATTGTTGGGGTTAGAGTGCAGTATCGGAGATCTTGAGAGCGGAGCAGGACATCTGTTCAGGAAATTAGTCCAGAGCAGAGTTTCTCTACTCAACATCCTTAGCTCATAGATACTTCCAAGACACTCTTGACACCGTTCGATTGACATCCGCCTTTTAAGGAATAGCTGATCTTCATACAATTTCCCCCTATGTATACACTATACAGCAGAAATGTACATGATACTATAGCAAGAGAAACAAAAGTTTTGATCCATTTGACCATTTCATACTTGAAGATGTGCTTGTGATCCCAGTATACTTAATTTTGATAACCTTGGTTAGTGGATCTTGTCCCTTATGCATGAAACAAGCCAGATCAAAGTCACACGGTCCCAACTTGTAGTAGTTTGCAGAATCAATCAGTTTTATTATCCAGATTCTCCAGTGCCACCACCACATGGTTGTGCAGTCTGGCACTACAATTAATTATATTTCTGGTTTCATACAACGAAGTCCAAATTTGTGCTCAAATTTTAACATCGTCGACATCTATATCATCTAAGCATTTAAGGCAAAATAATAACAAAAAACATTTACTCTACAGAATTAACAATAATCTGAGCAAGACCTAATCCAAACTTGCCAGTGTGCAAAGTCTTTGTTCTTTTCCGTATAATAATTCTCAGAACACAAAGAACAACCAATGCTTTATATGTTTATTTCAAACTTCACCAAAAATAGAGATGGCAATGTTCGAGAATCAGTTAGTTTGACCAAGAGGTAATAAGGTTGTACGAAAACATCAGAAAAAATAGGGTGGACACGGGCACACAACAAAAGCTCGTTTATGGTGGGTGGCTGAAAGCCTCAAACTGAAAAAACAGGGGTAACACGCTGAACCACTAACATGGATCTTGTTTCCATGGCCTAAACATGCCAGCTCCGATCATCGAAGCTTTAACTTGTGATTCACAAGGGTGCCCACCAAAGAAAACACCTGATTAAATATAGGCATTCCACAGCAAAATGTTAGGTTAGCGATCCATTAAATAATGGCTTTGGTAAGCAATTATGCCAAGATCCACCATCAGACTAAACTGTACTGCTGGTTCTTGTTGCCAATTGCTGGAACATAATAATGTGAGGGCCTATCTTAGGGACAGTAGACACATAAAACAATGTACTAAACATGAGACGACTTTAGGATTCCAATCTCTATGCTTGTGCTTTAAAAATCTCAAGGCATAGCAGACAGCATCTGGGAGATGTAATTGCATGATTCTTTGTGTCTACCAATCAAATGCTACTGCTTGTACATTTTTGTATAAATAGGCCTCAGCAGAGCAGTAGACACATCAAACAAATAAGTGTTCCTTTCTTCAACTCTTCATCAACCACAATATATACAGAGAAAAGCTTCAAGCTCAGCAATGGCTTTCCACCAAAGATTGATAAGTTTGCCTTCTAGGCCTCACGTCAGTGAGACCCAAGTCGAGCAAGAGCTCCACGACCTAGAAGCAAGCATCTCTTCCTCCAATTCCATCAGCACGATGTGCGATGGTCTCAAGAGTCTTGCAAACATCTACGATGGTCTTGAAGAGATTGTTTGCCTACCAAGCCACCAAGTTTGCTCCTCCCAGCAGAGGAACATGTTGGATGGAGAAATGGAAGGTTCTCTCGAGCTGCTAGATCTCTGCAGCGCTATGCAAGAGATCTTCGCCGAGATGAAGGCCATCATCCAAGAGCTGCAAGTGGCTCTAAGGAAAGGGGATGATGCAGCTACTCAAGCCAAGATCCAATCTTACACCCGCCTGGCGAAGAAGGCCAAGAATCATTTCAAGAAGAACACTAAGAAGACTCCTGCAGATTGCAGGATGGTTATGCTGTTGACCAAGGGCAGAGAGATCTCTGCCTCTCTGCTGGAGTCCACACTCCATCTCTTGTCAAAGCAAATTGAGATGCCTAAACAGTCTCTTGTTTTCAAGGCATTTCACAAAAAGAAGGCAGTTGTTTGCAAGGAGGAGCAATTGTCGGAGTTAGAGTGCAGCATCGGAGATCTTCAGAATGGAGCAGGACATCTGTTCAGGAAATTAGTCCAGAACAGAGTTTCTCTACTCAACATCCTTAGCTCATAGATACTCCCAAGTCACTCTTGAGAACCTCCGATTGGCATCCGCCTTTTAAGGAATAGCTGATCTTCATACAATTTTCCCATATGTATACACTACTGTATAAATGTACATGATACTATAGAAATAGAAACAGAATCCAAAGTTTTGATCCATTGACCATTTCACCCTTGAAGTTGTGTTTGTGATCCCAGTATATTTTTATGCCCATAGTTAGTGGATCTTGTTCCTTATGTATGAAACATGCCAGATCAAAGTCACAAGGTCCCAACTTGTATTTGACAGAATCACTCGATTTTATTATCCAGATTCTCCACCACCACCACATGGCTGTGCAGTCTGGCACTACAATTGAATATATTTCTTGTTTCATACAACAAAGTCCGAATTAGTGTACTCAAATTTTAACATCTTCGTCATCTATATCATTCAAGCATTGAAGGTGACAAAATAACAAAAACATTTTCTTCAAAACCACAACTTTTTGCATGCTCTACATATTAACAATAATCCAAGCAAGACCTGATCTAAACTTGCCAGTGCGAAAACTTTTTGTTCTTTTCAATAAAATGATCCTCAATACACAAAAGGATGCTGATTTCCGAGGATCAGTAGTATGACTAAAGAGGTAATAAGATTGTACAAAACATTGCAAAAATAGGTGGCCACAGGCACACATCAAAAGCTTGTTTCAGTAATGGTTAGAAATGAAATGGGCATGCTAGCCTCAATTTGAAAAAATGGGGATAATATGCTGAACCCCTAACATGGATCTTGTGCAGTGGATCTTGCTCCCAGGGTGTAACATGCCAGCTCCGACCGTCGAGGCTTTGACCTGTGATTTGCAAATTTGCCCACCAAGGAAAACACCTTATTTAATACAGGTATGTCACAGCTAAATGCTAGGTTAGCAACCCATAAAATAATGGCCTGAGCATGCAAGAAAGATCCACCATCAGACTAAACCGCACTGCTGGTTCCTGCTGCCAGGGACAGTAGCACAAAACAATGTACTAAACATGAGACGACTTTAGTGCTGCGATCTCTATGCTTCTGGCAGATCTCAAGGCATAGCAGAGTAGCAGACAGCATCTGGGAGATGTAATGGCATGATTCTTCATGTCTACCAATCAAATGCTACTGCTTGTACATTTATGTATAAATAGGCCTGAGCAGAGCAGTAGACACATCAAACCAAGAAGTGTTCTTTTCTGCTCCTCCTCTCTTCAACCACAATACATACAGAGAAAAGCTTCAAGCTCAGATATGGCTTTCCACCAAAGATCGATAAGTTTGCCTTCTAGGCCTCGCATCAGTGAGACCCAAGTTGAGCAAGAACTCCAGAGCCTAGAAGCAAGCATCTCTTCCACCAATTCCATCAGCACGATGTGCGATGGTCTCAGAAGTCTTGCAAATATCTACGATGGTCTTGAAGAGATTATTTTCCTACCAAGCCACCAAGTTTGCTCCTCCCAGCAGAGGAACATGTTGGATGGAGAGATGGGATGCTCCGTTGAGCTCTTAGATCTCTGCAGCACCATGCAAGAGACCTTCGCCGAGATGGTGGTCATCATCCAAGAGCTGCAAGTGGCTCTAAGAAAAGGAGATGATGCAGCTGCTCAAGCCAAGATCCAGTCTTTTACTCGCTTGGCGAAGAAGGCTAGGAAACATTTCAAGAAGGCTGCCAAGAAGGCTGCATCCGACAAGATGGTCATGCTATTGACCAACGCAAGAGAGATCTGCATCTCTCTGCTGGAGTTCACACTCCATCTCTTGTCGAAGCAAATTGAAATGCCAAAGCAGTCTCTTGTCTGCAAGGCATTTTACAAGAAGAAGGCCGTTGTTTGCGAGGAGCAATTGCAGGAGTTAGAGTGCAGCATCGGAGATCTTCAGGATGGAGCAGGAATTCTGGTCAGGAAATTAGTCCAGAACAGAGTTTCTCTTTTAAACATTCTTAGCTCATAAATACTCCACATCACTCTACTCCCTGCGATTGGCATCCGCCTTTTTGAGGATGAGCCGATCTTGATACAGTTTTTCCATGTGTATAGTATACAGTAGAAATGTACAGAAATTATAGAAACAAAGACCAAAGTTTTGATCCATATCAGATTTTGCGATACTGATAATAATCTCTTGGGGCTTTGTGATGAATATATGCATGACAAATAGCAATGTGTATGATGTCAATCCATCATGTATCTGTTAGGTTCTGTTAATTGGGTTTTGGTTACAGGTTACAGTTTTGTGGTAAATGATAACAACAATGATGTTAGACCTACCATAAAATTACTAGGTTATCGGTTGCATTACACCTACCATAAGATTCATGATTAGCCTTATTTTGTGGATCTCACTTATCATGCATGGGACACGCCAGGTTGAAGCCACATGGTTGATGGTTGTACTTGCACATAAATCAACTAGCCAGATTCACTTTGTAGTTGGAAATGCTGGCTTCATACGCTCAATTAATATTTAGATATATATCTACACATTTATTCGGATGATAAAGCTTGCATTTCTGATAAAATCATAAAACTAAGAGTGAATTCCGGTTTTTACCCCCTATTTTGACATTTTTGACGCAAATTACCCCATTTAGCTAGATTTCATCCATTTTACCCCATTTAGCAAAAATGTTGCCATAGTTTACCCTGTTTAAAATTTTGTGTGCGTTCTGTCCAGCTGGCATGCCACATCGGTTGTTTTTCCTGACTATTTTTTACACTGCTGAACCGGGCTGCACAGCTTCTCCCGACTGGCCTGACCCGATGTAGGTCGATCGCGTCGCTCCCAACACACAACGCACGAGTCGGCTGCGCGCCACGGTCGCCTTCAGTCGCTTCTCCCTTGCGTTGCTTGCCCCTAATCTATTGTATCGCTCATCCAGGCTTCCGACTGCACGCACCCGTCAAGCTCGCTCGAACCTAGGGTTATGGATCGCCCATCAAGGCTTCCGACCACACACCACTTTTAATCTGATCCATAGAATCATGCATATTTAAGGTTGTATATGATAATATTTGAATAAAAACATAAGCAAACCTAGCCGACACCTAAACAGACTAAGGTTGTATATGATAATATTGAAGAAAAACATAAGCAAACCTAGCCGGACACCTAAACAGACTAGGACTCAACTATCACTAGACGCACCGGACACACCAAAGTTTCCAAGCTAATCTAACACGTTACATGCAACTTACTAGTACTACTCGGAATAGATAACCAGCACGTATCACCAACACTTAGGCAACTAGCTTATACTAATTACCTAATCACAGTCTACCTTGATCACGTGTAGCCACAACTAATACTTTGACTCCTAACTGTCAAGATTATGCTAACAGTCCTACCCTCTACTAACAATTGGGACATGTTGGTTAGAAGCACAAAAAATTTTAAACAGGGTAAATTGTGGCAACACTTTTGTTAAATAGGGTAAAACGGATGAAATCCTGCTAAATGGGGTAATTAGTGTCAAAAATGTCAAAATGGGGGGTAAAAATTGGAATTCACTCTAAAACTAATGATGATGGGTAGGTCAAGTGGAAAAATGAAATCTAAATGTTCTTAATAACAACAATAATCCATATTCACAAATGAAAAAACGAGTATGATGGTATCTTCAACATAATTTTATTTGGTATTTAATGGGAGATAAATATTGGATTGAGCATTATAGATTTCTGAGATGGCATGTCTTAATGTTAACACCAAAAATATCTCTTGTAAAAGGGAAATATTTTGCCTCATCAAAGCATGGTAGATACACTTTGGTAATATATTTTGATCTCTTTCTTACCCCTTCTTACATTGTATAGGAGCGCCACAAAGGATGTTAGCAGAACCAGATAGCACAGCCTGGAACAACATGCTGATGAAGTCAATGACTCCTTACACCAGCAAGCACCAACCACCCTGGGGGTGCAGATGGGTTTGCCACTAACAATGAAGACACGGCTGTAGCATGCCAGCGGCAAAGCATGGAGAGGACAGTCATCGTGTAACGCTGATGCACATGCATGCATGATCAAGCTATCTGGATCCACCACGAAAATTGTTCCTCGTGTGTGAGTTTGTCTCCAATGATCAAGACGCGTTCAGCAGGCCCATATACCCATTCATAGATGTGTGAAGCGATAAGATAACAGCAGAGCAGCATAAACTTGACTTGAAGATGGGTGACAAACTCTCAGGACTTCGACTGACAGGATTCCGGTTGTCTGTAGGTAGCAAAGATGTGTAAGTGCTTCTACTTCTGCACTATATATGAGGATAGCAAAATGTGCCTACAGGGGTAAGCACCATCCAAGAACTGCACTTGGTTCCGAAAAGAGGAGACACCACATGTTGATGGTACGCCCAATCAGCAAAAAAAGCACATAAACATTTCAGGTAGACCGGGAAGACGGTTACACCTGTTACTGAGGACTGAGGGGGTGATCAGACTACTTGCAGCGGTAAACAAAATGGCGATCTTGTTTCTTCAAATCTACACTTCGGCTCTTGTCAAAGCAACTTGCAATGCCGAACATTGGCAGGTGTTTGCTTCTCTCAGCGCATTCCATAACTGAAGAGGAGCAATTGCCGGCACTTGAGGTAGGCATTATTGGTCCAGAACAGAGGTTTTCTGCTGAATACTCATAGCTTATAGATAGCTAGGTACATACTCAGATCCAGTACCCAGTGGTTGGGATCTGCCGCTTTACAGGATTTATTATGTATAAAATGGCAAAATTACTCAACTCTGATGCTGTTCAGTTCAATGGTTTACATTCATAGTTCAGACACAGTAACCCGAAGCCATGAGGTTGTTATGTCTTCAGCACATGAGATGTGCCTCAAACACAAGCTTCTTATAATAATATGCTAGGGTATTGCTCCCTACAATTAATAGCATGCCAATTGCAGTTAGCAGCAGTACGAAGCAACTAAAATTTGCATATCAAGCAGATGCTCACCAGATAAGCATGTCCCTGGAACCTCCAGCGCTAAGTCAACTGTTCCTTCCATCAGCAATCAGCAACCAGCTCCTCATCTCTCGTCGTCTCACCGCACTCATCGATCTCATGCTCTTGATCTGAAATCAAAACGCACGCCCGAGCAGATGAGTTTGCTACCAATAATCCAGACATGACAGCCTGATCATATGCCCCTTACACTGATCGGGCGTAGAAAAAAAGCATCAGCTTGTCGGGGAGATGGGTGGCTTATGTGCCGTCAACACAACTCTACATAATCGACGAGAGTCTTGATGTCCTCTAGGGTGAGCCCCTACATGGCTCATGCCTCATTCGTTATATATAGAGACCAATGGCAATCTATTCTCTTCCTTCCATTCCGGCCACGGCTTGCCATCTCAGATACGTCGTGAGTGTGCCAGCCATTCAGGCCTCCGCTCTGATGAAACCAATGTCGAAGGCGAAGAACAGTTGCGGATCCTGAAGGCCGGCATCTTCAGGGTCCTGAAGATAAAAGCCTGCATTTCGCCAGCTGATGTATACTTTGCCAGGAATCAGGATTGGGTTCGCTTGCATCGTCAGAGAAAGGTGATAATCGGCAATGCCTGCGTGAGCAGCAGGTGGAGAGGTAGAGGGGGCGTTGGGAGATCGCCGGTGGTGACGGCGACACGCAAGCTCCCCCTTTCTCGAGTCGCGTGCATGCGTCGGCACTTGCTAGTACAATGGCAGGGGCAAAGAGAAGAGGACGGGAGGCTGACATGTGGGGACGGGAAAACTAAGGGCCTCTTTTAAATGTTTTATTTATTACAGAATTATTTTTGGAAATGGGATTCATAATTACACGTATTTAGAAAAAAAACAACAGTTCAAATAAATCCATCATCCCTAAAAAAGGTGCTAACCCATCAACTCAAATGCAATATTATAAATGATTACATATTATTTGATTTTTTTGCAAATGCAAAATTTATTTCAAATATTTGCACATTATTTCCTAATTTGTTGAGGGCATGCAAAGGAAAAAAAATTGATAGTAACCAAAATAAAAGGTATAAATAGAAAACCGCATTTAAAAAATAAAAAAGTAAATTATAAAGAGAACAAAAAGTCATTCTATTGCGCCATGCACCTAAGTAAGTCTGATCATACCCCGTGCTAGGGCCGGGCAGGGCTTGACAAAGCCTGAAATCTGGCCCGGCCCGAGACATGTGAACATACACTTTTAAATTTAAAGTAATCATTTTTGAAGCATTTTAATATATTATTATACCCATTTTAATTAAAATTATTATTTTACCCTCGTTCAGGCTTTTTGGCTGGGATTCGGGTGGAAATGCTTGTTAGGGCATATTTATTGCTTAGTGATTTTGGTGATTGATAACAATGCATTTGCACACTAATCGTGTGCATTGAGCATTTCAGATATTCTATCATATGGCACAAGACGATTCAAGCCCCTCGGAGTTTTACAAGTGAAGACGGTTATTTTCCTGCGTTTCTTTTTTGGTGGATTTGAGTCGTAGGAGAACCATACTATTAAGAGGGGGTTCATTTCGGAAAGGTTTGGGTGGAATCATCGCGTACACATTCTCATATGCACCCTTGTTCTTTTCCGCATCGATGGAGTTGCTCCTCTGTTCCCTGTGCATAGATCCTGAAGGACCCAAGCGGTAGTACCGCTCAGGCAAGCGGTAGTACCGCTTGTTAGCGGCAGTACCACAGTCTAGTGCCGCGTGTAGTACCACTGCTTCTGGGGACTCGATTTTTCGTGTCGGGTTGCACGGTAGTGTGTCGGTAGTACCGCTTACAAGCGGTAGTACCGCCCGCGCACTACTGCTCCACTTCCGCTCCCCTCCAGAATTTGGTGCACTCTCAGCGGTTGTAGAGCGGCAGTGGGTGAGTGGCACTACTGCTTGTAAGAGGCAGTATCGTTCATTTCGAGCGGTAGTACCGCTTTTGTGGGACTGCCACACCCCATCTGTCCTGCCCCACTTCCTTAGTACTCTGAGCTGCAACCCCAGTGGCAGTAATGCTGAGATGAGCTGTAGTACCGCTCCGGCGGCACTACCGCCTCGTGGTCTCGTGCCATTGCACTGCTCTATATGTACTGCCGCCCAAGCGGTAGTACCGCTTAGTGCGGGCTGAGAGCAAGGTAACGGTTGGAATATTTCCCACTATATAAAGGGGGTCTTCTTCCCCAAGAAGACCCACCTCTTCCTCCCCCAAACTTCATTGTTGCTCAAAGCTCCATTTTTGTCCGATCTCTCTCCCTAGCCAATCAAACTTGTTGATTTTCTAGAGATTGGTTAAGAGGGCCCCAATCTACACTTTCATCAAGAGAAATTTGATTCCCCTCACTAATCCCTTGCGGATCTTATTACTCGTGGGTGTTTGAGCAGCCTAGATGGTTGAGGTCACCTCAGAGCCACATTCCATCATGGTGAAGCTTCATGGTGGTGCTGGGAGCCTCTAATTAATAAGTTGTGGAGATAGCCCTAACCTTATTTGTAAAAGTTCGGTCGCCACCTTCAAGGGCACCACCAGTGGAATCACGGCATCTTACATTGTGCGAGGGCGTGAGGAGAATACGGTGGCCCTAGTGGCTTCTTAGGAAGCATTGTGCCTCCACACTGCTCCGACGGAGACGTACTTCCTCTCAAAGGGAAGGAACTTCGGTAACACATCCTCATCTTCACCGGCTCCACTTGTGGTTACTTCTTACCTTTACTTTGTGCAAGCTTTATTTGTGTCGTATCATTTGCTTGCTTGTGTTGTTGTTGTTGCTAGCATCATATAGGTTGCTCACCTAGTTACATATCTAGACAACTGATACGTCTCCAACATATTTATAATTTATGAAGTATCCATGCCATGTTTACAACAATTTTATATGGTTTTGGTATGATTTGAATGGAACTAACCTGGACTGACACTGTTTTCAGCAGAACTACCGTGGTGTTGTTTTTTGTGTAGAAATAAAAATTCTTCAAATGCAGCGAAACTTTTTGATGATATTTTTGAAACAAAAAAGACACTAGAAGCTTCTTGGGAGGACCAGAAGAGCCACGAGGGCCCCACTCACCACCAGGGCGCGCCCAGGGAGGGTCGGCTCGCCCTGGTGGCTTGTGGGCCCCCTGTGGCACCTCTTAACATGAGACCGACGCCAAAAATTCATATAAATACAGAAATCCCCAGAAATAACCCTAGAACTTCGACCCTGCCGCCGCAAGCCTCTGTACCTCCATGATCTCATCTACATCCCTTTTTCGACACCTTGCCGGAGGGGGAAATCATCACCAGAGGCCATCTTCATTGTCCCGGTAGTCTCCATGCCGAGGAGGGAGTAGTTCAGCCTCGGGGCTGAGGGTATGTATCAGTAGCTATGTGTTTGATCTCTCTCTTGTGTTCTTGATTTGGCACGATCTTGATGTACCGCGAGCTTTGTTAATATAGTTGGATCATATGGTGTTTTCCTCTCTCTATCTTGTTGTGATGAACCGAGTTTTTACCTTTGACGTTTCACTATTATCGGATTGAATACTTGTTGGATTTGAGAACACTTGATATATGTCTTGCATATGAATACCCGTGGTGACAATGGGGTGTTCTATTGATTCACTTGATATATGTTTTGGGAATCAACTTGCGGATTCCCGCGGTGACATTGGGGTAATCTATGCATAGGGGTTGATGCACGTTTTTGTCCTACTTTCTCTGGTAGAAATCTTGGGGCACTCTTTGAAGTTCTTTGTGTTGGATTGAATATTATATATGAATCTGAAGTTGTTTGATGCGTATCGTATAATTGACTCACGGATACTTGTGGTGACATTGGAGTATATATGTGACATTAGAGTTGGTTGAAACGTATCATATGGTGTTATTTTAGTACGAACTCTAAAGCTATTCGTGACACTTATAGGAATAACTCAATAGATTGATCGGAAAGGATAACTTTGAGGTGGTTTCATACCCTACAAACAATTTCATCTTATGTTCTCCGCTAGATAAGAACTTTGGAGTGATTCTTTGTCGCACTTTGAGGGATTGTTATATGATTCAATTATGTTAGCACTATTGAGAGATTGCAGTAGTGAAAGTATGAACCCTAGGCCTTGTTTCTAAGCATTGCAATAACGTTTGTGCTCCGTTTATCACTTGTTACCTTACTGTTTTTATATTTTCAGAGTACAAAAACCTATATCTACTATCCACACTACACTTGTATCACCATCTCTTCGCCGAACTAGTGCACCTATACAATTTGCCATTGTATTTGGTGTGTTGGGGACACAAAGATTTCTTGTATTTGGTTGCAGGGTTGTTTGAGAGAGGCCATCTTCATCCTACGCCTCCCATAGACTGATAAACCTTAGGTCATCCACTTGAGGGAACATTGCTACTGTCCTACAAAACTCTACGCTTGGAGGCCCAACACGAGTCTACAGTATGAAGGAAATATGCCCTAGAGGCAATAATAAAGTTGTTATTTTTTATTTCCTTATATCATGATAAATGTTTATTATTCATGCTAGAATTGTATTAACCGGAAACTTGATACATGTGTGGATACATAGACAAAACACCGTGTCCCTAGTAAGCCTCTACTATACTAGCTCGTTAATCAAAGATGGTTAAGTTTCCTAACCATAGACATGTGTTGTCATTTGATGAACGGGATCACATCATTAGGAGAATGATGTGATGGACAAGACCCATTCGTTAGCTTAGCATTATGATCGTTCAGTTTTATTGCTATTGCTTTCTTCATGTCAAATACATATTCCTTCGACTATGAGATTATGCAACTCCCGGATACCGGAGGAATGCCTTGTGTGCTATGAAATGTCACAACGTAACTGGGTGATCATAAAAATGCTCTACAAGTATCTCCGAAGGTATTTGTTGGGTTGGCATAGATCAAGATTAGGGTTTGTCACTCCGAGTATCGGAGAGGTATCTCTGGGCCCTCTCGGTAATGCACATCATAAGAAGCCTTGCAAGCAAAGTGACTAATGAGTTAGTTACAGGATGATGTATTATGGAACGAGTAAAGAAACTTGCCGGTAATGAGATTGAACTAGGTATGAAGATACCGGCGATCGAATCTCGGGCAAGTAACATACCGATGGACAAAGGGAATAACGTATGTTGTCATAACGGTTCGACCGATAAAGATCTTCGTAGAATATGTAGGAGCCAATATGAGCATCCAGGTTTCGCTATTGGTTATTGACCGGAGAGGTGTCTCGGTCATGTCTACATAGTTCTCAAACCCGTAGGGTCCGCACGCTTAACGTTCGATGACGATATTGTATTATATGAGATATGTGATTTGGTAACCGAATGTTGTTTGGAGTCCCGGATGAGATCACGGACATGAAGAGGAGTCTCGAAATGGTCGAGAGGTAAAGATTGATATATAGGACGATAGTATTCAGACACCGGAAGTGTTCCGGAGGGTACCGGGTACATATCGGGTCACCGGAAGGGGTTCCGGGCACCCCCGGCAAAAGATATGGGCCTAATGGGCCAAGAGGGGAAACGCAGCAGCCAGCAGGGGCTGCTGTGCCCCCCATATGGGCCGAACCAGAGGAGAAGGAAAGAGGGGAAGAGAGAAGGAAGGGGAGGGATTCGGCCTCCCCCTTCCTTCCCTCCTCCCTCCTCCTTCCTTCCCCCTCCGGAACTTATGGAAGGGGGATGCCGAATTGGGGAGGCGCCCAAGTAGGATTCCTCCTACTTGGGGCCCCCCTTGCTGCTCCCCTCCCTCTCCCACCTATATATACATGGGGAGGAGGCCCCTAGAACACACAACAACATCTGTTAGCCGTGTGCGGCGCCCCCCTCCACAGATTACACCCTCGGTCATATTCTCGCGGTGCTTAGGCGAAGCCCTGCGCCGATCACTTCACCATCACCGTCACCGTGCCGTCGTGCTGACGGAACTCATCTACTTCCTCGACACTTTGCTGGATCAAGAGTTCGAGGGAGGTCATCGAGCTGAACGTGTGCAGAACTCGGAGGTGCCGTACGTTCGGTGCTTGATCGGTTGGAACGAGAAGAAGTTCGACTACATCAACCGCGTTGTCAAACACTTCCGCTTTCGGTCTATGAGGGTACGTAGACACACTCTCCCCCTCTCGTTGCTATGCATCTCCTATATAGATCTTGCGTGAGCGTAGGAATTTTTTTGAAATTGCATGCTACATTTCCCAACAGTGGCATCAGAGCCAGGTCTATGCGTAGATGATATGCACGAGTAGAACACAAAGAGTTGTGGGCGGTGATCGTCATACTGCTTACCACCAATGTCTTATTTTGATTCGGCGGTATTGTTGGATGAAGCGGCCCGGACCAATCTTACATGACCACGTTCATGAGACCGGTTCCACCGATAGACATGCAACTAGTTTTGCATAAAGGTGGCTGGCGGGTGTCTGTTTCTCCTACTTTAGTTGAATCGAATTTGACTACGGCCGGTCCTTGAAGAAGGTTAAAACAGCAAACTTGACGAAACACTGTTGTGGTTTTGATGCGTAGGTAAGAACGGTTCTTCCTAGAAGCCCGTAGCAGCCACGTAAAAGTTGCAACAACAAAGTAGAGGACGTCTAACTTGTTTTTGCAGGGCATGTTGTGATGTGATATGGTCAAGACATGATGTGATATACGTTGTTGTATGAGATGATCATGTTTTGTAAAAGTTATCGGCAACTGGCAGGAGCCTTATGGTTGTCGCTTTATTGTATGAAATGCAATCACCATGTAATTGCTTTACTTTATCACTATGCGTTAGCGATAGTTGTAGAAGCAATAGTTGGCGAGACGACCACGACGCAACGATGGAGATCAAGGTGTCGAGCCGGTGACGATGGAGATCATGATGATGCTTTAGAGATGGAGATCAAAAGCACATGATGATGATGGCCATATCATGTCACATATTTTGATTGCATGTGATGTTTATCTTTTATGCATCTTATTTTGTTTAGTACGGCGATAGCATTATAAGATGATCCCTTCACTAAATTTTAAGGTATAAGTGTTCTCCCTGAGTATGCACCGTTGCGACAGTTCGTCGTGTTGAGACACCACGTGATGATCGGGTGTGATAGACTCTACGTTCAAATACAATGGGTCACTACAAAAAAAAGACACATCCGTGACATTTTGGGCCAAACAAATTTTTTTTCTGTCATGCTTATGACACTTCTATGACGATAATTGTGACAAAACCCGGTATCATCATAGATGTGGTGGGCTCCTACTTCTATGACAAAAAATCATGACAGAAAATGGGCTTTTCATCCTGGGCGGGCCGGAGACGCACCTGCATGACATTCTTTGGGCCGTCCATGATGGAAAAAATCGTGGTATAAGCGAGGGCGAGGAAAATTTCGGGGAGTTCCCGGTTATGGTGGGTGGTCGGGGTCGAGCGATGCACGGAGGGATTGCGCGTTTCTCTCATACACGTATGCGCATGGGTGCGAGGCGTTGGACTCTAACTGAACCCGAGCGATTACACTGCAGGCTACGCGTTACTGAACCCAAGCGATCGATCGATCTGGCTGTTAACTGAATCCGATCGAGCGATTCCTTCACTACTACTGCTAACTGAAGCCGATCGAACCTGCTGCCTCTTGATGAACAGTGAGTGTTGTTGGGGGTTGGATGAACAGTTCCCGATGGGGGTTGGATGAACAGTTCCCTGTGGGGGTTGGATGAACAGGACCCCGTGGTAGTAGAGGGCGTTGCCACTGGATGAACAGGACCCCATGGAGGGCTGGTTGAACAGTAACCGGTGGAGGGCTGGATGAACAGTAGCCCGTGGAGGGGTGGTTGAACAGTAGCCGGTGGAGGAGCGGTGGAGGCTGGATGAACAGGACCCCCGTGGATGAACAGTCGCAGGTGGAGGCTGAAGCAGGTCGACGGTGGATGAACAGTAGCCCGTGGAGTCCCGTTTTGCGGTATGCCACACCCCTCCCGATGAATAGGACCCCCGTTTAGACCATAGGAGGTCGAAGAGAAGTTCGTTTCCTCCGTTTTGTGGTACGCCACACCCCTCCCGATCAACAGGACCCCGTTTCGACCGTAGGCACTCGAACACAAGTCCTTTTCCTCCGTTTTGCAGTACGCCAGACCCCTCCCAGTGAACAGGATCCCGTTTCGACCGTAGGCGGTCGAACACAAGGCCATTTCCTCCGTTCTGCGGTACGCCAGGCCTCGTTTCAGCTGTTCCGTCCAAGCCGGTTGGCTCCCGATGAACACGACGCATTCCGTTGCCTCTCGATGAACACGACGCAGTTTCTCCGTTCCGACCCAGCTGGTTGGCTGCCGATGAACAGGACGCCGTTGCTGCCCTCCGCTGCCTCTCCATGTACACGAGCCCTGGCCGTACGTATGCGCGAGTAGGCGTTCGAGACCCCGCCCGTATGTACCTACGTGCCCGTATTTACTTTCTTGCACCCTGGCTGTACGTACGTGTACACGATATAGACGGGACTGCGTGACATGCTACGTCCGCGCCTCTACTACGACACGTGCCCTTCCTTACTCGGCCA
Organism: Thinopyrum elongatum; assembly: GCA_011799875.1. Lineage (NCBI taxonomy): Eukaryota > Viridiplantae > Streptophyta > Magnoliopsida > Poales > Poaceae > Thinopyrum > Thinopyrum elongatum. The sequence goes on along the minus strand of CM022302.1, from coordinate 78,594,411 downwards.
CGGTTCATCGCTTGAGCCTGCAGACAGACCGATCGACCAGTATGTACGTACACGTTCGCGACCGGACAGACAACCCTATGTACGGTTCGACCGGGCAGGTCCCAGCTGTTAGGGAGGTAAGGAGGCACTTCCTTGCGTGCGAAGATATAGCTAGTGGGTCCCAGCTGTCAGGGGGAATTCATATTTTTTGCCCGTAATATGGACGCACTTCCTTGCGTGCGAAGATGTAGCTGGTGGGTCCCAGCAGTCAGGGAGGAAACATTTTTTCACAAAATACGGTGGCCCGTCCGGTGGGTCCCTGCTGTCAGGTGGAGGAATCATTATTTTGCGTGTAATAAGGAGGCACTTCCTTGCTGCGACCGTGGACCCAGCTGTCAGCCTCTCCACGTACAGTCCTCCTCCGATGGAAGTCGTTCCTTGACCACATTGACCATGGCGCGCTGAGAGCACCAAGATGGTGGACGACGGTGAGGCCTAGGAAGGGGACAACGCGGAGCCGGGGAAGACGCGGCAGTGGATCCCCACGCGGAGAGGAGTACGAGGGTTGACTCGTTCGGCTGCGGTGTAAGGCTGCCGTCGCCGCAGAATAACAGGGGTTGTGGGTGAGTAGAGGGATGGCCTGGCCAGAGGTTGGAGTAGGGTGGGGCGGTGAGGCCTGCGCGGCAGCAGAGCCGGCCACGGGAGGCAGGAGTAGGTGGCACGACCGCCGCTGGTTTGGGCGGCTGGAGCAAGAAGACCAGAGGTTGAAGAAGCACTACCGCCGTTGGATGGACATCATATGGTCACTGGAGCTAGAATCGTTCATATTGACTAAGTTGACAAAGCCCTCCGTCCGCGTCAACTTAGTAGGCCCACAAGTCAGCCTCCCACTACGGTGGGTCCCAGCTAGCAGGGGGAGTATTCATTTTTTTGTGCATAATAAGGAGGCACTTCCTTGCGTGCGAAGATATAGCTGGTGGGTCCGAGCTGTCAGCGGGAGGAACGTTTTTTTCACGAAATACAGAGGCCCTTCCGGTGGGTCCCAGCTGTCAGGTGGAGGAATCATTATTTTGCACGTAATAAGGAGGCACTTCCTTGCGTGCGGCCGTGGACCCAGCTGTCAGCCTCTCCACGTACAGTCCTCTTCCGATGGATGTCGTTCGTTGACCACGTTGACCACGCCGCCGAGAGCACCAGGGCGGTTGACGACGGTGAGGCCCGAGACTGGAACGACCCGGAGAAGCCCCACTGTTTTCACGTAATAAGGAGGCACTTGCTTGTGTGGGTCCCTATTGTTAGCCTCTCCACTTACATCCCTCTTCCGATGGCTGTTGTTTGTTGAGCATGTTGACCACGCCGCGCCGGGAGCAAAACATGGTGGACGAGGGTGAGGCCCAGGAAGGGAACGACCCGGAGCCAGGGAAGCCACAGCAGCGGATGCCCACGCTGAGGGGAGTACGAGGGCTGACTGGTCGGCTGCGGGGTGAGGCTGACGTCGCCAGAAAATAAAAGGATGTGTGGGTGGGTAGAGGGATGGCCTGGCGGCAGCACAGCCGGCCATGGGAGGAGGGAGCAGGCAGTCCTGCCGGCGTTGGTTTGGGCGGCTGGAGCAGGAAGATCAGAGATTGAAGAAGCACGACGGCCGTTGGATGGACATCCAACAGTCACTGCTCTGTGTTGACTAAGTTGATAAAGCCTTGCGTACGCGTCAAAATTTTTTTAGGACAGCGTCATCGTCAACCTAGTAGGCCCAGAAGTCAGCCTCCAAATCTGTGGAAAACAGCATACAGCCCATTAGCCATTATTTTCAATAATTTACAGCCCATTTGCTAATTCTTAAGGATATTTTGAAGCCCATATTCTTTTTATTAGCATTACAGACCATATTCTGGGCACTGCTAAAAAATTCAATGAAATTTTGCATATTTTGGTGGGGTCCGAACTCTTTTAATCGTGAAATTTCGAGTCACGTTAAAAATAATTTTTAAAAAACTATATCAAAATAAAATTCAAAAAAATTCTCTGCAAAAAAATGAATGAAATTTAAAATCTTGACTAGCAAGATGCCCATGCGTTGCACGGAACATCAAGATACATTTGTATGAGTAGTTTATCTTGTGGGAGAAAAGGATGAACGAGGGAAGGCCTTATCTGCAAATGTGGAGAGGAGTGCGCGTAAATTGTCATAGTTTCCTTCCTATCCGTTAGATATAGATCGGACGGCCTATATTGCAGATGGCAGGCACACCATCATCACCAACTCTGCTTTTTATAAGAGTAGAGAAATCTAGAAAAAAAATGATATTTGAATGTAATTGCCGGTTGGCTTTGGTTTAAAAATTTACAGCCCATTTCTTACTACTTATAGCCCATTTTCTGGGGAAGCCCATTTCTTACTACTTACATCCCTCCTCGTCTTGAAAGATTTGCAGCCCAGCAGGGCTGAGAAAAGCAAGTAGGCCTCGGTTGGGTATTCTCCAAAAAAAAAGAACTGGGCTAGCCATTTTCAGAAAGAAAAAAGATATCAACTGGGCTCGTCATGTGCTTAAATAAAAGCATAAGCGTGGGCTAGATGGGCCACAGCCCCCGCACAGCGCGCAGTTGAGCTCCGTCTCTAAAACTAAAAAACAACTGGGCGAGCTGCTGGGTGCCTTGGTGTTATCCGCTCGTTGTGTAATTTTCTCGTTTATTGACTACATTGACAATGGCGTGGGACCTAGTTGTCAAACAATTAGGAGGAAGTTTTTTTTGGCTTGGAATAACGAGGCACCTGCTTGCGTAATGCAATGACCCTGGTGGGTCCCTACTGTCAGCCTCTCCGCATACAGTCATCTCCTGATTCATCTCGATTGTTGACCATGTTGACAACGCCAGACGGCGGCGGGCACAGCGAGCGAACCAAGGCGGAGAACGATGGCGAGGCCTCGAACGGGAACGAACAGGAGCCGTGGAAGATGCGGCAGTGTAGTGGCAGGCGGAGGGGAGTACGAGGGCAACAACATGTAACTCAAGCTTACAAATGGTACAAAACACCCAAGGATTAATTGTTCATCAAATTTAGACAAAACCCAGATTGAACATGGCAATAACATCTAACCCAACCACTCTTTTTCGTAGTCACAAACAAATGGATCGGTCTGATCCATAAAATCAACATCCTGTGCCAAAAAAATTATTGGAGGATGACTACAATTTGTTGTAAATATAAGCCGAGCACGTTTAGAAGCCCATTTGTCCACCTGAAACTTCTTTTTTTGCTGTTCAACGTGTCCATCCGTGAGAAATCTCTTGTTGTAAAACTTAAGCCTCATGGACAATAGTAACCTCGCATTCAACAGGAAGAATGTGACAAAGCTTCTGTTTGCCTGGTTGGATGCATATCCTTCCATCGTTATTGTCCTCAAACGAATGTCATGAGAACAGAGAAAATCTTGGTGCTTATTACGCCACCGATTGGTTATACGTTTTTCTCCATGTGTTAGCAGTGCCTAAGTAGACATGAAGATTGAAAACAGTTAAGGTCTGAAAAAAGAGTATGTCGAAAGAGCGACAGCTGAACGGTTAATTCTAGTACAATATATACGGGCTTTCAATGTGCATGAAATCATCACCTTTATATATAAATTCTCCAGAGATCGAAAGCATCGCAACAAGCCAATAATTATGTTCAGATCAAAACTAAACATTCTGATATATAAGATCTTGACAGAATCCAGCAGCATTGATAGGCTATCCATGGACGAACTCTTCATTGAGCATATAACATAATATTAGTACCCAAAGTGTACTCCAAGATGATATAAAACTTATGCGCACAAATGAAAAATGCAGCTTATGATTACAAATGTGTAGATGATAATATACGGTACCTGAAAAAGTGAGGAGCCAAACACCACCTTCCTGTGATCATTAAACGGATCACTAATTACACCCAAGGTCTCCAGTTTGGGCGCAGAGATGACAGTTATTTGTGAAGGTTTATAACAATCATCAAGGAGCATCCTTTGAAGTGAAGAGGCTTCTTTGATGATGAGCTGCTGTCCTTGGAAACAAATTCCAATTCTTTTAAGGTGAGGCGACTTTATTTGGAGACAACTGATAGTGATTTCTATTCCCAAAACAATCAGCAAGCGCTCCAGGGCAGGGCAACTGGAGTGGATGATGCTATGCAGTGAGGCCTCCGACAGATAAACCACCACAAGTGAAAGTTTTTTTAGCAGTGGGAGTCGAAGCATTTGTACCAGATCGTCTGGTAGATGGCACCGGGCGAAGGTGGCGGTGTGGAGAGAGGAGGAAAACCACGAGATGGACAATGGTGGTGTGGGAACAAATTCTTGGTGTGTTCGTGGTATGAAACTTTCATGGTACTGGTAGAACTCAAACTGCTAGAGTTTTTCGAATTCAGGGGATGTCAGCCAAGCGTCCACCGTGCAGGGTATGGACAGCAGGTAGCGTGTCGGGATGCAGAGGCATTGAATGGGGCCCTGCTGGTGAGAGGAGACGATGGCTCTGAGGAGATCAAATTCAGGAAGGACAGATATATGAGGACAGTCGAGATTGAGGGGCGCGGTGCGCCATAGAGGGTGCCACCGAGTTGAGAGGACTTGTGTGCGGCAGCAATACTTGGTGGGGAGAAGCGAGATGATCTCCCCAAGGATGTCGTCTGGGAGATCGCTGATGCGGTCCACCGGAGATTCTACGGGCTCCTCAAATCCGGGTGGGGGGGCTCGCCGCTTCTCCCCGCGCTGCCGGGTGCGGGATCTACAACCGGCGTCGCCGCTGGCGGGAGCCTCATCTTCTTGGCGTTGGGGCCAGCCGACTCCATTTTCCTTGCAGGCATCGCGCCGAGATCCTGGGTTTGAGCAGAGTAGCCATAGACGAGCCTAGTGGTAGTGCGAGTGGGGAAGAAGGAGGGCTGGAGTTTTCTGTAGGAGTGGAAGAAGAGGAGCAGGCGTTTTCTATACGAGTGAGGAAGAAGGTGAGCGGGGGTTTTCTGTACTAGTGAGGAAGATGGGGAGCGGGGGGAATTGGGGGGCGACGGAAGCGGGAGAGTCCAGCGAGCTGCAGTATAAGTGGAAGCAAGGAGGAAGGAGGGTTTTTCTGGGATCGCCCCCTCTTTAAGAAATATGGGCTTTTCCTCGCCAAAAAAAACAAATGGGCTTTAAGATGGATAGGCTTTTGTATCGGCCTAGTCGGTTGCCCGTGTTTCGTACTGGAGGCCCTTAACACTAGAGGCAGCCCATTAGAGACACTCTCCAGCTTATTGCCCATTCGAAAGAAAAAAAGAGACGACTCTATCTTAATTATGGCTCCTCATCTGTAACATTTTTCAACTTAAAAAAAGTTATAGTTCCTTTTCGGGCCGGCTTGGCATCCACCGAATTAGAGGATGGTGTACTGCATGCAGACACTCACACTGGTCGTTGCGTGGCAAAATGAGGGGTCAAATAACATGCCCACAATATACATAGATTGTAAAGGTTGACACGCTAACATTCAAACTAAGCTTCACAAGATACGGTATGCATACTAGCTAACATTCACAAGCACTTAAGTTTAGCATGTTTACGCATTTAAATGATTCACAAGACTATAACCAAGACCAAGCTGTGAGAAGGTGTAGAAATAAAGAAAAAACGATCGATGCTTCTCTGAGCAAAGGGCCTCCCTACGCACGCATTAATTTCCTGGGCATGCTTCTTTCTGCACAAGCACGTTTTAGATCGACCGAGGCATAAAGTGGTGAGGCAGAGGTGTTGCCGAGTGCGGCAAACATGCAAAGCATGTCTGGATTTGTGCATTTTTTGTTCTCGTCAGTGACCTTTCCTATGTGACCACAAGAAATCTAGATGTGCTCATTCTAGGTTGCATTGTCGACCCAACACCCCCCACTTTCTGTCCTTTTTCGACAAAGAGACCGGTCAGAGGCCAGCATCTTTATTTCCCTTTCCAACCAAGAGATTGGTTCGTTAGCCAGTATCTGTAGTACCCTTTTTCCTATAATAGTAAAAATTTAGGTGGTGTTTGAGTGTTCGACAAGCCGATGGAGCTAGCTACATGGAGAGCTTTGTAATACTAGAAGAATATCCACATGCAGGATGCAGCGACGTGGGGAGCAATCCTAACTTGATGGAAAAAAAGGGCTGCAGCAACGTGGGGAGCTGGGCCATTAGAACAAGGCTGGTTCTAAAAAAAGTTATACCTCCGGTCGGCAGGATGTGGTGAGGCAGGCGGCGGGATCAGCCAACTCGACGGCAGGGAGAAACGGTGAGGAGGACCTCGCACGCCGGCGCCAAGTCAAAGAAGACGGCGCGCGTCGGCTTTCTCCCTCGCCACCGGCGACCACCAGCGGAAGGTATCCGGCCGGATCTGTGTCAACCAGAGAGAAGAGAGAGAGAGAGACAAAGAGAGTGGACACCATGGTCTTGTTTAGATCTGGAGAGGGTGAGAGAGTGAGAAGAAGAGAACAACCCTACCAAGCAAGTCCCGAAGTGGACTAGTGGAGTAGTAATTGTTTTTCCCTCCGTAGCGATCATTTTAAATTGAATACGCGTGCAGCCATATTTTTTTTCATTTAACGTACCAGTAGAAAGAAACTCGATCAATAACCGTGCTACCGCGTTCAGGTCGCACTTCGTATGGCTGACATTTGGTCCTAGACCCCACATTAAGTGGACGACTAGATGTCTCAAATTGTCACGTTACCTGCCTCTTCGTGTGCAAATGTGCTCCACCGTGAGTGTACCCGGGCGTGTGCGTGAGGGGAGAGTGAAGTCCGATTTATATAAACCTTTAGGTTGTAGAGCTAGTCGGAAACAAACCCTCACCTTTAAATCCTTGAAGTTTGTACCCTGTCCTCTAATCCCGGTCATTTTTAACCTTAAGGGCAAGTGCGGTTCAAGGGGTTTTAACGGGGATTAACAGGGATTGTGGGGGATTAAATCATGTACAAGCCAAATTCCCCTCCATTCCTCTCCAAACCCCTTGGGAGGAGGTTGAACCGAACAAGGCCTAACCACAGTGGGAGTAACTTAATTCCATACGGTATCATAATATGATACTCAACCCTCTCTTTCTTCATTTCATTCTATGCCACCTCATCAAATTTGCCTAGTTGGCATGCATGATACTACTTATGATACTCCCATTACAACCAGCCTGGTAGAATTAATATACCTAATCTAAATGGTCGCCGCCCGATCTCTTTGTCCTCCTCCAGCATCCGGCTAAAGAAGAATCGAGCAAGACACTGGCTATTTTTGTCAGCGTTGCCTCGGCGGTGGCCTTCATGGGATACAATCAGCGGCGGCCTCCCATGTTCTACTTCTCCTCGATGATGGCGGCGGGCGGGGACGTGCTGGCCGTCACCTCGTCGACATCTGCGTAGCTGCGTCACCTCGTCGACATCCGCGGCGGCTTCTTTCTCTGCCTGCATGGCGCGGCTACGCGCACGTCGACGGCGGATGGCACAGTCGCAGGCACTGGAGGCATTGTATGATGCGGCGGCGTCGAGGGCAGCGACGATGCCCGTGCCACCGTGCTCCCCGACAAGCCGGCGTGGAGCAAGTCGGCACTCTTCCTCGAGCTGTATTGGAGCGGCTAGCTACGGAACCATGCGCTGGCTTAGTGCGGCAACTGCCTCCGACGGGCTAGGCGAGGTAGGTCGAGCAGCGAGCTGCCTCGCTCGTACCTGCCGGGCTCGGCGGGCCACCAAGATGGCTTTTATGCCGGATAACTGCTCTTCCTGCTCGTCGGATGCCGCCGAAAGAGTGGAGAAAATGGTGGAAGGAGGAGCTTGGCCGGCGTCCTGTTCCTGAACGGACGTGTGTGGCCGGAGTGGGATTCTCGCATTCCACGCAGGTTTAAATGTAGGTTTTTGAATGCGGCGAGGAGGCGGGTACAGCTGGGAGTGCAGTGGGCGGCGCCCTCGGCCGGCGCGCCGCTTCAAATGGCGGACGCAGTGAGAGGTCCCGTCCGCCCTGACCCCCTTGACCGTGGACCTTGACGGTGTACGTCACCTTGTGTCCAGATCTGAGATGCCACATGTACCAGATAAATGACTCCAAGTTCGACCACCGTGATGCTAGGTGCGAGCCGAGGAACACTGTTGGAGACACCCCCCTCATAATTTTCCTACATTGGTCGTTTGATTCATAGGATAGAATGCTATAGGATTTTTTTTCCTATGAAATCATGTGTTAATTGGCAATCTAGCATCCACTCCAACTTTTTTTCACTTCCCTTGTTTTTCCTGTGTAAAACACTCTATTTTTTTAGGGGAACACTGTGTTAATGCTATGGGATTCAAGTGGACATGCCACTACAATCCTTTATTTTTCCTATTCCTGCGTTTTAAGTTCCTACGAAGAGAGTATTTGCTCTAAATGATGTGCCGCTGCAAGAGCCGCCTATATTAATTAACCATGCTCTAAAACGGTGGACCAGCTTTGGCTATAGTATACTGTACTAGGTTAGTAGGTGACCTTGCGCTTGGCTCTTCGCCTCTTCCGGAAGTCGAACAATAATTATGGTACTACAGTAGTACTTCTGGCAATCTGACACCAAATGAACTGCTGCACGTCCACCGCTTGTAAGCAAAGGTTTCTCCTCGTGCTGTGAGCCACCGCGCATGCGTTGGCGAGGGAGAAGGCGTAGTATGCAAGCTTCTCGTCGTTCTGCGAGTTGACGGGACACATCAAAATTATTTAGTACTCTCTCCAAAAAGGGCCGACCATGTCCATGGCTACCATCCCGTGCTCCGTCAGTACATGCACTATTCACGTGCCATCGAGGAGAAAAAATATTGCGTAGTAGGTGCCATCGAAGTGCATGACTCACTTACGCACTGCTTATCTGATTATCTCCATTTTCTTGCATGACACGTGCACCTTGATGCTAGATGTCCCGCGTGTTGGCAAAAGGATGAACAAAGCTCACATCAAAAAAAGAGAGTGGAAAGAACATAGATTCCCGACGACCGAGAAGGAGTAAGGAACCTCACAGTGGAGCGTCTGCACTCATAACATTTTACTAGCAAAAGGCCCATGCGTTGCACGGAACATCAAGATGCATTTGTATGAGTAGTTTTATCTTGTGGAAGAAAAGGATGAACGAGGGAAGGCCTAATTTGCAAATGTGGAGAGGGGTGTGGGTATCTTTCTGCAAAATTGCCATAGTTTCCTTCCTATCCATCAGATATAAATCGGACGGCCTATATTGCAGAATGGCAGGCACACCATCATCACCAACTCTGTGTCTTCTCTCTTACTAGCAAGATGCCCGTGCGTTGCACGGAACATCAAGATGCATTTTTTGAGTAGTTTATCATGTGGGAGAAAAGGATGAATGAGGGAAGGCCTTATCTGCAAATGTGGAGAGGAGTGTGGGTAAATTGTCATAGTTTCCTTCCTATCCGTTAGATATAGATCAGACGGCCTATATTGCACGATGGCAGGCACACCATCATCACCAACTCGCACACCATCATCACCAACTCTGCTTTTTATAAGAGTAGAGATATAAAAAATAGAGTTGGTGATGATGGTGTGCCTGCCATCCTGCAATATAGGCCGTCCAATTTATATCTGACGGATAGGAAGGAAACTATGGCAATGTTGCAAAAAGATACCCACACCCCTCTCCACATTTGCAATTTAGGCCTTCCCTCGTTCATCCTTTTCTCCCACAAGATAAAACTACACATAAAAATGCATCTTGATGTTCCGTGCAACGCATGGGCCTCTTGCTAGTTTTATATAAGAGAGAAGATATTATTCAGCGATATAAAATCAACCAAATCTCTCCACATTCCTATACCATTCTATAGTGTGAGAATAACTTTGAATGTTACCTCCATGGGACACTTAGTTATAGTATATCCAGCAGCCCGTATCGCTTCTCGCTCCTCGTCCTTATAGCATGCCGACTATACCTTATATACACTTGCTCTTTGAGCAAAGGCCTCCCTAAGCACGCATTAATTTCCTGGGCATGCTTCTTTCTACTCAATGTTGCTTGCACTTTGAGCATGTTGGCAACTTCACTGCTAGCTTGCTGGCTCATCTTGCAATTGATGCTAACACATTGCAGCACTCCCTGCAAGGCCCAGAGGTTAATTTGACAACAAGTACCTCGAGGTTAATTTGACACACATGCCCTATAGGTTGACAGAAGTCATATCACTTTTTTTGGAAAGATGTCGTGAAGTAACACGATAGACCTTCTTTCAAGCCAATTAACATGTGTTCAAAAAACAAAAATTATCAAAAAGTAACGCGATAGACCTTCGATTAACATGTGTTCAAAAAACAAGTACTCCTGCAAGACCCAGAGGTTAATTTGAGAACAAGTACCTCGAGGTTAATTTGACATACATGCCTTATAGGTTGACAGAAGTCATATCACTTTTTTTGGAAAGATGTCGTGAAGTAACACGATAGACCTTCTTTCAAGCCAATTAACATGTGTTCAAAAAAAAGGCAAAAATTACAAAACAAAGACCTCGATATTAACTAGATGGATGGGTCACTGCAAAGGTTTATTATAAACCTTTGCAGTAACCCATCCCTCTAGTTAATATCGAGTCCACTTCCCATCCGGTCACCCATCTCATGACTACTCCAGCCTCAGCACAGTTAACTTGGGAGTTCTATTAGATGAGCTATCGGTAGGGAAGCTGGTCCTTGCTGATATAGCATGCCTCTTCGTATCCTTTATGGCGTACCCGGATGACCGCCTGTTGCCGCCCAATGGCCAATGCCACGTCCCCCGCGAATGTAGAAGCTTCCCTCCCTTGTCTAGCTGGTTCGCGCGTTTTCCCTTGTTTTTTGCCGCCTGCCCACCTATAGAACCGCCTTGCGCCGGCCAATTCCTCTCCAAACACCTAGGGAGGTGGTTGAACCGAACAAGTCTAACCTTTTTCCAGTGGGTACATTGACGTGGCATCGAAAGGGTGTGATAGCTGACTCTGGCAAAATAGTAATTGACTACCACGTTGGCATACATGAGCATGGGGCCCACTTGTCAGCATGCTGGACGGAGGAAGGAACGCAAGAAAAAATGGAGCGCGGAAGGGTGCGAATCGATTGGCTCACGTGTGATGACCACTGGAGCAATCCACTCAGATTGTACTACGTTAAAAAATTCGTGCAAACACGGCCGGTTATACTGTGAGTAGGTGTCCGTGCGGTTGGCTCTTCGCCTCTTCCGAAAGTCAAACAATGATGATGGTACTACAGTATAGATACTTCTGGCAATCTGACACCGAATGAACTGCTGCACGTCCACCACATGTATTAAGCGCACTATCATAAAGCAAAAGCTTCTCCTTGTCCTGTGAGCCACTGCGCGCGCGCATGAGCGAGGGAGAGGTCGTACTAGTAGTAAGCAAAGCTTCTCCTCGTTTGCGAGTTGAAGGGACACATCAAAAGTAGTGTATTAGTCTCCAAAAAGGGTTGACCATGTCCATGGCTACCATCCCGTGCTCCGTCATTCAGTGTGTGCACGATTCACGTTCCATTGAGAAAATAATGTTGCATACGTGCCATCGAATAGAATAACTTAATTTATAAAAAATGCGCCACCGCATCATGATCGAACTTTGATTCGTCCACGCGTGGTTCCCATTAACAACTACTACACTCGCCAAATTATCTGGTGAGCTGCCTCTTCGTACAGAAATGGGCTCACCGTGTACCCGCGCGTGAGTATTAGGGAAAGAGGCAAAGAGTACCTGCATCGGTGCCTGCACCTCTTCTCTTCGTGCTCGTATTCCTTTTTTTCGGGTGATTCGTGCACGTACTCCACCTACGTTCGTGACCGTTGGTGAGTCTCTCCTACTATACCTAACTCCATTTTCTTGCATGACACGTGGACCTGGATGCTGGATGTCCCACGTGTCGGCAAAACTTAGAAGAACGCTTTCCGACGACCGAGAAGGAGCAAGAAACCTCACGGTGGAGCGTCTGGACTCTTTAATATTTTTATTCAGCGATATAAAATCTACTCAATCCTCTCCACAGTAGACCGGAAGAGTCCGAAACACGGCAGCCCAGTGTAGTTACATCATACATGGCCAACCCATGCTATCACCATATTTCTTGGCCTCCGTGTGACACCTAGCTCTAGTAATCCACCAGCCCGTATCGCTTCTCGCTCCTCGTCTCTCTCAAAGTGCGGCGGGCTGGCGATTTTGCCGTCTATTGAGGTCGGTTAACTCATCACATGTTAGCGACATGCCAAGAGCATTCTAAAAAAATACTACTGTACTCTATTGTTATGCCAAGAAGAGGAAGCGCTTTGACCGACGGACCAAACGAGACAGGCATGCCGTGCCGTGAGTGGGTCTAGTTTCTCGTTTTGAACTTGTTTGGTATAGTAGTAACACTTGGTTTTGACTATTGATAAGATTTTATATCGGGCCTAATGTAGGGGAACACAGCAGAAAACAAAAAAATTCCGACCTACGCACCAGCCTAGGACCACTATGGAGACTACATACAAGGTTTGATCATTTCGTTACCGACTCGTAGCGCAGCGGAAGTAGAGTCGATGACGATCGGCGGTGCAGATCCCCGCAGCTAGGATTTACAACCTCCCAACCACGAGGATGTATACCCTCATCCGCCCCTCGGACAGCCCTCCGGGAGGCAGTCAGACAGTCCCCCGGACGGTGTCGCGGACAGTCCTTCGGGAGGACCTTCAAAACTCGGACGGTCACTCGAACAGCCCTTCGGGAGGACTCACAGAACTCGGACCGTCACTTGGACAGCCCTTCGGGAGGCACTCTCAAAACAGCCCCTCGGGCACAAAGATCGAAACTACGACCTCTCTACAGAGTTGCACACATATGGTGTCATCTATCCGGCAGGGCTTCGCCGTCCAGCACTAATTCCCACCGGAACCCAGACAGCCTTTCGGCTCTACGAAACTATTTCGCGGGGAGGGAGAGAGAAGCTAGATCATTGCAATGGCACTTGTATGTGAGAAGGAGTGGGTTTTGGGCAGCCCCCTCCACCTCTATTTATAGGAGAAGGAGGGGTGGAGGGGCTGAAATTTCAGCCACATCCATCCATGTCATCTCCAAGATATTTTGGAGCAAAAGCCCAAAAAGGTGGCTTTCCAAAAAGTAACCCAAAAAGCACTTTCACTATTCACGACGACATTTTTCAGCGTCCGTTCGAACTGAAAATATTTATGTGGGCTTAGAAAATTTCCAGTACCCACTAAAATAATTTTCAATGCGTTCAAGAACAATTCCGGTTTACTGATTTTCATCTGCGAAAAGCATATGAAGTGGTTCCGGCAGCTCCGGAACATTTCCGGTTTTTCTTCCAGAAAATTCCCAGAAGTTTTCAGAATGATTCTGGCACCCTCCAAGAATTATCAGGCATGTGCCAAAACCAATTTGACTTAATGGTATCCCCTGAAACAACTTTTCAGTTTTACCGGAACTCATCCGGTGACCTCTCTTTTCGGAACTTTTCCGCTGTCTCCGAAATCCTTTTTCGGAAACTTTCTCTCAGACTCCCTGTCTAGTATTGAGCAGATAGATGACCCTTAAGCGTGTGACCCTATAGGTTCGGTGAAGTATAGACATGACATGGAACTCCTTCCGATCAATGATCAACATCGGAGCCGTGGACACCCATATTGACCCCTATACCCACACGAATGAATATTCGAGTGAACCTCCAGTTGCTGTGTGCTATTCCTGTTGCTTCGTGATATGTTACAAATACCCGAGGTGAGACATGTTGGCATTCCCGTGGATCAACAACTTTTCGACTAAGCCAGTTACCTCGTTACCGGTATTGTTCTCTTTTATCGTTCCCGTGTTCCGGCATCCCTGTGATCAAATCACCCTGTGTCTGGCCAGACGATGATGGATACCGTAACACCGAGAGGGCCCAGAGATATCTCTACATCGTCGGAGGAGCAAATCCCAATCTTGAGCTATCAAGTTACTTGACATACTTTCCCATGAACCCGTAAGCCGCCATAATAGCCATCCAGTTACGGATGACGTTTAACAAACCCCAAAGTTCATGAATCAAGCATGAAGAAACTCGATACTCTCATGGTCTGAGGAATCATGCAAACATTAACCATCTCTGTGTTATTAACCATAAACTTGTGACGAGCGTATCTCATAGCATAACATCAATTTGGGTCGATTCAACACAAATGTTCCTCTAACATTGTGCCCTCAAAGTTGCTGGCATAGACATGCCCATGATCAGGAAAACAGAACCATCATGCAACACTTGAGCTAGTCTTAGAGGCTAGACTAGGAATACATTTTACCGTTTATTATCCCACATGTGCACATGAGTTTCCCTCCAAGCCTCGTTTTATTTATTGACTCGAGAATCATTGCAGTTATAGCATGGAACATAAACATAATTATGAACATGGAGATAAATAATAACATTTATTATTGCCTCTAGGGCATATCTCCTACAGACTCCCACTTGCACTAGAGTCAATAATCTAGTTAATGCTAACGCACTTCACACCTGTGGCACACTAGTGTAAATATGCTTCGCTTGTGGTATAGCCTGATGTCCAACGGATCTGACGACTTCAGCTCCGTGTGTATCTTTGCATATCCTCGCGTTTTCACGCTTTCACAAAATTCATATTTTGTGTGGACTTGGCTTTATATGTATGTGAATCACAGGTCGAACCTGGATTCCTCAAACTGAGTTATGGATCAACTACCTGCAGTAGTTTCCCATTGACAAAAGCCATCTTGGAACCATACTAAGTTTATGAATGAACTATATGATTCAACATCTTCTTTGTTGCTTCAAAAGCGGCAACATACTTCGCCTCTGTTATAGAATTCGCCACAGTAACTTGTTTGGAAACCTTTTCCAACTAACTATGCCACCACATTGTGTGTTACACAAAACCCTCAATTTAAATCAAAAATCGCATGGAGCATTGATGACGACTGTATCGATGTAATTACTTACAACGAGCACTTCATAATCTCTGCTTGCGAGAAAACATGTCATCAATACTACTCTAGTACTCAATGACATCTTTCACTGTTGTCCCATGATCAGTACTTTTGATCACTTTGGTATCTATACTCGTAACAACTTTGGAGTATTGGACATATCTGGTTGTTTTACATACCATGGAATACATGATTAATCCAAACACGAAGGTGTGTGGAATCTCCATCATGTATTTTGCTCATCAGTGTTTTTGGGACACCGAGTCTTGCAAAAACTCTTTCCGGCAAGAATCACTCCTTGGCGTTTTAAATGCTAAAAAGTTTTAGCATCTTGTCAATATGTATTTATTTCTTAGCCCCATTTGGTAAATCTATCTCCATAGATCATCATGCCTAATATTGAGGCTATTTAGCCCAAGCACTTCATCGAAAAACTATTTTCAAATGAAGTCCTAATTCGTGTCAAGAATTTTATTTCCAATTAACAATGTGTCAAGCACACAAGGTTTTTAGAAATATTATTAGGCTCCCACTTACTTTCTTGAATTACAAGCATCTTCGTTACCCATTGATGAAGTCAAACTCCTTTGACCATTTCATCAAAACACGAAGATTCCAACTCCACTTTGCTCTCTTCTGTCCATCGCTGGAACTCTGAAGTTTGCACCCTTACTAGCATCCTCTGGACTCACAAAATACCTTGGACTATAACACATGCAAGTCCTTGGTTTCATTTCGATCAGATGGAAATCCTTTTTTCATCCTTGTTTCATATCTCATGATTTTAAATATGTATTAATTGCTAGTTCAACCCGAACCGACTTTAAGCATCGCTACGGTGAAACAACCTCATCATAGTCAACTCCTTGAACTTGTTATTGCAACAAGTCGAGCTTTATGGATAAAACATTTTTATCCATATGAGTTTTTAGTTCCATAAATATTCATTAGACTCTAAGTCTTCCGAAAGGTGTATCAAGATTTTAATCTTGAAACATTTATATGGAAACTATCTCGGATTGTATTGGCATTTAGCCAATTCCGGAGTCAGGGCCCATCAACGGTTCCTTGTGTATCATAGGTATACTGTTGTCTAACAACAATATCTCGTTTGCGCACCTGAGAGGTTTGCACGAGCCTTGCCTACGTGGTTCAGCTGCAAGTTCGACCGAAGTCCATACATTTTATTGTAGAGACTTCCGTATCAGTCGCAGTAGGAAACTCTGGAATTACTTCCAAGGTCTCTTTCCTTTGATCTGATGATGAAGATACTGTTATCTTGTCGAGTTGCATTGTTCTCCCACTCACCTTTTTGAAAGAACCATTTTCTTCAAAAATCATACCGTTCTTTGTGGCAAACCTATTTGCCTCGGTATAGTGAGGGAGGAATACCCAATTTCTTGGGATAACCTACAAAGTAGCACTTGTCTGATGTGTAATAGGTTTGTAACCTTTTACACAAGCCCCATATTCCAAATGTTAAGAAAAGATATAACATGGTTGGGCGTACCATACCATGTTGTCATTTCAACAGACCCGATGGAGCTCTTTTCAGTGTAAAAAGCCGCAGTCTCTAAAGCATCATTTTAAAAGGGATAATGGCAAATTTATTTATGTCATCTTTGATCTTACCATGTCATAAATGGTTCAATTACATCTTCATGGACTTTCCACTTGCAGTGGTGTTTCGGGAGGTGCAAGTTATGAAACCCCTTTCACAACTCATCAGACATTCGCTAAACTTGTAACTCAAAAATTCCTTTCTGCAATCAAATTGTAGAAACATAATTTTCTTGTTACAATAACTTCTTCATTTTTCAAAACCTTTCGAATGATTTCAAAAGATCCAGACTTACGTCTCATCAAGTAAATATCCTTATATCTACTTGAGTCATTTCTGAAGATAGATAAATCCACTACTTGCAACATTTATTGAACTACACACATCAAAATGTATGATCACCAATAAGTTTGTTGCTCGTTCCTTATGGCCTGTGAACGGTATTTCAGTCACTTCACTTTTTGGAGGAAAGTTGCAAGTGTCAGATGATTCAAAATCAAACGACTTAAAAATCCATCATAATGGAATTTTCCATGCGGGTTTCTCCAATGTGACCAAATGCAGTGCCACACTTGTGTGGTATTCTTTTAGTCTTATGACATTTAGCGTCAGTGTTATGGATGTATCATATTACCATCAATATTCATAACATACGTCCCATTGATGATGGAAGTATGGCCCTCATGTTATTCATAATACTGAACAACAATTGTTCTTCTATGAACAACCCTTTTGCAACAAACATTGTGCAATGGGCTAGAGTGTGTAAAAATCTAAAATGAATTATGAAAGTAAATACTGAGGTAATGTATTATTATCAATATTCATAACATACATCTCATTCATAATGAAAGTATGGCCCTTATGTTATTCATAACACCGAACATCAAAAGTTCTCTTATGAACAACCTTCTTGCAAGATACCTTATGCAAAGGGCTAGAGTGTGAAACTCTAAAATGAATTATGAAAGTAAATACATAGGTAATACACCGATGGAAGGTATAGTAACATTTACTATGTTCCATGTGTGTATCTCAACCTCATTCCTGGCTAGTCTTTCAGGCCATAGTAGTTCTTACATCGAGTTGCAACAGAATGCTATCGAGCGGGTATCTTTGTGATTAACTCACAATGCCCAAGAATTAGTGATTAACAATTTAATCATAATTCCCAAGAACTATATCTTTGACAAGCCTTCTATACATCAAAAACTTGTATGACATTCATACATGAGCTGGATATTCCAGTCTTCTTTCCTTATTGCCTTTATACTTCTAATAGTTTAACTTTCAGTATTTCTCCTACTCTCAGAAGAAGCATTCAACTTAAGAGTGGCGTTAGCCCCAGACTTCCTAGGCGTGAAAGTTTCACTAACACCCTTCGAACACTTCCTTTCTTTTTAAGTTGTTGTTTTTTTTCACCTTTCATCATATGATAGGCGTTCTTCTGGATCCCTCTCTTATCAGTCTAATGCATAGTAAACTCCTTTAATAATAGTTTGCAAACAAACATTGCTTTGGATACCTCATATCTTTTAGCCTTTGTCTGTCTCTGAAAATGATTTTCAGATTCCATGAATATCACATAACTATCCAAACTTTTGAAGTTTGGGTCTCATGGAAGCAAACATATTGCACTTGACTGAAACGGAATTCTAGCTTTTGGATCGAAGGACGAGAGTCACATGATCCATAGCATAAGCGAGAGAATACCAAAGTATGCGATAGGACAAAGTCCTTCTCGGCACTCTTGAGGATAATCCTCACATTACATTACCAACCGTAAAGATTTAACCAGATATTTAACAGCTATTCAATTTTAACAGGGAAGGTGGAAACGCGAGCCATAATTCTACAACTATTATGCAAATCACACTTAGATAGTGTTCATAATTAATTGCACTGAGAATTAAACAAGTTAATTCTACAGTGCGCTCCCACTCAAATCAATATCTCTCATAATTGATTGTGAGTGATACAAGATCCACATTTCAATTCAACGCCATTGATGGTAGCATCACAGATGATGAAAATCTCAATCGATAGGCAAACTTGCCAATCACATCTCTGTGTGACTCTTGTTCATCTTTCGATGCGTGTGTTCCGAGCTCATGACTTTCATGCCTGAACGTCAAGACAACCAAGTGATCTCGCTGCGAGGTCTCAACTCACCCACCTCACACTTCTCTAATCATTCGTACCCATGGTAGCATGTGATACCCCGAAAAGTTAGGTGCCGTGACGGTGCTACACTTGGGAGAACACTAACTACTTGATATTTTTGTGAGAGATCACCCTAATAAAAACCGACTACGCGCAATCAAGAAGGGTGCAACATAAGGGATAAATATCTCAGGCAATTCATAATAGCATGATATGGTATAGCCCTTTCTGACGGAGAAGTCTTTCATTTCTTCGTCTTCGGCATTTGCGTCGGTGTTCACCTTCGCGAAGATTGCCACCACCTTGTCGATGCACCAGATAATATTGCTATCTCTATAGCTAATAAAATAATGCATTACAACAAGGTTGACACACAGGTCATTTAAAGTGCAATCATATGGCTCCAGCCATCATGCCGAATCATGACACGCAGGTCATGTTAATTAATTTACATCATATAGTCATCTCATACATAATCAAATTAATATGAGCACTGCTATACCACATCACATGCACATGCAAACCCTCCTGCAAAACCAAGTTAGACGCCTCTAATTGGTTCAGCAAAAACTTGTTTTACGTGGCTTCTAAGGTTTCGAAACAAACCGAAGCTACCAACGTCCATCATCAAGTATGATAATTCAAGTCGCTAAATTAACTTCGCGGGGTGTATGAAGCACGAGATAATAAAATCTCGAACCCCATACTAAACTTCGTCATACGCATGACCCCCGTGCAGATCATATCTGCATTGCCCTTTTGTCTGTGAAACATCCATCTTTCTTTAACTATGGTGGAAACCAAAGAACTGTTAGCACTTCGTTGATCTGTCAATCAGCATACTCAGGAGCAGCATGAAAGGATTGCGGATTGCCAGAACTTTGTGAGATTCCACCATGCCGTTAAGATCAGGATTATGCAAATTCAAGGGAAGCAACAGGAACACTGGGTAACAGATTTCATCTGCTACCCACACAAATAATTTTCAGTAATAGAACTCATCTACTACCTAATTATATTGTGCAACACCCATACATCTCTATGTATTCTAGATCGCAACCTGCATCTACGCATAGCACGGCTCATGATGCCACTGTAGGGGAACACAGCAGAAAACAAAAAATTTCCGACCTATGCACCAGCCCAGGACCACTATGGAGACTGCATACAAGGTTTGATCATTTCGTTACCGACTTGTAGCGCATCGGAAGTAGAGTCGATGATGATCGGTGGTGCAGATCCCCGCAGCTAGGATTTACAACCTCCCAACCGCGAGGATGTATACCCTCATCCACCCCTCGGACAGCCCTCCGGGAGGCAGTCGGACAGTCCCCCGGACGATGTCGCGGACAGCCCTTCGGGAGGACCTTCGAAACTCGGACGGTCACTCGGACAGCCCTTCGGGAGGACTCACAGAACTTGGACCGTCACTTGGACAGCCGTTCAGGAGGCACTCTCAAAACAGCCCCTCAGGCACAAAGATCGAAACTACGACCTCTCTACAGAGTTGCACACATACGATGTCATCTATCCGGCAGGGCTTCGCCGTCCAGAACTAGTTCCCACCGGAACCCAGACAGCCTTTCGGCTCTACGAAACTATTTCGCAGGGAGGGAGAGAGAAGCTAGATCATTGCAATGGCACTTGTATGTGAGAAGGAGTGGGTTTTGGGCAGCCCCCTCCACCTCTATTTATAGGAGAAGGAGGGGTGGAGGGGCTGAAATTTCAGCCACATCCATCCATGTCATCTCCAAGATATTTTGGAGCAAAAGCCCAAAAAGGTGGCTTTCCAAAAAGTAACCCAAAAAGCACTTTCACTATTCATGACGACATATTTCAGCGTCCGTTCGAACTGAAAATATTTATGTGGGCTTAGAACATTTCCAGTACCCACTAAAATAATTTTCAATGTGTTCCAAAACAATTCCGGTTTAGTGATTTTCATCTGCGAAAAGCATATGAAGTGGTTCCGGCAGCTCCGGAACATTTCCGGTTTTTTTTCCAGAAAATTCCCAGAAGTTTCTAGAATGATTCTGGCACCCTCCAAGAATTATCAGGCATGTGCCAAAAACAATTTGACTTAATGGTATCCCCTGAAACAACTTTTCAGTTTTACCGGAAATCATCCGGTGACCTCTCTTTTCGGAACTTTTCCGCTGTCTCCGAAAACCTTTTTCGGAAACTTTCTCTCAGACTCCCTGTCTAGTATTCAGCAGATAGATGACCCTTAAGCGTGTGACCCTATAGGTTTGGTGAAGTATAGACATGACATGGAACTCCTTCCGATCAATGATCAACATCGGAGCCGTGGACACCCATATTGACCCCTATACCCACACGAATGAATATTCGAGTGAACCTCCAGTTGCTGTGTGCTATTCCTGTTGCTTCGCGATATGTTACAAATACCCGAGGTGAGACATGTTGGCATTCCCGTGGATCAACAACTTTTCGACTAAGCCAGTTACCTCGTTACCGGTATTGTTCTCTTTTATCGTTCCCGTGTTCCGGCATCCCTGTGATCAAATCACCCTGTGTCTGGCCAGACGATGATGGATACCGTAACACCGAGAGGGCCCAGAGATATCTCTACATCGTCGGAGGAGCAAATCCCAATCTTGAGCTATCAAGTTACTTGACATACTTTCCCATGAACCCGTAAGCCGCCATAATAGCCATCCAGTTACGGATGACGTTTAACAAACCCCAAAGTTCATGAATCAAGCATGAAGAAACTCGATACTCTCATGGTCTGAGGAATCATGCAAACATTAACCATCTCTGTGTTATTAACCATAAACTTGTGACGAACGTATCTCATAGCATAACATCAATTCGGGTCGATTCAACACAAATGTTCCTCTAACATTGTGCCCTCAAAGTTGTTGGCATAGACATGCCCATGATCAGGAAAACAGAACCATCATGCAACACTTGAGCTAGTCTTAGAGGCTAGACTAGGAATACATTTTATCGTTTATTATCCCACACGTGCACATGAGTTTCCCTCCAAGCCTCGTTTTATTTGTAGACTCGAGAATCATTCCAGTTATAGCATGGAACATAAACATAATTATGAACATGGAGATAAATAATAACATTTATTATTGCCTCTAGGGCATATCTCCTACACCTAATGTATTCTTCGAGGTTGCCTTGGACTATTGATAAGATTTTATATAATTTGAAAATTATATCATTCGAAGATCCTTTCACGTTCCGTTTTAAAAAAAAGATCCTTTCACGTACGAATTTGACGGTATGCTTTGAGCAACTTGCATGTCCTATACTGCTCCTATTTGGATACTCTAACTTAGCTAGAGGTTAGACTAACTCATGACTTACCCTGAACTAACTCTAGCCAAAGAGGCGTTTGGATGACAGGGTTAGATTGACAATAAATGCACTTGATGGAGAGAGAAAAGTGATTTTTCAGTGGGCCCCACAAGAACTAGCTTCAATTAGCACCACTTGGCTGGCGGGATAGAGAGAGAGAAAAGTGATTTTTCAGTGGGCCCAATGAGAACTATCTCCAATTAGCACCTCTTGGGTGGGATAGTTTTTTTTTTGGGTTTGGTGCAACTTGCTCCAATTTAACCCTCATGTTTGGATACTTTAGGGCTATTTGATCCCCAACTAGCTCAAACTAACTCTAACCCATGGATCCAAACAGGAAAAAAACTGGTCTCAGAAAACGCATTAAGCCCTATATACATGGATAGACGGAGTACATGATACTAGCAAACGCTCACCATTAGTAGTAGTTCATTGGTTGGTTTCGATTTTTGATTCAGTTGTTGTGCTACTACCGTCCAATATTCGTGTGTGGTTGTTTCTAGAATAAAAAAAAGGAGGTAGAACTTACTATGTTAAAGGTGAAGTGATGGTTTGCTTCGCCCGAGCAACTTATTACTCTGGGAATATTGGAGTACCAGCGGATTCAACGAAGAGATAAATGATGGTTGCTTCGTCTGAGCAACTTACTGTGGCGAAGGTGGGGCTCTATGATTTGACTACTCACTAGTCATTATTACTGAGGCACACCGACCGGGGTGAATCTTCCCTGCAGTTGTGCACTCAATATTGCTGCATGGCAGGTGGAGCCGGATGAAGGATGTCCCACATGTCGGCGAAACGAAGTTGAATTGTTTCTGGCATTGCTATCAAACCTTCAGGATTTGTTTATATGTACGCATAATTTTCCAGCATAATGAAATTGTACTGTGATGCTATGAAGGTTTCAACTTTGGTTCCCGCAGGAAAAAAAAGGTTTCAACTTAGGATTCATGTGACCTCTTGCCTCAAGATTGTCTCGTTACAACATTCCATCAAATACAAATGAAACTACCATGGCTGCTAATGCATCTCAATTGTTCATAGATCAGCGCCAATATTCACATCACAACTGAAGATAAAGTTGTGAGAAGGTGTACAAATAAAGAAAAATATATAATTGATCGATGCTGTTCGTAGGCATGGCTCCATTTCCTGGGCACAGTGTTCATTGGTTGGCCGCTAGTTTCACCCAGCTCTGTAGCCAAAAAATAGGTGTATGGAGGACATCACAATCCGATCATTTTGTGCAGCTCCACTAAAATTGAGCTGATCATCCCTGTTTGCAAAGATATTCAGTCAGTGTGATTACAATAATAGTGGAACTAGATGATGAAACATAACACACACAAATAGAAGCCGATCACCTCTGCGATCTCTCTTTAGGACTGTCACGGGAAACCACGGCCACCTATGGGGCCAAGGGGCCCCTTGCTGGTTCGGCAGGGGGGATGTCGCATTGCACAAAGAGCAGAAGAACATGGGGCAGCACGACAGAGATCACACGGGCAATTTTACCCAGGTTCGAGCCGCCGCGAGGTGTAAAACCCTACTCCTGCTTTGGTGGATTGATGGTGGAAAAGTGGTGGTGGAGCATAGTACACTTGCCTGGCAGGCTCACCCTGGGGAGGCAGTGACTACGCACGTATGAGCATGGGGATGTTCAACTTTCCAACCCTTGCTACGGTTGCCATGGGCCTCCTTTTATAGGTTAAGGGGTCACCACAGTGGCAAAACAGTCATTACGCACTGATAAGATAGCAAACAGTGCTATCATACCCAATTCTGTAGGCTGACAGAGTGCATTAAATGCACCGCTCAACGTCACATCGTTGCTCGCCCGGCAAGCCTTGCCGGGCTCGTCTTGCCAGCTCCATGTCTGCTTGCTTGACACGTCGCAGGACGGGTGTGACAGCCTGGTTTTTGCCCTCTTTCTTTTTCTGGATTTTCTTGCCATTTGAATTTGAATTTGGGTTTTTGAATCAACTCACTTGGACTTAATCACTTGGGCATGTCCTTGATTTTCACCCAAGTGAACCATCTCTCTCTAAAACCATCATTTCCTCTCTGATATATCCCAAAATGGCCCAAGGAATATTTTTCATAAATGAAAAATATTCATTTCCTTCTCTGATAATCACCTCAGCAACATATGCTCCAAAGCAACCCTCATTTTTCTTGCCCACAAAATCTGAGAAAATTCCCAAATATTCTTTGAACCTTGGCACACCTCCCTATGCAAAAATATTTCATAATTATTTGGAATATTTTTGCTATAGAAAATCTTTTCTGTTCTGGCCTCAAAATGCAGTTTCTACAGCAAGTATATTATTCCTTGATCCAATGAAGCTGATTTTTCTTGAGCTTCATTACCCTCCTAAGAAAACCTTAACCCCAAGGGATCAGCCCTAAACTCCTTCTAGAACCTCTCCAAAAACAGTGCCCATACTTCTGTCCAGAAACTTGCTGATGATCTCTTGTTCAATCCGGTCGGCCTCGCAGTGTGCCATATCGTCTCCTAGACTAAACACTGCACGGACAACATGATGGACATGGTTTGGCATCGCTTGGGCGTCAGTTTGGCCTAGCTAGCATGGTGACCGCGTGTGGACACGGGCTCTGGCTCGCGTTCGATGCGCTCTGCGCTGCGCCCGAGCCCCTGTTCAGCGCGTGCCCGTCTCAGCGCTCGCCACCGACTGCGGCACCACGCCACCAGCCTCGACTCATCGCGCTTGACCTCTCCCTGGCGCTCGCCGACGCCGGAGCCACCGCAGCGAGCATGGGCACGACGCGGCCAAAGCCACAGTGCACCCGTGCCACTGTCTTCGTCCGCGCCCGCGTTCCTATGCTCGTCCGCGAGCTCCACAGTTGCCGCGTGATCGCTGAGCCCTCTCCACCCCTCCCTGGCACTCCTCGTCGCCGTGCGCCACCTTCCAGAGAGCGTCGGCGGAGCCGAGAACCCCCAACCCCCTCCGCCTATAAATACCGAACCCCTGGCCTCTCCGAGCTCATCCATCCACTCCGCCATCCACCACAAGCAGTAGAAGAGCCGCAGCCCAGCCGGGCAGGCCTCGGTCCGCCGTCCTCAAGCTCGAGCTCGCCGGCGATCCCCTCTGCTTGCCCCCACCTCTCCACCACTCCTCGAGCTCCAGCTTCTCTTCAGGCGACTCCCTGTTGGTCCGTTGGTGCCAGCTGACCCCGTTGGAGCCCCTGGAATCGCCCCCTCCCGCCGTCTTCTTCAACTCCGGCGAGACCCGACCACAGCCGCCGCTGGAGAGGAAGATTCCGAGCTGTTCCGACCACCTCTTGACGTGCCACGGGTACAGGTAGGTGCGCCGTGACCCCCTCTAGCCATCCCTCCCTCTCAAATCACCCGACGAGCCCTCCTCACCGGCGTGAGCTCCGGCGGAGCACCGCCACCCCTCTGTTTCTCTCTCCCTCTCCCCACACCCGACAGGCGGGGCCCACTGTCAGCCTCTCCACTCGCGCCCAAAGCGGTACGAGTGGAGGCGTATTCTCAGAATACGTGTTCGACGTCACCCCCCCTGGTTTCTTTTATTTGAATTTAATTCAAATATTTGGCCAGAAACATTGACCAGCCACAACTTTTAAACCATAAGTCCAAATGAATTGATTCTTTTTGCATTGTGTTTGTGTTGAAATTCTCTAGCAGCACACCAAAGATGAGATTTTTCTCTACTGCCTGGAATTTCTGGTGAATTTCAGAAGTGTTCTTGATGTTTTCTTTTTATTGTTTTAATTGTTTTCAGAGGGAGAAGCTTGTCTTAAAGAGAACCAGGAAGAGTGTGACCCTCCTCTGAACTAAGGCAAGCCACACCAACAGTTTCATGGTGTCATTTCAATATTTATGATTTTTTCCAACTTAAATATGAGTTATTTCATGCATTTAATTATTTAATGAATATGGTTTATGTTAGTTACTTTGTCATGTTAGAAATGCTTAGTTTACAGTAGAGTTTGAATGCATGGACTAATATGAGTTAGTATAGTTAGTTTTGAAAGTATGGTTGTGATATGGGTATGATCGATATTATTTCCATATGTGAGTTATTGATTTTTTTTATATATGTTAAAGGCATAACTAGAATGATGACATTTAAAACCAGTAAGTTGAAACCAGTGAGTTTAAGTGATAAGTAGTGCAAGTAGAATGATTCTATGATGTTGATCCGTTTACTTTTAGTGATATGTGAATATGATGCATGTCGGATAGCTGCATGTTCATGGCATATTGTGACTCGAGTTATTTTTTTATTTCAAAGTTAAACTTGATGTTAATCCAACTTGAACATAATGTTGATCGAGTCATGGTGCCACTGAATCGAGTTTTCCCAGTGCAACCACATTTGCCTTTATGGGAAGGCCGTTATTCGGCCCGTTATCATGCCTCTGGTCGGTACCTCCAACGAGGGAAGGTTAAGGGCGTGTGGTACCCTGGCCCGGTAAGCAGACATAATCTTGTGCGCCCGTTGTTGTTATGGTACCTTGTCCCCATTTGGGACCGTTATTTTGCCACGACGGTGGCCGTTGATGTCTTTGGTAGACATGGGGCCACCCATGACTTAGCTCAGTGGGGAGTTAGTCGGAGTGGCCAGGAGAGTGTCATGGCAATGGGAGGGTTCTGTCGGAATGCCATTGGTCCACCCGAATGGGAGTGCGAGGCCATGGATTTCGTGATGTGGGTACAGTGTACTAACCTCTGCAGAGTGTTTACTAATCTATCGATAGCCGCGTCCCCAGTTACGGACATAGCTCGTGAGTAAGTCACACCATGGATCAACATGATTAAGTAATCTTGCACACTAAATTATTATGCTTGGCACTGGTTAAGTGATGAGATTTGTGAGACCATGAAGATGGTCGTTATCGTGGGAACCAAAGTGTTGGTTCATTTGTGATCCGAGAGTGATCACCGTATGATGATGATGGTTACGAGATAACCCGTTCAGTAAGAGAGTCTGAGGGACTTGGAGCACAAGTTTGATTCACTGCATTCGTAGCATGTTGTCGCATTACATTTAACCTACTTAATTGTCATGATATTGTTTGCCATTATGCTTATGCTTGTTGTGTGCTTGCAAGTACATTCAATGTACTGACCTGGCGTGTCATGCTAGATTTCAGGAAAGTCTTACCGGATCGGAATGCTTCCCGTGTCTAGATCGTGTCCACATCGGTGTCCCTGTGCTATGGAGTTCCGCTTCATCGTCGTTCCGCTGCCGCGTAGTTGTCATGATCGAGGCCCCCTTCATGTTCATTAAATAATGTACATATTGTTCAGCCGCACCGGGTGTGCCGCTTGGCCTCGCTACTTGATGTAATATCGCACCTATGTTTCCGCTAGCATCAATAAAGCGGATGTTTTCTGTACCAAGTTGTTGTGTGTTGCCAGAAGACTTGATCTCTGGGCTGGGAATGCAAGGTAAACCGGTTGCTCTGAGCCGGAGTGCCACAACGCTTTGTATCAGAGCCGCGCTGACTGTAGGACACGCTAGACCGTTGACGCGCTAGTTGGAACGGTAGCTAGTTTAGTTTTGAGTGCCGATAGTAGTAGCAATTGGTTGCTGCATTGCATGCATTCTATTTGTTGCTGTTGCTAACCGTCTAATGATTGTGAGTGTAGATGGCTCCGGTTCCGTACCTGTATCAGTCCGAGCCAGCGCCCTACACCTCGCCGCATCTGCTTCAGAACGTGTGGCGTCGACTCTACCCAGAGGGTGCTGATCTAGTATACCAGGTGTATCGGGAGCACCTGGCAGGCTCATTGTACGAGTATTACGCGGAGGTCACTTTACACCATAGTTCCCCTTCCGATGCTTACACTCGTTCCTCTAAGGGTTGTTTCGCTTCCACGCCATCTCAGGCCATCCAGTTTGCTGCAATCGAGGCTCTTGTAGACCTACGCTACAATGAGGTTCGCATGCAGACTCATCCAGGTTTCTACTTCTACCCGTCTCTGCACGAGAACGGGCGTATCCGATTCCCTTTTATTGATCCGGCGTGTGATCGTCCTTCTAGCCACCTTTCTCACTATATCACCGCCAGCTACCTCTTGATCTACGAGTTGGCCCGAGAGTTTACCCGAGCCCGTATAGCTCTTGCCGCCGCTCGTAATAGGAACCTTCCACCTGCTGTCGGATTTACCCCGTTCGTTCCTCAAGTCTCTGCTTCCCCTGCTACCCCGGCGACCACTCAGAGTGCCACAACCACTCTGACCATGACTCCTTGTAGTGCCCCTGCTGCGTGGGCTTCCCTTATCGCTACTCCTGCAGCCCCTATGCTCCGGTCTCACCCAGCACCTGCCCCTGAGGGAGAGTCCTCGAGGCAGCGCCATCGTGTCACTTTTAACCCGAAGGTTTCCACTATCAGTTCAGGATCCGAGTCCGGCTCAGGAGAGGACCCAGCAGAGCCAGCGGAACCAGCAGAGCACTAGAGCATCAGTGTATCCGCAGTTGTCATGAGGTTGATGTACGGGTGTAGCCGTGCGTGTCATGATGTTTCGTTGCATGTATGAGAGTAGTCGAACCCGTCATGATGTTTACCTTTCATGTATGAGTCTATGTATAATTATGTTGGAGCTTTTTATTCGCCTTGGTTTTCGCTGCTTTCTTTCGGGTTTGTCGCTTGCTTCTCTTCACATTTTTGGATGTTGCTCATCTCAGTTGCTCTATATTGGGAAAAACAAATAGTAGGATGACGCGGGGAGGCAGCAGCAGTCACGCTTGTGAGGATGTCCCTGTTCGTCGCTCGGCAAGACAGGCAGGGCATTCCCCCGAGCTGTATCCTCCACCACCGCCTCCACCGCCACATCCGCCATCCACTGAACAAATCATGCGCATGTTCGAAGAAAGAAGGAACAACGATCTGATTGAGCTGTTGAAAAGTGTGCAAGCTATGGTTGGGCAGAATGGAAATCCATATGGTCATCACTCCAAGCTGTAAGACTTTCAGAGGACCAAGCCTCCCAGTTTCAGTCAAGTTATTGATCCTTTAGAAGCTGATGATTGGTTGCGGACTATTGAGAAAAAGCTTGAGATTGCTCGCACTGAAGAAGCTGACAAGGTTCCATTTACTACACACTATCTTGAGGGAGCTGCCGCTATATGGTGGGATAATGCTAAAGCTATGTGGCCTATGGACGAAGAAATTACTTGGACTAAATTCAAGGATCATTTCCGCAAGTACCATATTCCTGCCGGTATTATGAAGGTCAAGCAGTACGAATTCCTCGCTCTCACCCAAGGAAGCCTGTCGGTAAGTGAGTACCTGCATAAGTTCAATCATTTGGCCCATTATTCTCTCTATGACGTGGCTATAGAAGAAAGGAAGATCGACAGATTTCTTGGAGGACTGAATCAATACCTCAGGTGCACGCTCAGTATGCTCGACTTTCCGGATTTCCAGACTCTGGTAAACAAAGCCCTCATTGCAGAAAGAGAACACAAGCTCATGCACGACAATAAGCCCGCCAATAATGATCTTAAACGCAAGTTCGAGCCTAAGAAGGATGGACAACCAGTGCAAAAGGCTCGTACCTGGCAGCAGACTCAAGTTGAGTACAAGCCCAATTAGCAGCAGAACGTGAACGAGACCACTACTCAAGTCAAGAATGTCGTAACCAGCCCGGTGCGCGAAGAATGTCAACGCAACAATTCATGCTTCAATTGTGGGCAAACCGGACATTATGCCAGACAGTGTCCCAAGGGCGGCAAGTCAAATGCTCCATTCAGGCCGCAAGTCAACCACGTGGGACCATATCATGGCCAGAAGACCATCCAAGGGCAAGTTCACCACCTCTCCGCAGATGAAGCCCAAGAGGACCCGGAAGTCGTCATCGGTATGTTTCCTGTTAATAGCATACCTGCAATAATTTTATTCGACTCTGGGCTTCCCACTCCTTTGTTTCACGGAGTTTTGTTGCCCAAAACAAGTTTCCTTGCTCGATTTTGGGAAAAAGTATGATGGTCCAATCCCCGGGATCCGTGCTCAAAAGCAATCTGGTCTGCCAAAATTTGGAGATTGGTATCAAGGGAGTCACCTTCCCAGCTTCTTTGATAGTCATCGAGTCTGCCAAGTTGGATATTATTTTGGGAATGAATTGGTTGACCCAGAATCAAGTGTGCATCAACTGTGCGACCAGAGAAGTCACATTGACAAGTCAAGAAGGTCGGACTACAAAATTCTTTGCTCGAAGAAGCATACCCAAGAAAGACATGGTCTTTACCGTTGTAGCGGAAGAATTGGAATTAATTCCTATGGTCAGTGAGTTTCCAGATGTATTTCCTGAGGAATTACCAGGAATGCCGCCAGACCGAGAGCTTGAGTTTGCAATTGACCTTGTGCCCGAGACCGCACCGTTGTACAAGAAGTATTATCGGATGCCTTCCTCAGAATTAGTGGAATTAAAGAAACAGCTTGATGAGATGCTTCAGAAAGGATACATCCGTCCAAGCTCTTCACCATGGGGATCACCCGCAATATTCGTGGACAAGAAAGATGGCAGTCTCCGTATGTGTGTGGATCACCGTCAGTTGAACGATGTCACTATCAAGAACAAATATCCACTTCCGAGGATTGATGATTTGTTCGATCAACTCAGTGGGGCAAAAGTATTCTCCAAGATTGATTTGAGGACCGGATACCACCAGCTCAAAATCAAGAAGGAAGATATTCCTAAGACCGCGTTCACTACTCGATACGGTCTTTATGAATTTACAATCATGTCTTTCGGCCTCACCAATGCCCCTGCCTTCTTCATGCATATGATGAATAAGGTATTCATGGACTTCTTGGATAAGTTTGTGGTGGTCTTCATCGATGACATTCTCATATACTCGAAAGGTGAGGAAGAACACAAGGGACATCTCCGAGCAGTCTTGCAAAGGCTTCGTGACCATTAGTTATATGCGAAATTCAGCAAATGTGAATTTTGGCTCAAGCAAGTCGGATTTTTGGGGCATGTTCTTTCAGCAGAAGGCATAGCCGTAGATCCAAGTAAGGTGAAGGACGTGCTTGATTGGACGGCGCCCACGACAGTAACAGAGATCCGGAGTTTCCTTGGATTAGCCGGATACTACCGCCGCTTCATTGAAGGCTTCTCTAAGATTGCCAAGCCAATGACAGAACTCCTCAAGAAAGATAAGAAGTTTGAATGGACTGAGGACTATGAGGAAAGCTTCCAGGAGCTAAAGACTAGACTGACAACAGCGCCTGTGTTGACCCTTCCAGACATCTACCGCAGCTTTGATGTATACTGTGACGCATCCAGGAGAGGTATTGGATGTGTACTCATGCAAGATGGCAAAGTTGTAGCCTACGCATCTCGGCAGCTACGACCCCACTAAGGGAATTATCCTACACATGATTTGGAATTGGCCGCAGTTGTGCACGCTTTGAAAATTTGGAGACACTACCTTATTGGCAAAAGATGTCAAATATTTACCGACCACAAGAGTCTCAAGTACATATTCACTCAACCAGACTTAAACCTTCGACAGCGAAGATGGCCCAAGTTGGTCAAGGATTATGATCTTGGAATAAATTACCATCCCGGTAAGGCCAATGTTGTTGCCGATGCTCTCAGCCGCAAGCCTGCCAGTTTGAATGCCTTGATGGAGTCCTTGCCTCCCGAACTCCAAGAAGAGATCGCTCAGCTTAATTTGGTTATCGTTGATGCTGATCTTGCCAATATGTTGGAAGTTGCTCCTACCCTCGTGGATGAAATCCACATGGCCCAGCAAGATGACGCAGCCCTGTAACACCATGTCAAGCGTATGCAAGAAGGCAAGGCCCAAGATTTCTCTAAGGATAAGCAAGGTACTCTAAGGTTTCGAGGGCGGATTTGCGTACCTGAGCAAGCAGACCTGAGAAAGAAGATCTTGGCAGAAGCACATGAATCTTCGTACTCGATTCACCCAGGAGGTACCAAAATGTATGAAGACCTACGACAGATATTTTGGTGGGATGGAATGAAGAAAGACATCGCCTATTTTATTTGAATTTAATTCAAATATTTTGACCAGAAACTTTGACCAGCCACAACTTTTAAACCATAAGTCCAAATGAATTGATTCTTTTTGCATTGTGTTTGTGTTGAAATTCTCTAGCAGCACACCAAAGATGAGATTTTTCTCTACTGCCTAGAATTTCTGGTGAATTTCAGAAGTGTTCTTGATGTTTTCTTTTTATTGTTTTAATTGTTTTCAGAGGGAGAAGCTTGTCTTGAAGAGAACCAGGAGGAGTGTGACCCTCCTCTGAACTAAGGCAAGCCACACCAACAGTTTCATGGTGTCATTTCAATATTTATGATTTTTTCCAACTTAAATATGAGTTATTTCATGCATTTAATTATTTAATGAATATAGTTTATGTTAGTTACTTTGTCATGTTAGAAATGCTTAGTTTACAGTAGAGTTTGAATGCATGGACTAATATGAGTTAGTATAGTTAGTTTTGAAAGTATGGTTGTGATATGGGTATGATCGGTATTATTTCCATATGTGAGTTATTGATTTTTTTTATATATGTTAAAGGCATAACTAGAATGATGACATTTAAAACCAGTAAGTTGAAACCAGTGAGTTTAAGTGATGAGTAGTGCAAGTAGAATGATTCTATGATGTTGATCCGTTTACTTTTAGTGATATGTGAATATCATGCATGTCGGATAGCTGCATGTTCATGGCATATTGTGACTCGAGTTGTTTTTTTTATTTCAAAGTTAAACTTGATGTTAATCCAACTTGAACATAATGTTGATCGAGTCATGGTGCCACTGAATCGAGTTTTCCCAGTGCAACCACATTTGCCTTTATGGGAAGGCCGTTATTCGGCCCGTTGTCATGCCTCTGGTCGGTACCTCCAACGAGGGAAGGTTATGGGTGTGCGGTACCCTGGCCCGGTAAGCAGACATAACCTTGTGTGCTCGTTGTTGTTATGGTACCTTGTCCCCGTTTGGGACCGTTATTTTGCCACGACGGTGGCCGTTGATGTCTTTGGTAGACATGGGGCCACCCATGACTTAGCTCAGTGGGGAGTTAGTCAGAGTGGCCAGGAGAGTGTCATGGCAATGGGAGGGTTCTGTAGGAATGCCGTTGGTCCACCCGAATGGGAGTGCGAGGCAATGGATTTCGTGATGTGGGTCTAGTGTACTAACCTCTGCAGAGTGTTTACTAATCTATCGATAGCCGCGTCCTCGGTTACGGACATAGCTCATGAGTAAGTCACACCATGGATCAACATGATTAAGTAATCTTGCACACTAAATGATTATGCTTGGGACTGGTTAAGTGATGAGATTTGTGAGACCATGAAGATGGTCGTTATCGTGGGAACCAAAGTGTTGGTTCATTTGTGATCTGAGAGTGATCACTGTATGATGATGGTGGTTATGAGATAACCCGTTCGGTAAGAGAGTCCAAGGAACTCAGAGCACAAGTTTGATTCACTGCATTCGTAGCATGTTGTCGCATTGCATTTAACCTACTTAATTGTCATGATATTGTTTGTCATTATGCTTATGCTTGTTGTGAGCTTGCAAGTACATTCAATGTACTGACCTGGCGTGTCATGCTAGATTTCAGGAAAGTCTTAACAGATCGGAATGCTTCCCGTGTCTAGATCGTGTCCACATCGGTGTCCCTGTGCTATGGAGTTCCGCTTCGTCGTCGTTCCGCTGCTGCGTAGTTCTCGTGATCGAGGCCCCCTTCATGTTCATTAAATAATGTACATATTGTTCAGCCGCACCGGGTGTGCCGCTTGGCCTCGCTACTTGATGTAATATCGCACCTATGTTTCCGCTAGCATCAATAAAGCGGATGTTTTCTGTACCAAGTTGTTGTGTGTTGCCAGAAGACTTGATCTCTGGGCTGGGAATGCAAGGTAAACCGGTTGCTCTGAGCCAGGGTGCCACAATGGGTGTCATCTGTAGGTATTTCCTGTAGAAAGAGGCCGCCATGTGGTGAATGGCTGCTACTCAGTCACTTTGCGGCTTGACACCGCATTGATCAATGACATGGGTCGTGGTGAGATGGCTTGGTGAGGTGTCTTTGCCCTCGTGAGTCCCGGCAGGCCCTGCCGGGATGCCTTGAATGCTTTCTTCCGGGGGAGCCCTTGTCCTTGCCAGGTCCGCCTGCCCGGCAAGGGAGGCTTTTCTCCTGGTGGTGTCTCGCTTCTCTGTCTTGGTCTTGGCCTTCTTAATCAGCATGCTGGTTCTTTGAAGATCTTGGTCTCTTGTATCTTGACACGGCCTTGGTGTTGTAATCTTGTTCTTGTGCCTATGCACAGTCAGGGCAACAATCCCAGGGTTTGTTGCACCAATAGAAGCCCCCGGGCCTGCCCCGATCGCGCTGCCGGGCGTCGTCGGGGTAGGTCCTAATAAGTGCACAGGCAGGGGCGTTGAAGAGGCTGACCTCTTGGAGTCTTCTTTGCTTTTTTCATTAATCTCGACTCTGGGCCAGTTTCCGGTTTCCCGCGCGTCGTGTAAAGCCAATCGTGGTGGTGCCATCTTTGCAATGGCCCGTGAATGACTTTAACGCACGGGGTAGAAACTGCCAATTCACTCTTCCCACCACGCCCTTATCCTTAGCCACGTATGCGGCATGCATCGCGCGGGGTAGGTAACGGAGGCGCGTGGCACGGGAGAGCATCAAGGCGAGGGCCCAGTCTTCTTGAATTGGCGGAGAGGGGCGGCGATTGCTTGTTGAGGGAGCGGCTCCCTTTCTTGCTCCGCCTATAAAAGGAGGGGTGGAGGGAGAGCCGAGCCATCCATCTCCGGATCCTTTCTTCCCCTGTTTTTGCCTTTCGTTGGTCATGTTGAAGAGAAGGGCCCGGGGCCAAGCTCCGGGCTCCAGCTTGCGCCTAGAGTTGTTGAATGTTGGCGTTCGGGGAGTGAGCCTGGTCCATGCTCGGAGAAGGCATCATGGACGGGCTGTTCGTAGTGCGGGAGATACCAAGCTCTCCCATTGTGAGGGAATGCTTGCTCCTTTTGCCACGGTTGTCTGCCCGTTGGGTAGTGCGGTGTCCAGCCTCGGGTCACCGCCGCTCGTGGTCTTGGCGATCGGGTCCTTGGCGTCTCTGGGGCGTGCCCGGGAGGCAGGGCTGGGAATCATCGGTAAACCCAGCACTGCCCCATCCGGGAGCCGTGGGGATGATGTCGACGAGAGGCGCGCCTTCCTGCCCGCCAAGGCGGGGAGGGGCGTGTCCCGAGCCCCCTAGCCGTCTTGGTCGCTTGCCGTCTCTCCGGGGAAGGCGTCGGGCTGGAGTCCTGGCGCTCCCCGAAGGCGATGGTGACAGAGAGAAAACAAGGGAAGGCGGAGAAGGCGGGTGGTGGAAGGTCAGGTCGGAGTACGATGGCGTGGATGCCTTCGCCTCCGACCGAGGACCTGCCGCCTCGTCTTTCCGCTCTTCCCCTCCCTCACCGGCACCATCATCACCAGCCTCCTTGGGTGACAGCCGGGGAGGGATGTTCCCTTGGTGTCTTCGCCTCCCCTCCAGCAGTCTTCCGGCTAAGCTTTGGTGGATGACTCCACCGGGTCCCAAGCCGGGGCTTCTTGCTGGTCCTGGAGGTGGTGACCAGGGAACGCCGCCCTGCTCCCGCGCTCCTCCTTCGCAGCCTCGCCACTCCCGGTCTTGTCAGGCTGCGCCAGGTGGGTTGCGACAGGACCGGGATGGGCTCCTGCTTGGGTGCCCTTTCTCGTCTTTTCCTCCTTCCACCGCAGTGCCTGGTGGAGGGAAAACGAAAAGAGGAGATTACAGGGCACTTATCTTTTCTTAATCTTAAACTTGCCGGTACTTGCCAAATTTTAGTTCAAATAATGTAATCTCTCGAGTCCATGTCTATGTTATGTAAGGTTTGTACTTGTATGACCAGCATATTAATGAAAAAGATGAACCTTGCCGGGAACTCGTGCATGTATATGTCCATGCAGAGGTGAAATGCCTCTTTATTTTAAATAAATGAGTTTTCCCTGGCAGGCTATCCTGCCGGTACCATTTCTTCGTTGCCGGGGAACTGAGCCTACCGGCAAGAAATAGAGGGACCAGCGCCCCGCCAACTTCTTTTCATCAAAGGCCACTACGACCATCCAGGCCGAAGCAACGTTCGAGCCAGGGACGGGAGCACCTAAGTTTCGAAGAGTGGCGGGGTTTTCTTATGCACAAGTTTTAGCTTACAGAACACTTATGGACAAGAGGTAGAACTTATCTGTTTGGTTCGCCGGGGATCGCAGCGTTGCTTCATCTCCCCATCTTCTTGCAGAAACCGAGTTCTCGGCAGGAACCTGCAGCTTTATGCAGATGAGAATGATGCAGGATGCGATCCTATCTATATGCATATGCAAATGCTCATGAAATGCTTATGCAAATGCTCTTGGAATGCTTATGCATGCATGCAACTTGGTCGGGGGCCCCCCCAGCGCTTCGTTTATTTCTTTGGTGCTCAGGGTCATCGCCTGGCTTTGCACAAGGAGTTACATGCAACTGAGGCAAGGCATGTACAAAAGGGTGGCTGCCGGGCAGGGCCCGACAGCCGCGCCTTACGGGTAGAACTTGCGGAGATGCACAATATTCCATGAGTTTTGCAATTGAATGCCATCTCCGGTCTCCAGACGGACTGCGCCAGGTCTGGTGACTCGTACTACCCAGTAAGGGCCTTCCCAACTTCGGCGTCAAATTGTTTGTACCCTTGGCGGACTGAACGCGCCTAAGGACAAGGTCGCCTTCCTCAAAACACCGGGCATGAACCCTGCGGCTATGATAGTGACGCAGGGCTTATTGATAGCGTGCAGCACGCGTAGCAGCCCGGAGACAGTTCTCCTCGAGTAGCACAGCGTCGTCACGCCGGTGCTGATCTTGCGCTACTTCGTCATAGGCAAGCACTCGAGGCGACCCGTAAATGAGTTCCATGGGGATAACTGCTTCCGCCCCATAGACCAGGGAAAAAGGAGTCTACCCGGTAGCTCGATTTGGTGTCGTTCTGAGGGACCATAGAACTACCGGCAGCTCATCGATCCACCGCCTGACATGCTTCTGCAGCGTATCAAAGGTTCTTGTTTTGAGTCCCCGCAGCACTTCAGCGTTCGCCCTCTCAGCTTACCTGTTGCTTCTGGGATGTGCGACAGAAGCAAACGAGATCTTGCTTCTGAGGGCATGAACATATTGCATGAAAGCGCGGCTCGTGAATTGGGTGTCGTTGTCGGTAATGATCCTTGCCGGGATTCCAAAACGACACACCAAATCTTTCAAGAACTTGATAGCTGATTGAGCAGTCACCTTTCTCACGGTAGCAACTTCCAGCCACTTTGTAAACTTGTCAATAGCAACGAACAAGAATTCAAAGCCCCCGATCGCTTGGGGGAAAGGGCCGAGGATATCGAGCCCCCAGACCGAAAATGGCCATGATAAAGGGATTGTCTGAAGAGCTTGGGTAGGCAGGTGGATTTTCTTGGAATGGAACTGACAGGCTTCACATTTGGTGACTAGCTCAACTGCATCTTGGAGGGCTGTGGGCCAATAGAATCCTTGCCCGAATGCTTTCCCAACCAGCGCCCTTGATCCAATGTGGGAGCCGCACATGCCTTTGTGTATCTCAGCCAGCAGTTCCTTCCCTTCTTCCCGGCAGATGCACTTCAATTTCACACCGTTGGGCCTCCTTCTGTACAGAGTGTCATCGATAAACTGGTACATACTGGCCCTCCGGGCTACTCTTTCAGCCTCATCTTGGTCATTGGGGAGTTCTCCGGTTTGGAGAAAGTGGACTATGTGCCTTGCCCAAGTTGGAGCCTGGGGCTCGGCAACAAGGACTAGCGGCACCTCCTCAACTGCGGGGGCACATTCCTCGTTCGCAGGGACCATGGGTCCGGCTGGAGGGTGCGGTCCAGCAGGTTGTGAGGAGTTGTTTCCGGCAGGGTCCCTGCTAGGAGCGAATGGCTCTACCGGGAGAGGCTTACCGGAGTCCAGCTTTCTCCTTTTCCGGGCCATTGTTGCTGGGGATACGGAGAGCTGAGTAAGATGGAGAACAAAAGTTCCTAGTTCCACAGGAAGCTTTTGGGCAGCACACTTTGACAGGTGATCAGCTATGCTGTTTTCCGCACGAGGTATGTGCTCTGTTTGCAACCTATCAAAGCGCTCCTCTAATCTTCTCACTTCCTCAACGTATGCCTCCATCAATGGACTTTGGTAATCCTTGTTGACTTGTCTCACCACAAGCTGTGAGTCTCCTCGAATGATCAGCTTCTTGATTCCCAATTCTGCGGCAATCCTAAGCCCAGCAAGGAGCCCTTCATACTCTGCTGTATTGTTGGTTGCCTCTTCCCAGGCAAAATGCATCTGGACGACGTACTTCAAGTGTTCCCCGGAGGGAGCGATGAGAAGCACTCCATCCCCTGCACCTTGTAGGGAAAAAGCACCATCAAAATACATGATCCATTCTTGGGGCGCCTCCTTGCCGGGGATAACTGTTTCTGGCACGTCCTCGTCAGGGGTTGGCGTCCATTCTGCAATAAACTCTGCCAATGCCCTGCTCTGGATTGTTGATGTGCTCTCAAACTTCAAACCAAAACTGGATAACTCCAAAGCCCACTCCACTATTCTGCCAGTAGCCTCAGGGTTCCGGAGTATCCTTTGCAACGGGAAGCGAGTGACAACCGTGATCTCATGGGCTTGGAAGTAGTGGCGCAGTTTCCTTGAGGCCATGATGAGGCCAAAGATCAACTTTTGCATGCCAGAGTACCTCGATCTAGCCCCCTGTAGCAGGGAACTGACGAAGTACACTGGGCGCTGCACCACTTTCTTCCTTGCCGTGTCCTTGGGGTTGTCTTCGCTGCCGTGCTTATCTCTGTCCTGATCCCTATCTGACTCTGCCGGTCTTTACTCACTCTCTGTTTCATCCGCTTCCCGCTGCGCCATCAAGGCTGCACTAACCACTTGATTGGTTGCCGCCAAGTATAACAGCAACGGCTCTTGCGGTTTGGGAGCAACCAAGGTGGGCACAGAAGATAGGTAGGCGTTCAACTCTTGCAAAGCCGCATCTGCTTCTGGAGTCCACTTCATGGGCCCTGCCTTCTTCAAGATTTTGAAGAACGGCAAGGCGCGCTCGGCAGATTTGGAAATGAATCTGCTTAGCGCGGCAACGCACCCTGTCAGATGCCTTACATCTTTGACCGTCTTTGTTGCTTGGATCTGTTCGATGGCTTGGATCTTATCAGGGTTGGCTTCGATCCCCCGATGGGATACAAAGTACCCGAGCAACTTGCCGGAGGGAACACCAAATACACACTTCTCCGGGTTGAGCTTCAAGTTGATCTTGCGCAACAAATGTCTCCTCCAAATCCTGGAGAAGGGTTGATCTGTCCTTGGTTTTGACCACAATATCATCCATATAAGCCTCAATGTTTCTGTGCAGTTGTGGCCCAAAACCAATCTGGACTGCCCTTGCAAAAGTAGACCCGGCACTCTTTAATCCAAAAGGCATGCGGATAAAACAGTACGTACCACACGGGGTGATGAACGAGGTCTTCTCTTCGTCTTCCTTGGACATAAAGATTTGATGATACCCAGAATATGCATCCAAAAAGGAGAGCAAATCGCAGCCTGAAGTGGAGTCCATGATCTGGTCGATGCGCGGCAAGGGAAATGGGTCTTTCGGGCAAGCCTTGTTGAGATCTGTGAAGTCTATGCAAAGTCTCCATTTCCCATTGGCCTTCCAGACAACCACTGGATTTGCTAACCATGTTGGATGCAGCACTCCTCTGACCAAACCAGCTGCCTCAAGTTTCTTGATCTCCTCTGTAATGAACTGTAATGAACTGCTGCCTCTCCAAGGCCTGCTTTCGGACTTTCTGCTTGACAGGTCGGGCATGTGGGCAGACAGCAAGGTGGTGCTCGATTACCTCCCTGGGAACACCGGGATATCAGATGGTTGCCAGGAAAACACATCGATATTCGTCTGCAGGAAGGCAACGAGCGCGCTTTCCTATTTGTCATCGAGGGTGGCGCTGATGGTGAAAGTACCATTAACGCCAGCCAGCCCTGCCGGGACCTTCTTCACTTGTGGAGCAGCAACCTTGGATCTCTTGTTGTTGGAACTCTCCGGCAAGTCATCAACAGGCGCAGCGCACTCCGAAGAGGCGCGCTTCCCGAATTCCTTGCCGGAGCCCTTACTATCCTTCTTCTTCCCTCTGTTCTCCTTGGCGGGAACTGCCGCTGCTGCTGCCTCTGCCGCGACTGCGTCCCGGTACATCTTGTCCACACAAATGATTGCGTCTTTCTCATCTGATGGGACAGAAATGACTCCAACTGGCCCTGGCATCTTCAAGACGTTGTAGGCATAGTGGGATGCCGCCATGAACTGAGCCAGGGCTGGGCATCCAAGGATTCCATTGTACGGCAAGGGGAGGTCAACCACATCAAACACAATCTTTTCAGTCCGGTAGTTCAGCTCTCCCCCAAACATCACAGGCAACGTGATCTTTCCCTTAGGATGACTCCTGCCGGGATTAACTCCTTGAAACGTGCCGATGACTTTTAACTTATCCTCTGCTATCTGAAGCTTGCTGATAATCTTTGGGGAAATCAGATTCAACCCGGCCCCGCCGTCCACCAACATCTTCATGACCTTGAGGTTGCGGATTGTTGGAGAGACCAACAACGGCAAACATCCTACCGCGGTGGTGAGGTTAGGATGATCCTCTTCACCAAAAATGATGGGCGTGCATGACCATTTGAGTGGTTTCCGGGCCCCTGGCGCTGGTTCCATGGCATTAACCTCATGCGCCCACCGCTTGAGTTGGCGGTGAGAGGCGTGTAGGGACGCACCCCCGTCAATGCACAGGGCGTCAGTGGCCTTCTGGAACTCCTGCTCACTGGTTTCCTCTTCATCCCCTTCATCACTCTCATCACCGCAGGCTTCCTTCTCTCGTTCCCTGGCGGGTTTCCCTTTGTTCCGAAGAGGTCTGCCTGGGTGATTTACTTCACCGCCACGACCCTTACCGCCAGCAACATCCTGTCCCTTTTCCTTGTCACGCTTCTCATATTCTGCTTTCTGTCGCTTGACAAGCTGCTCAACCTGATAACACTCTTGAAGGTCGTGGCCCTTGGTCCGATGGATCTTGCAGTACGGTCCATCACCTTTCCTGGCCTTTTCGGCGGCCGCGGCCTCCCGGCAGTCAGAGCACACGGCAGCTTCCTTGCCGGGGGTTTCGGCCTTAACCTTCTTGCCGGTACTAGGGATACCCGACCCTTTAACAGACATTACCGTCTTATCCTTGCGCTTCTTATTGCGCTTCTTGCTCTTCTTCTGACTGGTGGACTCATCATCATCCTCTGAATCAACATTAATGCAATCCTCCTCTCCGGGCAGTTTTCTTCCCTCCTCCATCCGAGCACACTTATCCACCAAGGTGTAAAGTTCCTTCACAGTCTTGGGCAACCGTACATTCATCTTGGAACGAATGTTTCGGTTGCGCACATTGGACTAGAAGGCGGCTATCACAGCTGCTGGATGGATATTTGGGATGTTTCTGTGGACTCTGCTAAATCTCTGCAAATACTTCCGGAGAGTCTCTCCTTCTTTCTGCTGAAGAAGCTGCAAATCGCTGGGCCGACCTGGTTCTTGATGGCCACCAGTGAAGGCGCCAATGAACTCATGGCACGAATCAGCCCATGACGAAATGGAGTTCTCTGGCAGGTGCATCAGCCAAGACCTCACATTGGACTTGAGAGCCAAAGGGAAGTAGTTGGCGAATACCTTCTCATCTCTTCCCCCGACAGCTTGAGCAGCGATGGTGTAGATGCTCAGAAACTCTGCCGGGTTCAGCCTCCCATCGTACTTCTCGGGTATCTCTGGCTTGAACGTGCGTACGGACGGCCAACGGACTTGCCGCAGCTCACGAGTAAAGGCAGGGCACCCAACCTCGAAAGGTAGGTACCCACCAGTATCGAGTGCAGGCTCGTCGACGTCGGGACCGTCACACCCATTGGCCCGGCGGTGGGCGTCGCGGTGTTGCTCAACAACAACGCGCGCGTCTCCCCTCCGCCTGTCCTCCGGGGCATGCTGCCGGCCTGGACGCGCTCGAGCGTCAGAAGAGGCCGTCGAGACGCCATCAGGTTCTTGATTCCGCTGCGCCCGCGCTAGCTGCCATGGCGGGGATTGTACCGTGGGGGTGGCCCCTTTCGTACGACCAGTAGCACGGGCCATTGTCGTCGCTTGAGGAGGCCATGGCGGGCCAGCTCGCTGCGAGCCCCCAGCCTCGGCGAAGCCGAGCAGGCTCTGGATGGTGGCACGCCATTCATCCATCTGCTGGGCCGCTGGCGGAAACCTCAGTAGCAGTTGAGCCCGCGCCATGGCCTCCGTAGCAGTACTTGGTATGGGCGATGATGACGCAGATCGCGCCGTCGCCCGGCTCCTGACGGGGTCAGCAGCGACCGTATCACGTCGCTGTTGCGGGGCGGCCACCTGGATGGTATGGTGGCGCGGTGATGGCGCTTGAGGGTCAGCAGCTCCACTAGGCGCAGCAGCCTAGTCGACTCGTCCTGGGGGAGGTGCACGCGCTGCGGCCGCCACCGTGGTGGGGGCGGTCGGAGGGCGGCGATTCACCCTGGACCAAGCACCATTGTTGTGGCTGTGCCCGTCGGTGAGGGAAAGGAGTGTGGATGGAGTAGCACCTTCACCCGTACCTCGCGGAGCGTGACCATCGGGGTGTTGCTGATGTTGCTCTCCTCAGCGTCTCCTGCTCCTGTTTCGACCGCAGGGGAAATGGTGACGGTGCCGCCTGCCCCGACCACAGGCCCAGCGGCGTCCACACTCTCGTGCGCCTCCGCGTCCCTCGTAGCATTGGTGGCTGCGGGCGGCGGCGCCTTCGAGGTGGATGGGTGAGCAGCAGCACCGGGCTTCTTCTTGGGCACCATTGCCGACGGCGTCGTGGAAGACGAAGATGGTGATGAAGATGATGCGCTGTGCACGCTTTCAGGTTCGCGCAAGCGATCCCCCTACCTGTCGCGCCAAAGATGTCGCGGGAAACCACGGCCACCTATGGGGCCAAGGGACCCCTTGCTGGTTCGGCAGGGGGGATGTCACGTTGCACAAAGAGCAGAAGAACATGGGGCAGCACGGCAGAGATCACACGGGCAATTTTACCC
Organism: Thinopyrum elongatum; assembly: GCA_011799875.1. Lineage (NCBI taxonomy): Eukaryota > Viridiplantae > Streptophyta > Magnoliopsida > Poales > Poaceae > Thinopyrum > Thinopyrum elongatum. Next base: position 78,551,254 of record CM022302.1, on the reverse strand, counting down.
AGGTTCGGGCCGCCGCGAGGCGTAAAACCCTACTCCTGCTTTGGTGGATTGATGGTGGAAAAGTGGTAGTGGAGCGTAGTACACTTGCCCGGTAGGCTCGCCCTGGGGAGGCAGTGACTACGCGCGTACGAGCGTGGGGATGTTCAACTTTCCAACCCTTGCTACGGTTGCCATGGGCCTCCTTTTATAGGTAAAGGGGTCACCACAGTGGCAAAACAGTCATTACGCACTGATAAGATAGCAAACAGTGCTATCATACCTAATTCTGCAGGCTGACAGAGTGCATTAAATGCACCACTCAACGTCACATCGTTGCTCGCCCGGCAAGCCTTGCCGAGCTCGTCTTGCCAGCTCCATGTCTGCTTGCTTGACACATCACAGGACCGGTGTCATCTGTAGGTATTTCCTGTAGAAAGAGGCCGCCATGTGGTGAATGGCTGCCACTCAGTCACTTTGCGGCTTGACACCGCATTGATCAACGACGTGGGTCGTGGTGAGATGGCTTGGTGAGGTGTATATGCCCTCATGAGTCCCGGCAGGCCCTGCCGGGACGCCTTGAATGCTTTCTTCCGGGGGAGCCCTTGTCCTTGCCAGGTCCGCCTGCCCGGCAAGGGAGGCTTTTCTCCTGGTGGTGTCTCGCTTCTCTGTCTTGGTCTTGGCCTTCTTAATCAGCATGCTGGTTCTTCGAAGATCTTGGTCTCTTGTATCTTGACACGGCCTTGGTGTTGTAATCTTGTTCTCGTGCATGTGCACAGTTAGGGCAACAGACCCAGGGTTTGTTGCACCGACAAGGACTAACTACTTGTTGGAGAAGATTAGGCACGGAGTTGGATGAGGAGGATAGCAAAACCAATCTCCCTTTCTGCAGTCCCACAGAAATCTAAAAATGTTGCCCGTGTGACATTTTGGCGGTACTGCACAAAACACTCTTAAGAAAAAAGTGATTTGTGCAGTTCACCAAAAGGTCGCAATAGCAACGAGGTGAAATGGATAGCCCTGTTTGCAAAAGGAGGTAGAAAGGAAACAATTACTGCCCAATAACACGAGTTGAAGACACATACGCCGACAAAAAAGAAGCATATTCCATGTAATAAGGGAAAGATAGCAGCATGGTGGTTTATCAAAAACGGTTTGAGGATGAGATTAAAAGATGGAAAGTACGCCGGCCGAGATACGTTTTAAGCAAACAACTAAAGAAGATCCACATGCAGGATTTTCCACATGCAGCAATGTGGGAACATGGGCAGTGGAGCAAGGCTGGAGGAAGCTGTACCTGAGGGTCGTCGAGATGTAACTAGGAGGGTGCCGGCGGCCAGGATCTGCCCATACTGCGGCAGCGAGCAAGTGGCGAAGGCCCTACCGCGCCGGAGCTTGGTCAGAGAGAACGGCGGGTACCGCAGATCGGGACGTGCTGCCTCAACGCCGTCGAACGGAGAAACGATGCACATCCTCCCTTTCCGCCGGCGGACGGGATGCGGCCGGATCAGTGACCAACGGTGAAAGAGAGAGAGGCCACCGCCGCCTTGTGTGAGATACCCTAAAGAGAGACAAACCCCGGCAGGCAGGCTCCATTGTATATAGTGGAGCAGATTTTTCTTTTTTCCCGACGACAATCGTTTTATATTCTGTACGTGCCATTGAGGAATATAACTTTATGTAATACTAACGTGTCAAGTCGAACTTTGTTGCGTCTACGCGTGGTACACGACCCTCCTTCGAGTAAACAACCGCTACACGCGACAAATTATCACGTGGGCTGCCTTTTCATACAGAAATGAACTCCACCGTGTACCCGCGCGGGTGTGGCCGGGAACGAGACGTGAGTACGTGCGTCGTGCGTGCACCTCTTCTTTAGGTGCAGGTACGTACGTGGGTGGGTGTGAGAGAGATGCTTTGTGCGAAACGAGTTATTCCACCACACTTGGGGCTAGGGTAACAACTTGGTACCACATTTGTGCCAGGGCACAAAAAACCACCAACTTTGTGCCTAATCTGTAAGGGCATGTACAACGGCGTCCACTTAGCCGTCTGTAAGACCCGCCACGTTGGATATTTTTCTATGTGGAGAGAAGAAAGGGAGGAGAGAGAAGGAGGCTATCTGCAATTTGGCAGACGGTCGGTAACCCAGAAAAATCGCTAGCTATCGATAGGCTATTCCCGGTGTACGTTTAGCCGTCTGTAGCGAGTAGTTCCATCCGCCTAACCGCTGTGTTTTTTATCATCGATATTTCCTAATTTTTGTGTGCTACAGATAGACAAAGAGACGGCCTATTGTACAGGCTGCTTTTAAGGCTATCTATAACTGACATGGGGGACTGCTATAGACGGAGGGTATCTAAACTGATGTACATGCCCTAATGCGGATCACTGATTGTCCGATTTGCTAGTGAAAACAGGGAAACTGACAGGTTGGCCCCACCTGTCGGGATGATGTGGCAAAGACCAAAACTTTGACCAGCTGATGTGGCAAAATAAACGTCGGTCCCACCTGCCAATGACTGTACCGCGATCTTTTTCACATCTCTATCTAAGGGGCATTCCGTCGAGCAGGTTCTGGGCGGCCGGAGTACGTTTTAGGCGTCGTGCCTCCGGTGATCACGGTGAAGGCCGGCGTGGAGAGGAGGCGCTCGCAGTTGCCTCTACGTTTTTGTCTCCACGGGAGCCGCGAGTGCAGTCGCTTCGATAGCCCAACCGGCCGCCATGCCTAGCGCAAGGAGCCGTGGGAGCCATCGCGTCGCACAGCCCGACCAGCCGCCATGGCCAGCATGAGGAGCTACGCCACCAACGCGGTAACTACAGGCTGGCAGAGGTGTGGCAGCAAGGAGCATGCACGCTCACAAACACCAGATGCGCACGGCGCACGCACACATCAAGCTAGAGCACGCACACGCACACAGAGAGAACTCACGTTGGCCGTCCAAATTGAAGCGCGCTGACCATCGTAATCATGGCTAGACGTTCAAATTGAAGACCGGTGTGCTCCCATGGCTAGAGCCTTGTCCGTCCCGCCCAATTTCACCTGCTTGTCGACGCGGCCGGAGACACGTGGAAGATGCACCACCGCTCAGTTCGTGAAGATCAGCGGGCCTGAATTCCAACACATCTGCTGCTCCCATGGCCGGAGAGGCAGCAACCACTTGCCCGCGGCTCCCATGATCGGCTCTTCGGTGCGCCGGCACTCGCCGCCACACGGCCTCGCCTATGCGGACAACGTAGGGATGTCAAGCGGTCCTGGATCCGGTGAGATGGCATCCAGTGAAGCCGCATCGCAGAGGAAGGATGGGCGACATGGGTCGACTTGGGAGGCAGCAACGGTCGAAATCGCCGGAATACCTGCCGTCGAGAGAGAGAGAGATGAGGAGGAGGAAGAAGAAAATAGGAAAAAGAAGATGGGAAGATGACAGGTGGGACCCTCGTCCACATCAGCATATTGTCCACATAGGTACGCCAAGTCAGCCTGACAGGTGGGGCCAACCTGTCAGTTTCCCGGTTTTCGCGAGCAAATCGGACAATCAATGCTCCGCGTTACAGATTAGGCGCAGAGTTGTGGTTTCTTGTGTCCTGGTACAAATGTGGTACTAAGTTGTTACCCTAGCCCTAAGTGTGGTGGTTTTGCATAAATAACTCGTGCGAAACAGAGGCAATGTGTTGATGATATCTCAAACAAAAAAATGTAACATATGCAATGTGTGTGAAACAGAGTCATAGATATATCATATATAGAGGGAGCGATCCACGAGAAGAAAGTGGAGGGATCATCGGCGTGAGATATCGATAGAATCGAAAACAGGGATGAAGTGTGTGGGTGCGCGATCGATAAAGAGTGCCATCGAATTTGTGTTTGCCCACGTCAAAGATACAGGGCGGCTGGCCTACTGGAATGTGAGAGGGCAGAGGTGCAGTTTTTCTCTGTGGCATGGATACCTACCTACAACGTTCGACTATCGGTGTGTGGGGGGGGGGGGGGGGGATGGGGGCAGGGTAAAGCTTCTCCTCATCAAATTCATCAAACCACCACTTACCTGATAAAAAACTTAGACCAGACCCTACACGACCCGCCCTACCTAGCAACCGCCCTCACAATCAACTACAAATCCTCACGTAACACCCTGTAAATCTGTCTATCAATCCCAATACACCCAAATACCCAAAGACAACTAAACGTGTCCTTCCTCCCTTTAACGCCGCAATTTCAACATCTACTATCCCAATTATTAAGCACTGAATTCTCCCCCCCCAACCTATCAGTTTCCTTGCTCTACACAGTCACTACCCACTACGCTCTCAATACACATCTAACAAAAAAAACTACCCCGCGCACTTTTGCGTTATGTCCCACCCGCCCTTTCCAAATCACCTACCACCTAAATAAATGTCTCTTCTTTCCACATGAACCATGTTCCCCTGCTCCCAATAAGACGGTCTTCCTTAGTTGCCCTCTCCGGATCTTAGCTCTCTGTTAGCTTCTTTTACTTTTCCCATATACCAATTAAACAGAAAACCACCCAATCTATCGAACAAAACAAAACTCACATACACACACCAGAGAGATCACACTCACTACTCCTCAATCCCAAAAAACTATAACTCAACCCCAACCCCCTTTCCCCTTACTACTACCCAAACCTAGTTATCGACCAGCTTATCTACCCAAACCCTCCCCCCACCTCTCACCCCAGATCTCCGTCAAACCCTCATCCCATAAAAATTACAAACCTCGTAACTCCACACCCAATGGATAAATATATACCAGACCCACACCTTTCCCTCAATACATCTGCCTCTTCAAATCTAATACCAAAATACCGAATGATCTAAGAATTTAACTAACAAACCAAACAACATTCCACAAAACATATCAAATCCAATCAAACATTTCACAGAAAACCGAATTAAAATAAAAATTTAAAGATGAGACCTAACTATAGAGAGGTAGATCGACTAGTATATGTGTGGAGAAGGAGAGAGACCTAGCTATGTATTGAGGGAGATCGATCGGCATCCATGCATATGTGAAGTAGAGGAATAAGGTTGGGAGAAAGACAAAGGTAGAGTGTCGGAGGGTTGGTGGTGGAGTTGCTTCTCACAGATGGTGGGAGAGGCCTGCTAGGCAAACGGAGGGTACGAGTGCAATATCAATAAGAGAGGGGATGTCTGCCTGTCTATGCACGTGCGTGTGAGAGACGGGTCGGGAGGTATGCAAGGATGATGAGGGGGGACGATATGGTTGTGGTAAGTAGACGTAACTATAGGAAGATCAATCGTCGTGTGTCCGAGAAAGGGAAATACATAACTAGTGAGGTAAGTCGATCGGTGCGTGGGAAAAAAGAATTATAGTCTACCTAGCTATATGTAGGGAGGTCGGTACATATACATGCATGCATGTGTTAGAAGCAAATAAGGTCCAGAGAGAAGGACAAGGGGAGAGGGGTGCGGCTAGGAGGAGTGTGTGAGTATGAGATCGATGAAAAGAGGGGCGGGAGTGTGCACCTACGTGGAACCGTATTGGACATAGGGGGGCATGGACGGTGAGAAGAGAAGAGGGGAAGTGTGTGTTTGTGGTAGGCACACTTGGCTAGAGAGGTATATCGACCGGTGTGTGCCGGAAAGAAGGAGCCGGGGGGCCTACACACACCGTGGGTGAACGACCAAAAGAGAAACAAATGTGCGCGATGGAGGGGACGCTAAGGGAGGGTGAGAGGGGGGCAGGCGTGTGCATGCACGATAGAAAGTTAGCGCTAGCTAGCTACAAAGAGAAGAGGATCGTGAAGGTGTAAAAGACGAACAGAGATCATAATTCATTATAAAAAAGTGGATTCGGATATTTGAAGAAGATATCATAGTGTTTTAAACAGACGCATGCATGAATGAATATATATAATGGTGATACGCATGGTGTGGTTATAAACATGTTATACTACATATAATATATAGAACATTGATTATAATTTGGGATAATGTGTGGCTTTTGCAGCTCAGGGCTAAATACTTGTCATAATGTAGAGGGCGGGGCACTATACTTTGTGTGATAAACACGGTGTACGTATGCAACATGGTTTAGATTATGAATATCTAGTTAGTAGATCAAATGTACTATTATTTGGATTCAACATCAAGTGTATTCAAAAATTTGAATTCGAGTTCATATAGTACACATAGTTCATATCTATCTCTATAGTAATCATGTGGTGTGTTGTTAAGGTAATACACGAATGATGGTTTAAGTTGGCAACAATCATGATTGTAGATTCTTATTCAAATAGAGAAACGAATTCAAATTTAATTCAAATTGCAGCGGTAGTATAGACATTTGGAATGCACTAAAATATTCGTATGAGTAGGTTACATGCATTATACAGCCAGCGAAAAAATTTAATTGGACATAACATGGATTCATAGCTTTGAATAGCATTCGTACAGTAAAACGGGACAAGACTCTCTCTTTGTGTGGTGTGAATAGTTTTATTTTTTTCGTTTTTTTCGTTGAGGGAAGTGCGAATTGATTTGGTACGTACAAGTACAATATTACACGTTAGGCTTGTCCCTAAAATTCAACCCGCGCCTTGTTATATCCCGAAAATTCAGATATCGTGCTCCCAAAACTCGCGCCTTCACAACCCGCGCCTTGCTATCCCAAAATTACAACGCGCGCGAAAACTCCCTCCAGCTGCCAAATCCTGACACGCGAAATCCCCCTTCTAACCCTGAGCCGAAAGGGCCGCTAGTTCAAATCGGTGGGGGTACTTTTGTAACACACCCTACATTTTGGACAAGCGCGTCCCTAAGCCATGGTTCCCCCCTCCCATTGCCTCCTTTTCGCCATTCAAAATCCCAGGACGCCATAACCTCTCTGCTCCAGCCGCGAAACCCCACCCTTCTCCGCCCGCCACCTCACCGCTGCCCAGCCGGAGCCTCTTCCCCGATGACGTCGTCCACCGCAACAGCTCGATGTCCCTCATCCACCTCCCCAGATGAGGATCCGTCGTCGATCTCGTCATCCCGCCGGTTCAGCCGCCCCGTCCTCCACCTCCAAGGAGCTGCTCCGACGATCGCCTCGTCTATCGCGGCGGCTCCATCCCCACAGCACCGCCTTAACATGCTCCACCGGAACCGCAACATCCTCACCAACTCCTCGGACGAAGCCGAGGCCTACTCGGCGCCACCAAAGAGGTTGTACACTCATCGCATCGCACCTTCTCCTTAACTCGACCTCCCGGTGCCGACCATGCTCCATCCCGCACCCCCATGGCGCGGCTACCTCGAAGCCGGTGCCGCGGGTCACATCTCCACGGCGGCTCTCCCCCAGTGCGAGGCCCCTTCGGCGGTGGCGTCCATACCAGCCGGATCTGCTGCTGCTGCTCCGGCTCTCGCTAGCGTTGCTGCTGCTGCTCCGGCTCTCGCTTGCTTGCTCGCACTGCTGTTGCTGCTCCGGCTCTCGCTCGCTCGCGCTGCAGCTCTGCTCTCCCCCTCGCTCGTGCTGCTGCTCTGCTCTTGCTCTCGCTCGCGCTGCTGATGCTGGTACACGGGCTACTGCAGCTACACGAGTTGTTGCTCTGGCTCTAGTTCTTGCTGCTCCTCCAGGCGCTGCTGCTCCGGCTACTATCTGCTACTGTGTTCCCCGTCGATCGCCTGCTGATTTAGATCACTGTATCTCTACTACTAGTGCTCGAGCGGCCTAAACTACATGTAAAGTGCCTCTGTGCTACCAGTGCGTTCAGTTTAGACAGTAACATTCAGATTCCACAGTAAATTTCAGTTTCGACAGTTAAGTCTAGAGTTAACAGTTTTTACCTCATCTGTTGTAGTGAGGTGTTTTTTGGTGATGTAAATTTTACATCTATCACTTTTTGGTAATGTATTTTACATCATCTATTGGAGATGCTATTAGAATCCCACTTGAGATTAACGATGTCTGTCTTGTACTGCTTCAGCCTCGACGTCTTACGGCTCGCCGGAGCTGCTCCAATGATGGAACAATCCATCACAACTGAGCAGTGCCCTAGACGCCGTCTACAGATTCCTCAGATCTTCCTCCACACCTCCAACAGCCACCTCTGCCTCAACTTCTTCAGCGGACAACCCAATGATGCCGAGGTCGACACGGCTACGGCAAAGAGGTCGTGCACTTGTCGCATCACTTATTACTCTACATTCATGTCGATCCATTAGGACTATTTTGGTTCAAAGGAAAAACTGAAGGAAAAACATAGCAATAGGAAATTTTCCTATGGCACTCTACTATTCAATTATTCATGCATTTTGTTGAAAGGAATGGAGCAAAACATCCACGTGGACCTACTTTTCAAAATCCTATGCATGCAAACAAGACCAAGTGCATTAGTGTCAGAATAACATTCTAACTGTACACGCTTTCATATGGTTTCACTTTAATTTGGCCATGTTTCTTTGCATTCCTCTGCTCTTCCAATTCCTGTGAACCAAACACTCAAGTTGACAGAAATCCTGTGTTTACAAATGCTATGTTTCCCACGTGCATTCCTATCCTATTCCGGTGTTTTTCCTATCCCTGCGTTTTTAGAATCCTGCAAGCCCAAGGAGCCCTTACAGAATTACTTCAGTTACAGGTAGGTGTCGAAGAAAACTTTGTGTGGTTTGTCCTGCTCCTGCCGCGACGTCGTCCACCTCACCTGAGCTGCTCCATCGACAGAAGCACCCACCAAACCAGACATCACGACTCCTGACCATCTTTCGCCGCCTCAGATCTCCTTCCCTGCCGCTGGCACCCACCGCAACGGCATCATCATCATCGACTCAGCAGATGAACCTGAGGAGTACACGGGTCCACAAAAGAGGTCGCACTCTTTTGTTTCTGCTTATGTTATGCATTGCTTAATATTACCTGCTACTTTATTGTCCTGTTCACCTCTTAGACTGCAAGTCAGGTCCAAATTAATGTTCAAACTTGAGTTTTAAAATTAGTTGTGGGGCACATATCGAGGCAGCAATGAATAGTATCTCTGTCTATTATCTGGTTCACCCAGGGTATGCCTATGTTGTTCATCTTGGGTGGGAAACAAATAGTAAAGCAATCATCATCTGTCTTTTTATTAAACTAGCACATATGCCCGTGCGTTGCAACGGGAGATAAAATAGTATGCATTTAAAGTCAGTGAGAATTATATGTACATGCAAAACCCTGTGTGCACATGAAAAATGAACGTTTAACTTCTTGGTTTCGCGTCGTGTGAAGGAATCAATCTGCTATTTTTCAATTCATTGATCGAAGACATTTAAGAATTTTGTTACGTCATCGTACGCGAGAGAAGGCCCATGAGTTATTCAATCTACTCTTCCTTTCAATCATTTCAATCGAGCGGATTTTAAGGTATGAAGATTCTGAATATTGTAGGAAACATGAACAATTTTTTAAATCCTAAACAGTTTTTGAAAATTATGTACACTTTCGAAAAATCGTGAACAAAATATGAAAGGGAACATCTTTTAAAATTCACAAACATTTTCTAGAAAAAACAATTTTTTTATAAAAACATGAACATTATTTGAATTTGTGAACATTTTTTTAAAACAGGAACATGTGTTGAAAATAGATAATATTTTTAGAAAATGCGTATCTTTTATACACGAACATTATTTCTAATTTTGAGAATTTCACTAAAACATGAATATTTTTCAAATTTGGAACATTTTTTAAATGCCATTTTCTTTTTAGAAATCCCAAACAATTTTGAAAAACAATATTTTTTATAAAAAAGGGCAAATTTTTGCAAGTTCCGATTATTTTTTAGAATAGCAACAAAGTTTTGGAATTCTAAACATTTTCCATTTTTTTATAATTCTGATTTTTTTTTTGAATTTTGAATTTACGAAATAAATTCTAAAATAAAAATAAACTTGAAAGAGAAAAAAGAGATAGCAAAAGGAGAATAAAAATAGAAGTAAAACACAGAAAAACAAACAAAATGGGCCAGCCCATTATTGGTTGTCCTGTGCGAAACTCCGACTATTTGTCGCCCAGTGTGGAAAATAGTTTTTTCCCAGATGCGTGGCCAGAAAAATAAGTGGGCTGCTTCGCTGGTCCACGGCGCGCGGCCCACTTACATAAATTATTTTTCTAGCAGACAAATGCATAAGAATTTAGTACCATCTCGGGTAGAAAAAAAATTATTTTTGGCGGTGAACGGATGAAAAAATTGGCGAAACGCACTTTGCTTTATTAGTAGGTATAGATTAAAGCTATCATCAGCCTACTATCATTATTTTTGGATCCATCCACTGGTTGTTACCATCACTCTAGATTTCTGCATGCTCTCCTTAGATAATCTCACTATATTTTTTTCGTATGCATGTCAGATATTGTACACAGTCATGCTGAACATGTAGAGAAAAAGAGAAGAGTTTTGCGCGGCAATACAATGTCATGCAGACATCGCTCCATGGTGGGTTCAATGGCAAACCCTCCCCCCCCCCCATCTTCAGATTGTAATCCAGAGGAAGATATCTGTTCTGAGGCGGATTCAGACGCAGCTGACCACTCCTACTTACCCCCCAAGGTGTTTGCTCTAACTTGGCATGATGATGTTAGTCATATCATGCATATGTTGCTTTGCAGTGCCTACTTTCGACATCATATATGTCATCTGCTTAGTTTAGACATGTTCTGTATTGCCACCTGTTTAGTTTCTATATCATATATGGGAATTATGCAGTCTCATCTCTTTTAGCCAGCCATAATATATGTGAAATATGCAATGCCATCCTGTTTAACCAAGCATCATATATTTGAATGATATCTTGCCCATCCTTTTCTTCATTACATTTCCATTTGTCGACAATGTTTGTACATTAAACTACTCTTCCTGTGAATCAGCCATTTATGTGGGTGATGGAAAAATCTGGAGTGAAAACAAGGTCTTCAGAGCAGACAGTGCTATCTGTCGAAGCAGATCTCTTGCTGGGTCCCGATAGCTCCTCAGAGATGGATTCAGAGATAGATGACCAGTCCTATTCCCCAACCGAGGTGTATGCTCTAACTTGGCACGGTTATACTGCTCATATCATGCATATGGTGTCTTGC
>CM022302.1:78408923-78540185 GCA_011799875.1 Thinopyrum elongatum | reverse complement strand
ATTGCATAGTTTAGACATCATATACACAATATTCAACACCATGTTCTTAGTTCAGACATCATATATGTGAATGCCCTCTGCTTAGCATATAAATCACATATGTGAATTAAATCGTGCGATCCTGATTACTTAGATAACATGTATGTGAATTATGTCATGCGAACCTGTTTACTAAAGACATCATATAATTATCTCATGCCATCCTGTTTAGTTAGTCATCATATCTTTGAATTATGTCATGCTATGCTATCCAGTTTAGATAGACATCATATATGTGAAATTATGTCATGCTATCCTTTTTAGTTAAACAATATACATGTCAACTATTTCATGCCCTCTTTTTCCACACTATCTATTGCATCTGTCTCTCATACAATGTCTGTACATTCAACTATGTTTCATGTTTATCAGCCATTTGAATTGGAGCGGGTGATGGCAGTATCTAGCGGAGTAAAAACACGGTCTTCAAATAAAACAGTGCTACCTCTTGGTGGAGATAGCACCCCGGTTGTACATGCACGAGAACCAGCCCTACCACACATAACCCAGACTCTCGCAGATTGTACCCCTACTGCGATGCACAGAGAACCAGCTTCACCCAATCTAACCCCAACCCCAGCAGATAGTAACCCAGTTTTTGTTGACACAGCATCATCTCCACCACAGAGCTCCCATACAAGAGCAGTTAGTAAGGCAGCTCCAGTGCCCAAAGCGCTAGTACTACCACGGCGAACCCCAACTCCACCAGTTAGTACACCTATTCCTATGGAGGAAGCACAACCAGCCATTCGTAGTTTAGCATCTATCGCATTTGATGTTGTTAAATCCTATGTGCGTATCTTCCCATCATGGAAATATTATACTGAAGATGAAGGAAAATGCCAGTTGCAGGTGTTTGTCCAGGAGTTATGTGTAAGTAATGTTATTCATGGCAATTACTTTGCTTTGTCCCATACATTCTACCTCCATGACGGTTATAATACAACAAATTTTCCCATTTTTCTCTATAGAGAAGGACCGATTTGGAAACTCAGGATGAGGTAACCTGTGCTAATACCTCTGCTATCTTCAAGAATGCTTGGTGGCAGTATCGGAATTACCTGAAGAAAACGTACTTCACTGCCAAAGAAACTCATCAAATTCCCTTATGTTCTCCTGAGACACATCTACTGGACGATGACTAGGAACGCCTTGTTCTGTACTGGTCCCGAACCAAGAATGTGGTAAGGTCTATGAGCTCATTTTTTATTTTGAAGCACTATATGCCTGCGTCTTACTGTACTCGGTTATTGTAGAACAAGTGCTTAAACCTGAAGAACAACTGTTCTCATTTAAGATTCCATTGCTATCGTGCATACTTATTTGCTCTTGTATCACTGTATTTACTCATACAAACTTATTTTTAAATTGAAGGATCCAATCGAAACTCCAATGGCACAACAGGTATGTTTACGCATGTTTCTTTAACAGGTTTGCTCTTATAAATAGCTCTGTTGATTTCAATTTCAATTGTGTATACAGTTGACTTCTCATATCATGCACATTACTAGCATCACAACAGAGCCAATAGTGTTTTTGTACATGTAGACCCATGGTACCCATCTGAAATCTTGTTATGCCGTGTAGTTTCCCACGCTTTGTATTCTTTCAGTGCTGCTTTGTCTTGAACTGATATGATTTGAACCGTGTCTCTATTTTGATTTGTCAAGACAATGCAGTGACCATCGGACATAGATATATGTTTATTTGATGCTTTTATTATGTACTACTTGGCAATAGAAGACTTGGTAGTTTAATCCTGTCCACCTTACTAATGAACTGGTTCACCGAAATGAGTTTCATATACTAGTACATGCTAAACCTGTTATGTGTCTGCTTGTTTCTTCTTTTAGAATGCTGACAGAATATTGGGGAAGAGTGCCTTATTAAGCAATGGTAAAGGAAGTAATCCAGATAAGGTTCAGGATAGTGAGACATCCTTGTTGGTCTCCAACAAAGCTGATAAAACAGCTAAGGAAAACTATCTTGAAGACAGTGAGACAACTCCAAAGTCCTGTCTTGGTTTAGTGTTCGAGTTACTGGCCACTACCACTGGCACAAGCTATTCAAACTCACTGTCTGAATCAGTTCGGTTTCTTGAGTCTCAACTACAAGCTGAAAGACATCGATCAGCTGTGCTGCGACAAGAAGCCGAAGGACTGCGGAAGTCCCTGGAGCATTCAGATGCATACTTTCTGGTGCAACAGCAAGCGTTGGAGGATTTTAGCGCCAAACAGGACAAAGCTAATAAGCTTGCTAAGCTTATTGCCAGCATGGTGGATACCCAGGATAACATTTCTTGAGCTCTTCTGAAGTTGTTTCAGTTATGGACTTGTTTTGCTGCCGTGTTTATTTGCACTGGTGGCCAATTTAGACGGCCAGTGTATGTAATATGTTGCTTTGTTCCCTATATTTGCATTGGTGGCGAACTTTGATACCCAGTGGATGTAATATATGTAATAGCCGTAATAGCCTAGCGTTAGTTGCTTGCTTATTTATTTCCTTATTGTCTTGTTTAGTTGTTTGCTTGTAGTCACTGTAGTTCTTTTTCCGCGTTGTAACCTGCTGTAGTGACCATGGCCCTCCACGGGCTGTACGATCCATGGGCCTTCTACGGGCCGTAGGATCCATGGGCCTTCTACGGGCCGTCTAATCTATGGGCCTTCTACGGGCCATATAATCGTTTCGCCGAACATGGGCCGTACTATTCGTGGACCAATAACAGTCCGCAAAATGGGCCGTAAACGGGCTAGAGTGGAAATCGTCTGTCTTATGGCCCGACCATAACGGGCCGTTAATAGGCCGTATTTGATGACGCTATGAAAACAGCCCAACGGGTTAACGGGCCACAAACAGGCCGACTGTAACCACGGGCTGAATTTGGCCCACAAGCGGAACAGGCCAGTAACGGACCGTAAGTAATCGAATTCTGGAAATGAGCCCAAGAATAAATGGGCCCTTAGAAGGCCGAAAGTTAACACGGGCTGGAAACGGCCGATGGAATAATGGGCCGTTAATGGGTATAAAGTGATACACTGTTCATTATGGGCCAGTTTCATCTCGGGCCTTTAATGGGCCCAGAGTTACAAAGGGCCTCCTATGGGCCGAAAGACGTAATGGGCCATACATGGGCCGGAAGTTACAACGGGCTGGAATCATATTGGACGGCCCAGATGACGCTACTGGGCCAAATTCCGGTAGGCCGTAACGGGCCGTGAGTTAGCGGGTTGTAAATGGGCTATATGCGAACAGGCCGTTAATAGGCTTTCCGTGGGCCGGCCCGCTACCTTTTAACCAAGTCAAACGGGCCGGCCTTTTCACTGGAATGGGCCTCTATTGGGCCGTGCCACGTGTCAATGTATCATAGGTGCCTTCGGTCCAATGAGTGGATGACATCTGTCCCATCGGTGAGCCGACACGTGGTTCCTCTGGCCATTGAGAATTTTACACGTGGAAAATCCCCATTGGTCCGGGCTGTTAACGGGTTATCGGATCCAAACCGGAACCCGATAGCTTAACGGCGACCCATTACGGTGGATGCCACGTGTCGGTCACCCTTGACGAAAGCACTTCTATGACGCGTGATTTATCGTCATGGAAGTGGACACTTCTGTGATGATAATTTTGGTAATGTCATGGAACACTTCTACGACAGCACAGGTATGACTATCTTGATTCTGTCATGGATGTACATGCATGATAGAAAATGTGACCTACTATGACAAACACGTATCATCACGGAAGTGTATTTTTTTTGGAGTGGGTGCAAGACAGTTTTGCACATGCAGAATACTCGGGTTAAACTTGACGAGCCTGGCATGTACAGACATGGCCTCAGAACACTGGAGACCGAAAGGTCGAACGTGAATCATATAGTAGATATGATCAACATAGAGATGTTCACCATTGATGACTACTCCATCTCACGTGATGATCGGACATGATTTAGTTGATTTGGATCACGTATCATTTAGATGACTTGAGGGATGTCTATCTAAGTGGGAGTTCTTAAGTAATATGATTAATTGAACTTAATTTATCATGAACTTAGTCCTGATAGTTTTTGCATATCTATGTTGTATATCAATGGCCCGTGTTAACATTCCCTTGAATTTTAATGCGTTCCTAGAGAAAGCTAAGTTGAAAGATGATGGTAGCAACTACATGGACTGGGTCCGTAACCTGAGGATTATCCTCATTGCTGCACAGAAGAATTATGTCCTTGATGCACCGCTAGGTGAAAGGCCTGCTGCAGGAGCAGATGCTGATGTTATGAACGTCTGGCAAGCTCGATCTGATGACTACTCGATAGTTTAGTGTGCCATGCTTTACGGCTTAGAATCGGGACTTCAAAGACATTTTGAACGTCATGGAGCATATGAGATGTTCCAGGAGTTGAAGTTAATATTTCAAGCAAATGCCCGCGTTGAGAGATATGAAGTCTCCAACAAGTTCTATAGCTGCAAGATGGAGGAGAATAGTTCTGTCAGTGAACACATACTCAGAATGTCTGGATATCATAATCACTTGACTCAGCTGGGAGTTAATCTTCCATATGATAGTGTTATTGATAGAGTTCTCCAATCACTGCCACCAAGCTACAAAGGCTTCGTGATGAACTATAATATGCAAGGGATGGTGAAGACAATTCCTGAGCTCTTCGCAATGCTCAAAGCTGCAGAGGTAGAAATAAAGAAGGAGCATCAAGTGTTGATGGTTAACAAGACCACTAGTTTCAAGAAAAAGGGCAAGGGTAAGAAGGGGAACTTCAACAAGAATGGCAAGCAAGTTTCCACTCCCAGGAAGAAGCCCAAAGCTGGACCCAAGCCTGAAACTAAGTGCTTCTACTGCAAAGGGATTGGTCACTGGAAGCGGAATTGCCCCAAGTATATGGCGGATAAGAAGTATCGCAAAGTGAACAAAGGTATATTTGATATACATGTTATTGATGTGTACCTTACTAATGCTCGTAGTAGTGCCTGGGTATTTGATACTGGTTCGGTTGCTCATATTTGTAACTCGAAACAGGGGCTACGGATTAAACGAAGATTGGCTAAGGACGAGGTGATGATGCGCGTCGGGAATGGTTCTAAGGTCGATGTGATCGCCGTCGGCACGCTACCTCTACATCTACCTTCGGGATTAGTTTTAGACTTGAATAATTGTTATTTGGTGCCAGCGTTGAGCATGAACATTATATCTGGATCATGTTTAGTGCAAGACGGTTATTCATTTAAATCAGAGAATAATGGTTGTTCTATTTATATGAGTAATATCTTTTATGGTCATGCACCCTTGAAGAGTGGTCTATTTTTGTTGAATCTCGATTGTGGTGATACACATATTCATAATATTGATGCCAAAAGATGCAAAGTTGATAATGATAGTGCAACATATTTGTGGCACTGCCGTTTAGGTCATATTGGTGTAAAGCACATGAAGAAACTCCATGCATATGGGCTTTTGGAATCACTTGATTATGAATCATTTGATACTTGCGAACCATGCCTCATGGGCAAGATGACTAAAACTCCGTTCTCCGGAAAAATGGAGCGAGCCAATGACTTTTTGGAAATAATACATACCGATGTATGCGGTCCGATGAGTGTTGAGGCTCGCAGCGGGTATCGTTATTTTCTAACCTTCACAGATGATTTGAGCAGATATGGGTATATCTACTTGATGAAACACAAGTCTGAAACATTTGAAAAGTTCAAAGAATTTAAGAGTGAAGTGGAGAATCATCGTAACAAGAAAATAAAGTTTCTACGATCTGATCGTGGAGGCGAATATTTGAGTTATGAATTTGGCCCTAATTTAAAACAATGTGGAATAGTTTCACAACTCACGCCACCTGGAACACCACAGCGTAATGGTGTGTCCGAACATCGTAACCGTACTTTATTAGATATGGTGCGATCTATGATGTCTCTTACCGATTTACCACTATCGTTTTGGGGTTATGCATTAGAGACAACTGCATTCACGTTAAATAGGGCACCGCCTAAATCCGTTGAGATGACACCGTATGAACTATGGTTTGGCAAGAAACCTAAGCTGTCGTTTCTTAAAGTTTGGGGTTGCGACACTTATGTCAAAAGGCTTCAGCCTAATAAGCTCGAACCCAAATTGGAGAAATGCGTCTTCATAGGATACCCTAAGGAAACAATTGGGTACACCTTCTACCACAGATCTGAAGGCAAGATCTTTGTTGCCAAGAATGGAAACTTTCTAGAGAAAGAGTTTCTCTTGAAAGAAGTGAGTGGGAGGAAAGTAGAACTTGAAGAGGTAATTGTACCTTCTCTCGAATTGGAAAGTAGCTCATCACAGAAAACCGTTCCCGTGATGCCTACACCAACTAGAGAGGAAGCTAATGATGATGATCATGAAACTTCAGATCAAATTACTACTGAACCTCGTAGGTCAACCAGAGCACGATCCGCACCAGAGTGGTACGGTAATCCTGTTCTGGAAGGCATGTTACTAGACCATGGCGAACCTACGAACTATGAAGAAGCTATGATGAGCCCAGATTCCGAAAAATGGCTTGAGGCCATGCAATCTGAGATAGGATCCATGTATGAGAACAAAGTGTGGACTTTGGTGGACTTGCCCGATGATCGGCAAGCCATAGAGAATAAATGGATCTTCAAGAGGAAGACTGACACTGATGGTAATGTTACTGTCCACAAAGCTCGACTTCTCGCAAAAGGTTTTCGACAAGTTCAAGGAGTTGACTACGATGAGACTTTCTCACCCATAGCGATGCTTAAGTCCGTCCGAATCATGTTAGCAATTGCCACATTTTATGATTATAAAATCTGGCAAATGGATATCAAAAACTGCATTCCTTAATGGATATTAAAGAAGAGTTGTATATGATGCAACCAGAAGGTTTTGTCGATCCTAAAGGTGCTAACAAAGTGTGCGAGCTCCAGCGATCCATCTATGGACTGGTGCAAGCATCTCGGAGTTGGAATATACGCTTTGATAAGGTGATCAAAACATATGGTTTTATGCAGACTTATGGTGAAGCCTGTATTTACAAGAAAGTGAGTGGGAGCTCTGTAGCATTTCTGATATTATATGTGGATGAAATATTATTGATTGGAAATGATATAGAATATCTGGATAGCATAAAAGGGTTCTTCCCTGTGTTGCAAGGTGTGAAGTTGAGTAAGACTCAAAGCCCGACCACGGCAGAAGATAGAGAGAGAATGAAAGTCATTCCCTATGCCTCAGCCATAGGTTCTATAAAGTATGCCATGCTGTATATCAGACCTATTGTGTACCTTACCATGAGTTTGGCAAGGGGGTACAATAGTGATCCAGGAGTAGATCACTGGACATCGGTCAAAATTATCCTTAGTTACCTAAGAGGACTAAGGAAATGTTTCTCAATTATGGAGGTGATAAAGAGTTCGTCGTAAAGAGTTACGTCGATGCAAGCTTTGACACTGATCTAGATGACTCTAAGTCTGAATCTAGATACGTATTGAACGTGGGAGCAATTAGCTAGAGTAGCTCCATGCAGAGCATTGTAGACATAGAAATTTGCAAAAATACATACGGATCTGAATGTGGCAGGCCCGTTGACTAAACTTCTCTCACAAGCAAAACAAGATCACACCTTAGTACTCTTTGGGTGTTAATCACATAGCGATGTGAACTAGATTATTGACTGTAGTAAACCCTTTGGGTGTTGATCACATGGCGATGTGAACTATTGGTGTTAAAACACATGGCGATGTGAACTAGATTATTGACTCTAGTGCAAGTGGGAGACTGAAGGAAATATGCCCTAGAGGCAATAATAAAGTTATTATTTTATATTTCCTTGTATCATGATAAATGTATATTATTCATGCTAGAATTGTATTAACCGGAAACTTGATACATGTGTGGATACATAGACAAAACACCGTGTCCCTAGTAAGCCTCTATGAGACTAGCTCGTTAATCAAAGATGGTTAAGTTTCCTAACCATAGACATGTGTTGTCATTTGATGAACGGGGTCACATTATTAGAAGAATGATGTGATGGACAAGACCCATTCATTAGCTTAGCATTATGATCGTTCAGTTTTATTGCTATTGCTTTCTTCATGTCACTCCGAGTATCGGAGAGGTATCTCTGGGCCCTCTCGGTAATGCACATCATAAGAAGCCTTGCAAGCAAAGTGACAAATGAGTTAGTTGCAGGATGATGTACTACGGAACGAGTAAAGAGACTTGCCGGTAACGAGATTGAACTAGGTATGAAGATACCGACGATCGAATCTCGGGCAAGTAACATACCGATGGACAAAGGAAATAACGTATGTTGTCATAACGGTTCAACCGATAAAGATCTTCGTAGAATATGTAGGAGCCAATATGAGCATCCAGGTTCCGCTATTGGTTATTGACCAGAGAGGTGTCTCGGTCATGTCTACATAGTTCTCGAACCCGTAGGGTCCGCACGCTTAACGTTCGATGACGATTTTGTATTATATGAGCTATGTGATTTGGTGACCGAATGTTGTTCGGAGTCCCGGCTGAGATCATGGACATGACGAGGAGTCTCGAAATGCTCGAGAGGTAAAGATTGATATATAGGATGATAGTATTCGGACACCAGAAGTGTTCCGGAGGGTACCGGGTACATATCGGGTCACCGGAAGGGGTTCTGGGCACCCCCCGGCAAAGATATGGGCCTAATGGGCCAAGAGGGGAAACGCAGCAGCCAGCAGGGGCTGCTGCGCCCCCCATATGGTCCGCACCTGAGGGGAAGGAAAGAGGGGAAGAGCACGATTTGGGGGAGGCGCCCAAGTAGGATTCCTCCTACTTGGGGCACCCCCTGCTGCTCCCCTCCCTCTCCCACCTATATATACATGGGGAGGGGGCGCCTAGAACACACACCAACAATCGTTAGCCATGTGCGGTGCCCCCCTCCATAGTTTACGCCTCCGGTCATATCTTCGTAGTGCTTAGGTGACGCCCTGCGCGGATCACTTCACCATCACCGTCACCACGCCGTCGTGCTGACGGAACTCATCTACTTCCTCGACACTTTGCTGGATCAAGAGTTTGAGGGATGTCATCGAGCTGAAAGTGTGCAGAACTCGGAGGTGCCGTACGTTCGGTGCTTGATGGGTCGGAACGACAAGAAGTTCGACTACATCAACCGCGTTGTCAAACGCTTCCGCTTTCGGTCTACGAGGGTACGTAGACATACTCTTTGCTACTTCTTGAGCTTGCGTTGGTTTTTCCCTTGAAGAGGAAAGGGTGATGCAGCAAAGTAGAGTAAGTATTTCCCTCAGTTTTGACAACCAAGGTATCAATCCAGTAGGAGACAACACACAAGTCACCGAATACCTGCACAAACAAACACCAAACTTGGACCCAACGCGATAAGGGGTTGTCAATCCCTTCACGGTTACTCGCAAAAGTGAGATCTGATAGAGATCGATAAACGGTAAAGTAAATATTTTTTGGTATTTTTGTTTTATAGATTGGAAAGTAAAAGATTGCAAAATAGTAGATCGGAAACTCGTAGATTGGAAAGTAGAAGATTGTATGATGGAAAATAGACCCGGGGGCCATAGGTTTCACTAGAGGCTTCTCTCAAGATAGAAAATAATACGGTGGGTGAACAAATTACTGCCGAGCAATTGATAGAAAAGCGCAAAGTTATGACGATATCTAAGGCAATGATCATGAATATAGGCATCACGTCCGTGTCAAGTAGACCGAAACGATTCTGCATCTACTACTATTACTCCACACATCGACCGACTCCTGCCTGCATCTAGAGTATTAAGTTCATGAAGAACAGAGTAACGCATTAAGAAAGATGACATGATGTAGAGGAATTAACTCAAGCAATATGATGAAAACCCCATCTTTTTATCCTCGATGGCAACAATACAATACGTGCCTTGCTGCCCCTACTGTCACTGGGAAAGGACACCGCAAGATTGAACCCAAAGTTAAGCACTTCTCCCATTGCAAGAAAAACCAATCTAGTTGGCCAAACCAAATCGATAGTTCGAAGAGACTTGCAAAGATATCAAATCATGCATAAAAGAATTCAGAGAAGATTCAAATAATATTAATAGATAAGCTGATCATAAATCCACAATTCATCGGATCTCGGCAAACACACCGCAAAAAAAGTATTACATCGAATAGATCTCCAAGAACATCAAGGAGAACGTGGTATTGAGAATCAAAGAGAGAGAACAAGCCATCTAGCTACTAGCTATGGACCCGTAGGTCTGAGGTAAACTACTCACGCTTCATCGGAAGGGCAATGGTGTTGATGTAGAAGCCCTCCGTGATCGAATCCCCCTCCGGCAGGACGCCGGAAAAGGCCCCTAGATGGGATCTCACGGGTACAGAAGGTTGCAGCGGTGGAAAAGTCTTTTCGTGGATGCCTCTGGTGGTTTGGGCATATAAGAGTATATATAGGCGAAAGAATTAGGTCAGGAGACGCACGAGGGGCCCACAAGGGTGGGGGGCGCCCCCTACCCCCCTGGGCGCGCCCTCCGTCCTTGTGGCCGCCTCGTGGTTTCTCTGACTTGCACTCCAAGTCCTCTGGTTTCCTTTTGGTCCAAGAAAGATCATCGCAAAAGTTTTATTCCGTTTGGACTCCGTTTGGTATTCCTTTTCTGTGAAACTAAAAAACAGGGAAAAAACAGGAACTGGCACTGGGCTCTAGGTTAATAGGTTAGTCCCAAAAATAATATAAAATAGCATATTAATGCATATAAAACATCCAAAACAGATAATATAATAGCATGGAACAATAAAAAATTATAGATACGTTGGAGACGTATCAAGCATCCCCAAGCTTAATTCCTGCTCGTCCTCGAGTAGGTAAATGATAAAAACAGAATTTTTGATGTGGAATGCTACCTAACATATTTATCCATGTAATTTCTTTATTGTGGCATGAATGTTCAGATGCGTATGATTCAAAACAAAAGTTTAATATTGACATAAAAACAATAATACTTCAAGCATACTACCAAGATAATTATGTTCTTCTCAAAATAACATGGCCAAAGAAAGCTTATCCCTACAAAATCATATAGTCTGGCTATGCTCCATCTTCATCACACAAAATACTCAAATCATGCACAACCCCAGTTTTATCCAAGCAATTATTTCATACTTTAGTATTCTCAAACTTTTTCAACTTTCACGCAATACATGAGCATGAGCCATGGACATAGCACTATAGGTGGAATAGAAGGTGGTTGTGGAGAAGACAAAAAGAGGGAGATAGTCTCACATCAACTAGGCGTATCAACGGGCTATGGAGATGCCCATCAATAGATATCAATGTGAGTGAGTAGGGATTGCCATGCAACGGATGCACTAGAGCTATAAGTTTATGAAAGCTCAAAAAGAGAACTAAGTGGGTGTGCATCCAACTTGCTTGCTCATGAAGACCTAGGGCAATTTGAGGAAGCCCATCGTTGAAATATACAAGCCAAGTTCTATAATGAAATATTCCCACTAGTATATGAAAGTGACAACATAGGAGACTCTCTATCATGAAGATCATGGTGCTACTTTGAAGCACAAGTATGGAAAAAGGATAGTAACATTACCCCTTCTCTCTTTTTCTTTCATTTTTTTTCTTTTTTCCCTTTTTTTCTTTCTTCTTTTTTTTATTTTCTCTTTTCTTTTTTTCTTTTTTTCCTCACATGGGACAATGCTCTAATAATGAAAATCATCATACTTCTATTTACTTACAACTCAAAAATTACAACTCGATACTAGAACAAAATATGACTCTATATGAATGCCTCCGGCGGTGTACCGGGATGTGCAATGAATCAAGAGTGACATGTATGAAAGAATTATGAACGGCGGCTTTGCCACAAATACGATGTCAACTACATGATCATGCAAAGCAATATGACAATGATGATGCGTGTCATAATAAACGGAACGGTGGAAAGTTGCATGGCAATATATCTTGGAATGGCTATGGAAATGCCATAATAGGTAGGTATGGTGGCTGTTTTGAGGAAGGTATATGGTGGGTTTATGGTACCGGCGAAAGTTGCGCGGCACTAGAGAGGCTAGCAAAGGTGGAAGGGTGAGAGTGTGTATAATCCATGGACTCAACATTAGTCATAAAGAACTCACATACTTATTGCAAAAATCTATTAGTCAACGAAACAAAGTACTAGACGCATGCTCCTAGGGGAAGGGTTGGTAGGAGTTAACCATCGCGCGATCCCGACTTCCACACAAAGGATGACAATCAAAAAATATCTCATGCTCCAACTTCATTACATAACGGTTCACCATACGTGCATGCTACGGGACTCACAAACCTTAACACAAGTATTTCTCAAATTCACAACTACTCACTAGCATGACTCTAATATCACCATCTTCATATCTCAAAACAATCATAAGGAATCAAACTTCTCATAGTATTCAATGCACTTTATATGAAAGTTTTTATTATATCCCTCTTGGATGCCTATCATATTAGGACTAAATTTATAACCAAAGAAAATTACCATGCTGTTTTAAAGACTCTCAAAATAATATAAGTGAAGCATGAGAGTTCATCAATTTCTATAAAATAAAGCCACCGCCGTGCTCTAAAAAGATGTAAGTGAAGCACTAGAGCAAAATTGCCTAGCTCAAAAGATATAAGTGAAGCACAAAGAGTATTCTAATAAATCACGATTCATGCGTGTCTCTCTCAAAAGGTGTGTACAGCAAGGATGATTGTGGCAAACTAAAAAGCAAAGAATCAAATCATACAAGACGCTCCAAGCAAAACACATATCATGTGGTGAATAAAAATATAGCCTCAAGTAAAGTTACCGATAGACGAAGACGAAAGAGGGGATGCCTTCCGGGGCATCCCCAAGCTTAGGCTCTGGGTTGTCCTTGAATATTACCTTGGGGTGCCTTGGGCATCTCCAAGCTTAGGCTCTTGCCACTCCTTATTCCATAGTCCATCAAATCCTTACCCAAAACTTGAAAACTTCACAACACAAAACTCAACAGAAAATCTCATAAGCTCCGTTAGTATAAGAAAATAAATCACCACTTTTGGTACTGTTGTGAACTCATTATTTATTTATATTGGTGTAATATCTACTGCATTCCAACTTTTCCATGGTTCATACCCCCCGATATTACCCATAGATTCATCAAAATAAGCAAACAACACATAGAAAACAGAATCTGTCAGAAACAGAACAGTCTGTAGCAATCTGGAAATCTCGAATACTTCTGTAACTCCAAAAATTCTGAAAAATTAGGAAGACCTAATAAATTTGTTTATTAATCTTATGCAAAAAGAATCAACTCAAAATCACTCTTCTGTGAATTATAAAAATTATTTTCCTGGGCGCAAAAGTTTCTGTTTTTCAGCAAGATCAAATCAACTATCACCGTAAGCTATCCCAAAGGTCTTACTTGGCACAAACACTAATTAAAACATAAAACCACATCTAACCAGAGGCTAGATGAATTATTCAAAGAAAAACAGGAACAAAAAAGCAAAAACAAAAATAAAATTGGGTTGCCTCCCAACAAGCACTTTTCTTTAAAGCCTTTTAGCTAGGCATTGATAATTTTAATGATGCTCACATGAAAGATAGCAATTTAAACATGAAGAGAGCATCATGTAGCACGTGAAAAACAAGTTTAATTCTAACATACTTCCTATTCATAGCCATTTTGTAAGCAAACAAATTATCAAGACAAGCAAAAACTAGCATATGCAAGGAAGGAGAAAGAAACAATAGCAATCTCAACATAACGAGAGGTAATTTAGTAACATGAAAATTTCTACAACCATATTTTCCTCTCTCGTAATAATTACATGTAGGATCATAATCAAATTCAACAATATAGCTATCACATAAAATTTTCTCTTCATGATCCACATGCATGCAAAGTTGACATTCTTCCAAAATAGTGGGATTATCATCAAATAAAGTCATGACCTCGCCAAGCCCACTTTTATCAAAAATTTCATAAGTTTGAACATTATCCAAATATGTGGGATCTAAAGTTGACACTCTTCCGAACCCACTTTCAGTATTATTGCAAACATTATTATCAATCTCATATTCATCACGGGGCTTAAATAATTTTTCAAGATTGTAAGAAGAATCACCCCAATCATGATCATTGCAACAAGTAGTAGACATAGCAAAATTAGCATCCCCAAGCTTAGGGTTTTGCATATCATTAACACAATTGACATTAATGGAATTTATAATAACATCATTGCAATCATGCTTTTCATTCAAGTAGCTATCGTGAATCACTTTAGAATTTTCTTCTTTCAACACTTCATCACAATTTTCAGATTCACGAATTTCAAGCAAAACCTCATAAAGATAATCTAGTGCACTCAACTCACTAGCAATAGGTTCATCATAATTGGATCTCTTAAAAAGATTAGCAAGTGGATGAGGATCCATAAACCTTTGTTTCTGTTTTTCAATAAACACACAATTTTACCAAGCGAACAAGCAAACAAACCAAGTAAGACATAAGGGCAAATGAAAAGACGAATGAAAGAAGGGCGAAGAAAATTCAAATCTTTTCAAAAATCATTTTAGAAGTGGGGGAGAGGAAAACAAGAGGCGAATGGCGAATAATGTAATGCAAGATATGAGAGTTTATGATGGGTACTTGGTATGTCTTGACTTGGCATAGATCTCCCCGACAACGGCGCAAGAAATTCTTCCTGCTACTTCTTGAGCTTGCGTTGGTTTTTCCCTTGAAGAGGAAAGTGTGATGCAGCAAAGTAGAGTAAGTATTTCCCTCAGTTTTGAGAACCAAGGTATCAATCCAGTAGGAGACAACACGCAAGTCACCGAATACCTGCACAAACAAACACCAAACTTGGAGCCAACGCGATAAGGGGTTGTCAATCC
This sequence comes from Thinopyrum elongatum, assembly GCA_011799875.1. NCBI lineage: Eukaryota > Viridiplantae > Streptophyta > Magnoliopsida > Poales > Poaceae > Thinopyrum > Thinopyrum elongatum. The sequence goes on along the minus strand of CM022302.1, from coordinate 78,525,231 downwards.
CTTCACGGTTACTCGCAAAAGTGAGATCTGATAGAGATAGATAAACGGTAAAGTAAATATTTTTTGGTAGTTTCGTTTTATAGATTGGAAAGTAAAAGATTGATATATAGGACGATAGTATTCGAACATCGGAAGTGTTCCGAAGGGTACCGGGTACATATCGGGTCACCGGAAGGGGTTCCGGGCACCCCCCGGCAAAGATATGGGCCAAATGGGCCAAGAGGGGAAACGCAGCAGCCAGCAGGGGCTGCTGCGCCCCCCATATGGGCCGCACCTGAGGGGAAGAGAGAAAGGAAGGGGAGGGATTCGGCCTCCCCCTTCCTTCCCTCCTTTCTCCTCCTTCCTTTCCCCTCCGGTGAATAAGGAAGGGGGGAGGCCGAATTGGGGGAGGCGCCCAAGTAGGATTCCTCCTACTTGGGGCACCCCCTGCTGCTCCCCTCCCTCTCCCACCTATATATACATGGGGAGGGGGCGCCTAGAATACACACCAACAATCGTTAGCCGTGTGCGGTGCCCCCCTCCACAGTTTACGCCTCCGGTCATATCTTCATAGTGCTTAGGCGAAGCCCTGCGCGGATCACTTCACCATCACCGTCACCACGCCGTCGTGCTGACGGAACTCATCTACTTCCTCGACACTTTGTTGGATCAAGAGTTCGAGGGACGTCATCGAGCTGAACGTGTGCAGAACTCGGAGGTGCCGTACGTTCGGTGCTTGACCGGTCGGAACGAGAAGAAGTTCGACTACATCAACCGCGTTGTCAAACGCTTCCGCTTTCGGTCTACGAGGGTACGTAGACATACTCTTTGCTACTTCTTGAGCTTGCGTTGGTTTTTCCCTTGAAGAGGAAAGGGTGATGCAGCAAAGTAGAGTAAGTATTTCCCTCAGTTTTGACAACCAAGGTATCAATCCAGTAGGAGACAACACACAAGTCACCGAATACCTGCACAAACAAACACCAAACTTGGACCCAACGCGATAAGGGGTTGTCAATCCCTTCACGGTTACTCGCAAAAGTGAGATCTGATAGAGATCGATAAATGGTAAAGTAAATATTTTTTGGTATTTTTGTTTTATAGATTGGAAAGTAAAAGATTGCAAAATAGTAGATCGGAAACTCGTAGATTGGAAAGTAGAAGATTGTATGATGGAAAATAGACCCGGGGGCCATAGGTTTCACTAGAGGCTTCTCTCAAGATAGAAAATAGTATGGTGGGTGAACAAATTACTGCCGAGCAATTGATAGAAAAGCGCAAAGTTATGACGATATCTAAGGCAATGATCATGAATATAGGCATCACGTCCGTGTCAAGTAGACCGAAACGATTCTGCATCTACTACTATTACTCTACACATCGACCGACTCCTGCCTGCATCTAGAGTATTAAGTTCATGAAGAATAGAGTAACGCATTAAGAAAGATGACATGATGTAGAGGAATTAACTCAAGAAATATGATGAAAACCCCATCTTTTTATCCTCGATGGAAACAATAAAATACGTGCCTTGCTGCCCCTACTGTCATTGGGAAAGGACACCGCAAGATTGAACCCAAAGCTAAGCACTTCTCCCATTGCAAGAAAAACCAATCTAGTTGGCCAAACCAAATCGATAGTTCGAAGAGACTTGCAAAGATATCAAATCATGCATAAAAGAATTCAGAGGAGATTCAAATAATATTCATAGATAAGCTGATCATAAATCCACAATTCATCGGATCTCGGCAAACACACCGCAAAAAAAGTATTACATCGAATAGATCTCCAAGAACATCGAGGAGAACGTGGTATTGAGAATCAAAGAGAGAGAACAAGCCATCTAGCTACTAGCTATGGACCCGTAGGTCTGAGGTAAACTACTCACGCTTCATCGGAAGGGCAATGGTGTTGATGTAGAAGCCCTCCGTGATCGAATCCCCCTCCGGCAGGACGCCGAAAAAGGCCCCTAGATGGGATCTCATGGGTACAGAAGGTTGCGGCGGTGGAAAAGTCTTTTCGTGGATGCCTCTGGTGGTTTGGGCATATAAGAGTATATATAGGCGAAAGAACTAGGTCAGGAGACACACGAGGGGCCCACAAGGGTGGGGGGCGCGCCCTACCCACTGGGTGTGCCCTCCATCCTTGTGGCCACCTCGTGGCTTTTCTGACTTGCACTCCAAGTCCTCTGGTTTTCTTTTGGTCCAAGAAAGATCATCGCGTAAGTTTTATTCCGTTTGGTATTCCTTTTCTACGAAACTCAAAAACAGGGAAAAAAGAGGAACTGGCACTGGGCTCTAGGTTAATAGGTTAGTCCCAAAAATAATATAAAATAGCATATTAATGCATATAAAACATCCAAAACAGATAATATAATAGCATGGAACAATCAAAAATTATAGGTACGTTGGAGATGTATACTCTTCCCCCCTCATTGCTATGCATCTCCTAGATAGATCTTGTGTGAGTGTAGGAATTTTTTTGAAATTGCATGCTACGTTTCCCAACAGTGGCATCATGAGCCAGGTCTATGCATAGATGATATGCACGAGTAGAACACAAAGAAGTTGTGGGCGGTGATGTTCATACTGCTTACCACCAATGTCTTATTTTGATTCGGTGGCATTGTGGGATGAAGCGGCCCGGACCAACCTTACATGTCCACGCACATGAGACCAGTTCCACCGACTGACATGCAACTAGTTTTGCATAAAGGTGGCTGGCGGGTGTCTGTTTCTCCTACTTTAGTTGAATCAAATTTGACTGCGGACGGTCCTTGAAGAAGGTTAAAATAGCAAACTTGATAATTCACCGTTGTGGTTTTTGCCGTAGGTAAGAACGGTTCTTGCTAGAAACCCATAGCAGCCACGTAAAACTTGCAACAACAAAGTAGAGGACATCTAACTTGTTTTTGCAGGGCATGTTGTGATGTGATATGGTCAAGACATGATGTGATATACATTATTGTATGAGATGATCATGTTTTGTAATTTATCGGCAACCGACAGGAGCCTTATGGTTGTCTCTTTATTGTATGAAATGCAATCGCCATGTAATTGATTTACTATATCACTATGCGTTAGCAATAGTTATAGAAGCAATAGTTGGCGAGACGACCACGCCGCAATGATGGAGATCATGACGATGCTTTGGAGATGGAGATCAAAAGCACAAGATGATGATGGCCATATCATGTCGCATATTTTGATTGCATGTGATGTTTATCTTTTATACATCTTATTTTGCTTAGAACGACGGTAGCATTATAAGATGATCCCTTCACTAAATTTCAAGATATAAGTGTTCTCCCCGAGTATGAACCATTGCGAAAGTTCGTCGTTTCGAGACACCACGTGATGATCGGGTGTGATAGACTCTACGTTCACATACAACGGGTGTAAGACAGTTTTACACATGCAGAATAGTTTGGTTAAACTTGACGAGCCTAGCATGTACAGACATGGCCTCGGAACACTGGAGACCGAATGGTCGAACGTGAATCATATAGTAGATATGATCAACATAGAGATGTTCACCATTGATGACTACCCCATCTCACGTGATGATCGGACATGGGTTAGTTGATTTGGATCACGTATCATTTAGATGACTTGAGGGATGTCTATCTAAGTGGGAGTTCTTAAGTAATTGATTTATTGAACTTAATTTATCATGAACTTAGTCTTGATAGTATTTGCAAATTATGTTGTAGATCAATAGCTCGCGATATAGCTCCCCGTTTATTTTTGATATGTTCCTAGAGAAAAATAAGTTGAAAGATGAAAGTAGCAATGATGCGGACTGGGTCCGTGATCTGAGGATTATCCTCATTGCTACACAGAAGAATTATGTCCTTGATGCACCGCTAGGTGATAAACCTATTGCAGGAGCAGATGTAGACGTTATGAACGTTTGACAAGCTGGGTATGATGACTACTTGATAGTTTAGTGCACCATGATTTACGGATTAGAACCGGGACTTCAAAAACATTTTCAACGCCATGGAGCATATGAGATGTTCCAAGAGCTGAAATTGGTATTTCAGGCTCATGCCCGTGTCGAGAGGTATGAAACATCTGACAAGTACTTTGCCTACAAGATGGAGGAGAATAGCTCAACCAGTGAGCATGTGCTCAGAATGTTTGGGTACTACAATCACTTGAATCAAGTGGGAGTTAATCTTCCAGATAAGATAGTGATTGACAGAGTTCTCTAGTCACTATCACCAAGCTACTAGAACTTTGTGATGAACTATAATATGCAAGGGATGACAAAAAAAACGATTCCCGAACTCTTCGTGATACTGAAATCGACGAAGGTAGAAATCAAGAAAAAGCATCAAGTGTTGATGGTTAACAAGACCACTAGTTTCAAGAAAAGGGCAAAGGAAAAGAAAGGGAACTTCAAGAAGAATGGCAAACAAGTTGCCACTCCTGTGAAGAAACCCAAAGCTGGACCTAAGCCTGAAACTGAGTGCTTCTACTGCAAAGGGAATGGTCACTGGAAGCAGAACTACCCCAAATACTTGGCGGATAAGAAGGATGGCAAAGTGAAAAAAAGGTATATTTGATATACATGTTATTGATGTGTACTTTACTAGTGTTCATAGTAACCTATGGGTATTTGATACCGGTTCAGTTGCTAAGATTAGTAACTCGAGACAGGAGTTGCAAAAATGGACAGAGACTAGTTAAGGGCGAGGTGATGATGTGTGTTGGAAGTGATTCCAAGGTTGATAAGATCACCATCGCATACTCCCTCTACTTTCGGGATTAGTGTTGGACCTAAATAAATGTTATTTTGTGGTTGCGTTAAGCATGAATATGATTGGATCATGTTTATTGCGATACGGTTATTCATTTAAGTCAGAGAATAATTGTTGTTCTGTTTACATGAATAAAACCTTCTATGGTCATACACCCAATATAAATGGTTTATTGAATATCGATCGTAGTGATACACATATTCATAATATTGATGCCAAAAGATGCAAAGTTGATAATGATAGTGCAACATATTTGTGGCACTGCCGTTTAGGTCATATTGGTATAAAGCGCATGAAGAAACTCCATGCAGATGGGCTTTTGGAATCACTTGATTATGAATCATTTGATACTTGCGAACCATGCCTCATGGGCAAGATGACTAAAACTTCGTTCTCCGGAACAATGGAGAGAGCTAATGACTTATTGGAAATAATACATACCGATGTATGCGGTCCGATGAGTGTTGAAGCTCGCGGCAGGTATCGTTATTTTCTAATCTTCACAGATGATTTGAGCAGATATGGGTATATCTGCTTGATGAAACACAAGTCTGAAACATTTGAAAAGTTCAAAGAATTTCAGAGTGAAGTGGAGAATCATCGTAACAAGAAAATAAAGTTTCTACGATCTGATCGCGGAGGCGAATATTTGAGTTACGAGTTTGGCCTTCATTTAAAACAATGTGGAATAGTTTCACAACTCACGCCACCTGGAACACCACAGCGTAATGGTGTGTCTGAACGTCATAACCGCACTTTATTAGATATGGTGCGATCTATGATGTCTCTTACCGATTTACCACTATCGTTTTGGGGTTACACATTAGAGACAGCTGCATTCACGTTAAATAGGGCATCGCCTAAATCTGTTGAGATGACACCGTATGAACTGTGGTTTGGCAAGAAACCTAAGCTGTCATTTCTTAAAGTTTGGGGTTGCGACACTTATGTTAAAAGGCTTCAGCCTGATAAGCTCGAACCCAAATCGGAGAAGTGCATCTTCATAGGATACCCTAAGGAAACAATTGGGTACACCTTCTACCACAGATCCGAAGGCAAGATCTTTGTTGCCAAGAATGGAACCTTTCTAGAGAAGGAGTTTCTCTCGAAAGAACTGAGTGGGAGGAAAGTAGAACTTGATGAGGTAATTGTACCTTCTCTCAAATTGGAAAGTAGCTCATCACAGAAAACCATTCCCGTGATGCCTACACCAACTAGAGAGGAAGCTAATGATGATGATCATGAAACTTCAGATCAAGTTACTACTGAACCTCGTAGATCAACCAGAGTACGATCCGCACCAGAGTGGTACGGTAATCCTGTTCTGGAAGTCATGTTACTAGACCATGGCGAACCTACGAATTATGAAGAAGCTATGATGAGCCCAGATTTCGATAAATGGCTTGAGGCCATGAAATCTGAGATAGGATCCATGTATGAGGACAAAGTATGGACTTTGGTGGATTTGCCCGATGATCGGCAAGCCATTAAGAATAAATGGATCTTCAAGAGGAAGACGGACGCTGATGGTAGTGTTACTATCTACAAAGCTCGAATTGTCGCAAAAAGTTTTTTGACAAGTTCAAGGTGTTGACTACGATGAGATTTTCTCACTTGTATCGATGCTTAAGTCTGTCCAAATCATGTTAGCAATTGCCGCATTTTATGAAATCTGGCAAATGGATGTCAAAACTGCATTCCTTAATGGATTTATTAAAGAAGAGTTGTATATGATGCAACCAGAAGGTTTTGTCGATCCTAAAGGTGCTAACAAAGTGTGCAAGCTCCAGCGATCCATCTATGGACTGGTGCAAGCATCTCGGAGTTGGAATATACACTTTGATGAGTTGATCAAAGCATATAGTTTTATACAGACTTTCAGAGAAGCATGTATTTACAAGAAAGTGAGTGGGAGCACTACAACATTTCTGATAAGTATATGTGAATGACATATTGTTGATCAGAAATGATGTAGAATTTTCTGGAAAGCATAAAGGAGTGTTTGAAAGGAGTTTTTTCAAAGAAATACCTCGGTGAAGCTGCTTACATATTGGGCATCAAGATCTATAGAGATAGATCAAGACGCTTTATAAAACTTTCGATGAGTACATACCTTGACAAGATTTTGAAGAAGTTCAAAATGGATCAGTCAAAGAAAGGGTTCTTGCCTGTGTTGCAAGGTGTGAAGTAGAGTAAGACTCAAAGCCCGACCACGGCAGAAGATAGAGAGAGAATGAAAGTCATTCCCTATGCCTCAGCCATAGGTTCTATAAAGTATGCCATGTTGTATACCAGACCTATTGTGTACCTTACCATGAGTTTGGCAAGGGGGTACAATAGTGATCCAGGAGTAGATCAATGGACAGCGGTCAAAATTATCCTTAATTACCTAAGAGGACTAAAGAAATGTTTCTCGATTATGGAGGTGATAAAGAGTTTGTCGTAAAGAGTTATGTCGATGCATGCTTTGACACTGATCTAGATGACTCTAAGTATGAATCTAGATACGTATTGAACATGGAAGCAATTAGCTAGAGTAGCTCCATGCAGAGCATTGTAGACATAGAAATTTGCAAAATACATACGGATCTGAATGTGGCAGACCCGTTGACTAAACTTCTCTCACAAGCAAAACATGATCACACCTTAGTACTCTTTGGGTGTTAATCACATAGCGATGTGAACTAGATTATTGACTCTAGTAAACCCTTTGGGTTTTGGTCACATGGCGATTTGAACTATGGGTGTTAATCACGTAAAGATGTGAACTATTGGTGTTAAATCACATGGCGATGTGAACTAGATTATTGACTCTAGTGCAAGTGGGAGACTGAAGGAAATATGCCCTAGAGGCAATAATAAAGTTGTTATTTTATATTTCCTTATATCATGATAAATGTTTATTATTCATGTTAGAATTGTATTAACTGAAAACTTGATACATGTGTGGATACATGACAAAAACACCATGTCCCTAGTAAGCCTCTACTAGACTAGCTCGTTAATCAAAGATGGCTAAGTTTCCTAACCATAGACATGTGTTGTCATTTGATGAACGGGATCACATCATTAGGAGAATGATGTGATGGAAAAGATCCATCCGTTAGCTTAGCATAATGATCGTTCAGTTTTATTGCTAGTGCTTTCTTCATGTCAAATACATATTCCTTCGACTATGAGATTATGCAACCCCCGGATACCGGAGGAATGCCTTGTGTGCTATCAAATGTCACAACGTAACTGGGTGATTATAAAGATGCTCTACAGGTATCTCCGAAGGTGTTTGCTGGGTTCGCATAGATCAAGATTAGGATTTGTCACTCTGAGTATCGGAGAGGTATCTCTGGGCCCTCTCGGTAATGCACATCATAAGAAGCCTTGCAAGCAAAGTGACTAATGAGTTAGTTGCAGGATGATGTATTACGGAACGAATAAAGAGACTTGCCGGTAACAAGATTGAACTAGGTATGAAGATACCGACGATCGAATCTCGGGCAAGTAACATACCGATGGACAAAGGGAATAACGTATGTTGTCATAATGGTTCGACCAATAAAGATCTTCGTAGAATATGTAGGAGCCAATATGAGCATCCAGGTTCCGCTATTGGTTATTGACCGGATAGGTGTCTCGGTCATATCTACATAGTTCTCGAACCTGTAGGGTCCGCACGCTTAACGTTCGATGACGATTTTGTATTATATGAGTTATGTGATTTGGTGACCGAATGTTCTTCGGAGTCCCGGATGAGATCACGGACATTACGAGGAGTATCGAAATGGTCGAGAGGTAAAGATTGATATATACGACGATAGTATTCGGACACCGGAAGTGTTCCGGAGGGTACCGGGTACATATCGGGTCACCGGAAGGGGTTCTGGGCACCCCCGACAAAGATATGGGCCTAATGGGCCAAGAGGGGAAACGCAGCAGCCAGTAGGGGCTGCTGCGCCCCCCATATGGGCTGCACCTGAGGGGAAGGAAAGAGGGGAAGAGAGAAAGGAAGGGGAGGGATTCGGCCTCCCCCTTCCTTCCCTCCTCTCTCCTCCTTCCTTTCCCCTCCGGTGAATAAGGAAGGGGGGACGCCGAATTGGGGGAGGCGCACAAGTAGGAGTCCTCCTACTTGGGGCGCCCCCTGCTGCTCCCCTCCCTCTCCCACCTATATATACATGGGGAGGGGGTGCCTAGAACACACACCAACAATCGTTAGCCGTGTGCGGCGCCCCCCTCCACAGTTTACGCCTCCGGTCATATCTTCGTAGTGCTTAGGCGAAGCCCTGCGCGGATCACTTCACCATCACCGTCACCACGTCGTCATGCTGACGAAACTCATCTACTTCCTCGACACTTTGCTGGATCAAGAGTTCGAGGGACGTCATCGAGCTGAACGTGTGCAGAACTCGGAGGTGCCGTACGTTCGGTGCTTGATCGGTCGGAACGAGAAGAAGTTCGACTACATCAACCGCGTTGTCAAACGCTTCCCAACATTTGTTGCTAAAACTAATTTGTTAAGAAAAGCTAAAGATTGGTAGTTACCTATTCACCCCCTCTAGTCAACCACATCGATCATTTCAAAGCTAAGCCCGGGCCCGATTATATGCTGGGCTTTTGGGCTCAGGCTCGGGTTGGGCTGCCCATGTGCAAGTCTACACTAGAGTAACTACTCAAGTAGGGGTGGGGTTTGTAAGGGTTTTCAAACTTTCAATACCACTAAGCATTAGAACTAACAAATATTAATCCAACGATTGCCGTGTGTTTTGTTGGGAATCGTTGCATGGAAAACAAAAAAATTTCTACGCACACGTAATCATCTATCCATGGAGATGCATAGCAACGAGGGGGAGAGTGTGTCTACGTACCCTCGTAGACCGTAATCGAAAGTGTTACACAACGCGGTTGATGTAGTCGAACTTCTTCGCGCTTCAACCAATCAAGTACCGAACGCACGGCACCTCCGCGTTCTGCACACGTTCACCTCGGTGACGTCCCTCGCCTTCTTGATCCAGCAAGACGTCGAGGTAGTAGATGAGTTCTGTCAGCACGACGGCGTGGTGATGGTGATGGTGAAGTGATCTCCGCAGGGCTTCGCCTAAGCACTACGAAAATATGACCAGGGTTGTAAACGGTGGAGGGGGGCGCCGCACACGGCTAGGCAATTGTCTGATGTGTGATAGGCGCCGCCTTCCCAAATATATATAGGTGGGAGGGAGAGAGGAGCAGCCAAAGGAGGCGCCCAAGTAGGAGGAATCCTACTTGGGGTCCCTCCCAAGCCGCGCTCCCCCTTTCCTTATTTGGAGTGCGGGGAAAGGCAGGGGAGGGTGGCGCCCCTCCCCCCTTTCCTTTCTCCCGTGAGAGGGAAAGGCGGGCGGGGCTAGCCCTCCCCCTTTTCCATCCCTTGGGCTGGCCAAACAAGGGAGGGGGCGCACTAGCCCCCTTGTGGGCTGGTCTGTCCCCTCCTTAGGCCCATAAGGCCCATAACTTGTCGGGGGGTGCCCGGAACCCCTTTCGGTGACCCGATTCCTTCCCGGTACGTCCCGAAACACTTCCGGTGTCCAAATACTATCGTCCTACATATCAATCTTTACCTCTCGACCATTTCAAGACTCCTCGCCATGTCCGTGATCTCATCCGGGACTCCGAACAACATTCGATCACCAAAACATATAACTCATATAACACTATATCGTCAACGAACGTTAAGCGTGCGGACCCTACGGGTTCGAGAACTATGTAGACATGACCGAGACACCTCTTCGGTCAATAACCAATAGCGGAACCTGGATGCCCATATTGGCTCCTACATATTCTACGAAGATGTTTATCGGTCGAACCGTTATGACAACATACGTAATTCCCTTTGTCCATCGGTATGTTACTTGCCCAAGATTCGATCGTCGGTATCTTCATACCTAGTTCAATCTCGTTACCGGCAAGTCCCTTTACTCGTTCCGTAATACATCACCTCATGACTATCTCCTTAGTCATTTGCTTGCAAGCTTATGATGTGTATTACCGAGAGGGCCCAGAGATACCTCTCCGATACTCGGAGTGACAAATCCTAATCTTGATCTATGCCAACTCAACAAACACCTTCGGAGATACCTGTAGAGCACCTTTATGATCACCCAGTTACGTTGTGACGTTTGATAGCACACAAGGTATTCCTCCGGTAACTGGGAGTTGCATAATCTCATAGTCGAAGGAATATGTATTTGACATGAAGAAAGCAATAGTAATAAAACTGAACGATCATTATGCTAAGCTAACGGATGGGTCTTGTCCATCACATCATTCTCCTAATGATGTGATCCCGTTATCAAATGACAACACATGTCCATGGTTAGGGAACCTTAACCATCTTTGATCAACGAGCTAGTCTAGTAGAGGCTTACTAGGGACACGGTATTTGTTTATGTATTCACACATGTATTTAAGTTTCCGATCAATACAATTCTAGCATGAATAATAAACCTTTATCATGAATAAGGAAAAATAAAATAACAACTTTATTATTTCCTCTAGGGCATATTTCCTTCAGTCTCCCACTTGCACTAGAGTCAATAATCTAGATTACATTGTAATGTGACCGAGACACCTATCCGGTCAATAACCAATAGCGGAACCTGGATGCTCATATTGGCTCCTACATATTCTACGAAGATCTTTATCGGTCGAACCATTATGACAACATACGTTATTCCCTTTGTCCATCGGTATGTTACTTACCCGAGATTCGATCGTCGGTATCTTCATACCTAGTTCAATCTTGTTACCGGCAAGTCTCTTTATTCGTTCCGTAATACATCATCCTGCAACTAACTCATTAGTCACTTTGCTTGCAAGGCTTCTTATGATGTGCATTACCGAGAGGGCCCAGAGATACCTCTCCGATACTCAGAGTGACAAATCCTAATCTTGATCTATGCGAACCCAGCAAACACCTTCGGAGATACCTGTAGAGCATCTTTATAATCACCCAGTTACGTTGTGACATTTGATAGCACACAAGGCATTCCTCCGGTATCCGGGGGTTGCATAATCTCATAGTCGAAGGAATATGTATTTGACATGAAGAAAGCACTAGCAATAAAACTGAACGATCATTATGCTAAGCTAACGGATGGATCTTTTCCATCACATCATTCTCCTAATGATGTGATCCCGTTCATCAAATGACAACACATGTCTATGGTTAGGAAACTTAGCCATCTTTGATTAACGAGCTAGTCTAGTAGAGGCTTACTAGGGACATGGTGTTTTTGTCATGTATCCACACATGTATCAAGTTTTCAGTTAATACAATTCTAACATGAATAATAAACATTTATCATGATATAAGGAAATATAAAATAACAACTTTATTATTACCTCTAGGGCATATTTCCTTCAGTCTCCCACTTGCACTAGAGTCAATAATCTAGTTCACATCGCCATGTGATTTAACACCAATAGTTCACATCTTTACGTGATTAAAACCCATAGTTCAAATCGCCATGTGACCAAAACCCAAAGGGTTTACTAGAGTCAATAATCTAGTTCACATCGCTATGTGATTAACACCCAAAGAGTACTAAGGTGTGATCATGTTTTGCTTGTGAGAGAAGTTTAGTCAACGGGTCTGCCACATTCAGATCCGTATGTATTTTGCAAATTTCTATGTCTACAATGCTCTGCATGGAGCTACTCTAGCTAATTGCTCCCACGTTCAATATGTATCCAGATTGGGACTTAGAGTCATCTAGATTAGTGTCAAAGCTTGCATCGACGTAACTCTTTACGACGAACACTTTATCACCTCCATAACCGAGAAACATTTCTTTAAGTGCATCTAGTGCCCCTTAGTGATTTTGGTGTATTGAAGACTTATAGGTTAAGGGACTAATGCGTTTGTGAGTGTACACAGGTCTATAAGTCTATGAGGAGTTTGTTATTTACGATGAATGTCGACCCCTAAAAATGAATGTCTTCAACTGAAGACTTTGGTTTTCTTGAAGACTTTGAAGGTGAAGAAATTGGTGTGACCCTGAAGACTTGATATTCATGCGAGGATTATGAAGCGTGAAGACTTTTGTTTTTGTAGTTTCATTTTCTTCTTCTTGAGTCATAGGAAACACCGTACTGTTAAAGGGGGTCGAGGTAAAACTAAGGAAAAGTTTCCAAGTGATGCTCAACTCAAAATCCTACACCTACCCAATCCTTTCGAGTGAAGCCATTGGAAATCTCATACAGTTTAGTCAAGTTCTTCAGTGATAGAGACGAAGTTCTTCTGTTCTCTGAGGAATTTGTTCTGACTGAGGAATTAGGAATTCGCCAGTGCGGATTGCCTACAAGTGAGGAACATGATAGCCCTGAGGAATTTGATACTCAAATATCCGACCGTTGCTGTGCTGCGCGCCAGCTGTCCAAATATCCTACCCACCTAACGGTCATATCATTGAAGGGCATTTATGTCTTATCATGTCGGGCTGCTCCCTAGGCTATAAATAGCCGCCCCCCTCAACCACTAGCTGGTTGGCTGCTCCGAGAGATAGATTGACACTTGTCATTTAGAGCATCCCATTGTAACACCCCCTTGTAATGACCACAGTGATCAGCTGTTAATAATGCCATGTCATCATCATTTGCAGTGCCAAGTCATATGTGTTAATAATTCAATTCAAATGCAAATCTGAAAATCAATTTAAAATTTCAAAGTGTAAGTTGAAGTTGATCCAACTCTGCTGGAAAAATGTTCATTAAATGGGAAATAATCTAGGAACATTTCTAAAATTAACAGCAAAATGTTTGGAGTTGGATAAATGACTCAACCGAGATGAAACAGCCCTAGAAACAGAATATTTGATATATTTAAAATGATATCAAATTCAAATGGAATTCAAATTTGTCCAAACCACTTTTTGGTGAGAGATAATATTGCATTGCAATATTTGGGACAACTCTCATATTTTACAAAAAATGCAAAAGTGCTCTAACTATTTCAAGACAGAATTGATATAAGAAAAAGAAAGTAGAAAAAGAAAAAGGGGAGAGATGGGCCACTGTGCACAGGCCTAAGTGCACAGTGCCGGGTCCCAGCCCATCAGCCCACCTAGCTCCCTCTCTCCTCCCCGTGTCGACGCCGCCGTGGTCAGGGACGAGCTCGCCGGTCGCTGGCCGACACCGCGGCGCTACAGGGGCCGTCGAGGGGATAAGGGCGACGCCCTCGGCCCCGTCACCACTCCCCATCACTTCTCCCCTCTCTCCCTCGCTCTGCGGCGCCTCTTTTTCCCCTCCAGATCCGACGCCCGAGCGCTGCCGTCGCCGCGCGTCGTCACCACCGTGGCCACCGTCGACACCTCGCAGCCCCACCGTGTCCACACGCTCCGCCGAGCTCGACCACGTCGTCTGCAGCAAACTACGGGAACCGAGGAGCACCACATCGCCCACACGTGCCTCGTCTTCTTCCTCGGGTCGCCGGCGCCTCTCCGTCGATCCCCGGCGCAGCAGCTACTAAACCACTCGCCGGGCCTACGTGTGAGCCTGCACGGTGAGCTTCTCCCCCTCCTCTCTCTCGCTGCGCCATAGGAACCGCCGTAGCTAGCCGCCACCGTAGTCGTGCTTTGGCCGCCGCCGACGAGCTCGTGCTCGTGGCCATGGCCGCTTCCGTGCTTGGCTAAGCACCGCGCTGTGCTCCTGGCAACCCCGGGAGTCGAACGCGCACTCGCACGTACCCCCTCGAGCCGCGCAGCCGCGATCCCGTCCGGGCCCGAACTCCGGCGCCCACGTCGCCGCTCGCCGTCGACGCCATGTTCCATCTCCGGCCGCGCCACCGCCCATGATCGACGCGGCGTTGCACGCACGTTCGAACGCGACCAACCCCGTCCGTTTTGGTGCACTATGGGCGAAACCCGACGCCGGCCCGAGTCCTCCGCCGCGTCTGGAGGCCACCGGCGACCTACCGCCGGCCGCCGCTGACGTGGTGCCGCTGGGGCCACTCCCAGGGTCGCTGCCTGGTGGTCCCCAGGGCCCAGCTGACCCCGTTGACCGGTCAGCTCTGCTGACTGGACCGGGCCCAGTCACTGACTGGTAGGCCCCACCTAATTAACCAGCTAAATCACTAATTAGTCAACCCTAATCAGTCACTGACAGGTGGGGTCCGCTGCTAACTAACACTTTTTAGTTAAAATAAACACTGTTAGTCTCTGTGAGTATGACAGGTGGGGTCCCTGTTACTATTCCCCCGGATAAGATTTGCTGACTGGGCCGCTGAGTCAGCCTCTGGGACCCACATGTCATACACTAAGGCTACCTCCCTCTGAGTATAAAAAGTAATTACACTATTTTGGATAATTCGGTTTCGATAATTAAAAATAATTCCAAAATTCAAATAATCTTTAAAAATTAATAACTTTTAAACCGTAGCTCGGATCGAAAAAGTTAAAACATGAAAGTTGCTCAGAACGACAAGACGAATCTGATCGTGCCGTCTGTTTCTCCATCGGAACCTCCTACGTAGAAGAACTCGTAACTCCGGACCCGAATCCGGCAGATGAATAGTGCACACTCGTCGGATATTAAATCCCAGAATAATTCTAAAAATAACTAAAATGACTTAGATGCATAATTAGGCAACCCTGCACTGCATCATAGCATAGCACGCACTGTGTGGCATATGATTGCATATTGTTTACCTGTTTCCTCCCCCTCTTCTCTCTCGATAGACCCCGACGCAGACGTAGCTCCAGACGCAGACGCAGCTCCGGAGTACGACTACGTTCCCGACGACACCCCTGAAGACCTTGCCCTTGCCCCCGAGCAAACAGGCAAGCACCCCCATTTTGAGCATGCCTATATCGCCTACTCTCTTCTCTCTTATGCTTGCATTAGAACTGCTACTGCTACTGTTTTCCTATATCTGCTGCATAGCCTGATTATTGTACCCTGCTTTGTTACCTTACCGGTTATCCTAGACTGCTTAGTATAAGGTGGGTAGAGACACGACCGAGACCCCCACTTGATCCCGACTGCCCTGCTGGACATCAGAAGACCCGATCATCGGGATTGAAGACTAGACCATGGCACCGCACATCACTTCCCCTTAGTTGCCGACACTGCTAGGTTACCATCGAGTGCCGAGGGTGATACCTCGTCAGCACTTCTGATGTTAACCTTGTAGGTTAGTTACTCGGTCGTGGTAAGCGAGGGTGATTCCTCCTACACCACCCCCGATAACGACGTCGTCGCGCAACTCCTCAAGGTGGACCTCGAGGGTGATTCCTCCTTCGTTCACCTTGATGATAACATCGAGCGGGAATTCCATCGAGGGTGATTCCTCAGGGTTCCCTTCGGTGTCCGACACACAGTTACCTTGGATATTATGACTTGACTATGAACCACGATACTAAAGACGGGTCGGCCCTGAGGGGTACCCGCGCGAGCTTATTGCGAAGTGATGTGGAGTCGGGTTGACCTGGATGGTGCCCGCGAGATAACTACGAGGCGTGGCCGGGCATTCTTAGCCCTTGCCGCAAGTCCTCGAGACGGGGCGACGGGGTCACATCGATCGTGAGTCTCTGCTCGTTTCCGCGCGCTCCTAATCCACTACGGTTTGGATATTTGATCCGAGGGGCCTCTGGCCCGATAGCACTAACCATCACGTGGGCATAGTATGGGCGTTCTGCGTCGTATACTTCAGCCGGAGCTTAATGGACGTCAGCGACTGAGCGGCGCGCGCTGAATTGGACTGGGAACGCAATCGCGCTTGTATAAGGGGTTGCTAGGTCTGCTTTCAGCCGCGTACACAACATGCAGGAGTTCCCGGGGCGAAGGCCCAAGACCCCTGGGCGCATAGGTTTAGTCCGGCGTGCTGACCTCTCTGTTAAGTATTTGGTCGGGTTGCGGCGTGTTGCTTAGCCGAGGCCGGGCATGACCCAGAAAAGTGTGTCCGGCCATAGTTAAGTGAGCGTGGTGGGTAAGTTGGTGCACCCCTGCAGGGAAGAAACTTCTATCGATAGCCTGTCCTACGGTAACGGACACTCGGAGTTGTATCCCGATCGGTACAACTAGAACATGTGATGAGAACTGGATAGTACGGCTCTGGGATTGCTTTCTCGCAGGGAGTCGAGAAAGGATCTCAGGTCGAGGTTGATGATATTACTACTACTACTTTACATTATGTTCATCTGCTCTGTCCTGATGCTGCAAGACTGTCGAAGATTGTTGAAGATGCTAGTCTTCGATAGGACTAGGCTTTCCCCCTCTACTCTGGCATTTCTGCAGCCCAGTCCACATATACAGCCATTCCTTTGACAATGATGCATATGTAGTGTAGATCCTTGCTTGCTGAGTACTTCGGATGAGTACTCACGTTTGCTTTATTTTCTTTTTCCCCCATATATTCTTTCTTTGCCACCAGACGACGGAGCCCCTGAGTCAGATGCCCCAGTCGACGACCACTACTACTACCCGCCTGGCGAGTACTACTACTACGAGGAGCCGTTCGACGACCAGGAGTAGGATCGGAGGGTCCAGGGCAGGAGGCCTACGCCTTTCGATCGTAGTTTTTATTTTTGCCCCGCCTCTGTGAAGGCTTATCTCTCTCTGTAATATATCTGTACTCAGATATCTAATGCTTCCGCTGACGCTTGTATGCCATCGAGCTATGTATTCGAGCCCTCGAGGCCCTGGCTTGTAATATTAAGCTTGTATGACTTTATTTTATGTTTTAGAGTTGTGTTGTGATATCTTCAAGTGAGTCCTTAGGCTTGATCGTGTGCATTTGCGTGTATGATTAGTGCACGATTAAGCTGGGGGCGTCACACCCATCCTCCGAGGACTTTGAGCGAAAATCATCAAGTGAGGAAAAACCCAAGAACCCAAACACTTACAAACCCAAAGTGATTGAGCATCACTGAAGAGATTGTTCCTGTGTGGAACCGCCGCTTGTTACCTTTGAGGACTGTGCATCCTCCAGATGGTTAGGCGTCATTGTCTAGAGCATCCAAGAGGAAATTGTGGATTGCCAAGTGACCGAGTATGTGAAGGTTTGGAAGTCACCTGAAGACTTACCACGAGTGATTGGGCGAGGTCTGTGTGACCTTAGCTAAAGGAGAATACGGTGAGGACTGTGTGTCCGGGACTGTGTGTCCTCAGGTTTAAATACCTAGCCGCTCTAACCAGACGTACAACTATCACAGCAGTTGGAACTGGTCTACCAAATCATTGTCTTCACCGAGCTACTGGTTCTATTTCCTCAACCCTTTCAATTCCTCGCATACTTGCTATGTATTTGATCATTACTGTTTGAAGACTTTGACTGAAGACTTTCTCAATTTCCTCAGTTCAATTTCTTCAGTCAGTTTGTCTTCTGCCTGCTTATCCTATGTTTACGCTACTTGTACTCTGTGCTTGTTTTCATTTCATCATGATGATAGTGCTACTGCTCTGTTATGTTTGCATCTGAGTACTTATTCCGCTGCTAAGTAGTTCATCGCTTAGGAATTTCCTCACCTTGAAATTCCTCAGTGACGAATTTGTAAAAATCGCCTATTCACCCCCCCCCCCTCTAGTCGATATAACGCACTTTCAATTGGTATCAGAGCAAGGTACTCCCTTGTTCTGTGTGATTTTGGTTTAACCACCTGGAGTTTTAGTTATGTCGACTGCAGGCATGATCAAGGTCTCGGCTGGGTGTCCTACCTTCGATGGGACGGACTACCCCTACTGGAAGAACAAGATGCGCATGCATCTTGAGGCAATTGACAACGATCTCTGGTACGTTGTGGAAAATGGCGTTCCCTCTGTCACTCCTTCCGTAAACGCTGCTGATGTGAAGAGATTCAAGCAACTCGACTCTCAAGCGAAGAATAT
This sequence comes from Thinopyrum elongatum, assembly GCA_011799875.1. NCBI lineage: Eukaryota > Viridiplantae > Streptophyta > Magnoliopsida > Poales > Poaceae > Thinopyrum > Thinopyrum elongatum. The sequence continues at coordinate 78,506,642 of CM022302.1, read as the reverse complement.
CATATGTGGCCATCTGAGCAAAGGGCAGTATGGCAGAGTGAGTGCTTTGGAGACAGCTAAGTTTATCTGGGATAGGCTGTCCAAGGTCAACGAAGGAGTCTCAACTCAACGTGACTCTCGAGTTGACGTTCTTCGCAATCTCTTCAACCGCTTCAAAAGACTCGACAACGAAAATGTTCAGCAAACCTTTGATCGCCTCACTGACATTTCAAACGAGCTTCAAGCACTGGGTGCCACTGACATCACCGACCATGAGGTGGTGAAGAAATTGCTGAGGTCACTCAATTCTTCATTCGATACACTGGCACTGATGATTCAAGAACGTGGTGACTACAAGTCACTTGATCCTGCTGACATTCTTGAGAGGCTGAACACTCATGAATTCCAACTAGCTGAGAAGAGAGATCTCTACGGACCGAGCTATGGTAGATCTCGTGCACTGAAGGTCAAGGCAGTCTCTGAATCTGAAGATGAAGATTCTGGTAGCAGCCTTGGTGATCCTGAAGAACTGAGTCAGGAGCTAGCAATGCTCATGAGGAAATTCCAGAAGTTCTCTAGACGTGGCCGATTTGGAAAATCCTCAAGAGGTGATGACATGAAATCAGATTCCTCATCCCGTGACTACAAGAAGAGAACTTGCCATAAATGCAAGAAACCTGGTCACTACATTACTGATTGTCCTCAGTGGGAGAAGGAATCAAAGAAGAAGAAATACAAGGATGACAGTTCCGATGACTCAAAGAAGAAGAAGAAGAAATCTTCAAAGTCCTCATCGTCAAAATCTTCAAAGTCTTCATCTCACAAGAAGAGCAGCTCCAAGAAAGCTCGGGCATTCATTGGCAAGGAAATGGACTCTGAAGCTGAATCTGAGGAACATGAGGAAGAGGAGGCATCTGAGGAGTCAGACTCTGGTGTGGCGAGCCTAGCCCTCGCTACTGCTTACGTTAGCAAGTCCATCTTCAACACTGAGGAAAATGGCTTCCCCAACACTGCTGATGACGGAAACGATGACTATGCTCCCACCTATTGCTTCATGGCAAAAGGTGCCAAGGTACTCAAATATCCCTCCTCTAAATCAAGTGAGGATGAATCTGATGATAACCTCAAACCCAGCTATTCCAAACTTGCTAATATTGCTGTTAAACAACAAAAGGCTTTGGAAAAGGTTCAAAATATGCTAGACAAAAGCGATGATCTGTTAGGTGAGGAAATGGATCGAACTCAAACACTGACTGATAATCTTCAGCAACTACAGTCTAAGTTTGACAACCTTCAAGGTCGTCATGAAACTCTCTTAGCCGATCATGAGAAGCTTTCTTATGAATTTTTTCAAAGAAAGCAAGATCTTGAGAAGCTAAGGGTGAGTCATGAAGATCTTCAGAAGGAAAATGATTCTTTGCTTGCTCAACAGATCAGTTCCGCTCAGGAAGAATTTATTCCACCATGCTTGAAATGCATTGAACGTGAAACTGCTAATTCTTCACCTGAATGTTCAAATGCTTCTATTGCTGAAAATTCTTCAACTATCTCTGTGGTCACAAATTCCTCATCTGAGGATACCACTAGTATCACTGACGAAAATGCAGGGTTGAAGGAATTGTATGTGACAGGCACGTACAAAAGCCTCAAAGGGCATCAGACTCTTTGTGATGTGCTCAAAAAGCAGACCTTGAACAGGAACCCTAGGAAAGAGGGTATTGCCTTTGAGAGGAAACTCAATGCTGATGGAACCTACTGGAAACCTGAGCAGTATCCCAAAACCTCATGGGTTGTTGCGAAGGGATCTCCCGTAGATCCATCCACTTTATCTGGCTTTACTTGTGAATCCTCATATTCATCTGATGAGTCATTTGACTCCAACTATAAACTATTCAAAAATCAGAATGGTGAAGTATTTGCTAGATATGTTGGATCTAACTGCAAGAATGGTCCCCCTATGAAGAAAATCTGGGTTCCCAAAAGGTGCCTTGAAAGTCTTCAGGTGAATGTCCTCATGACACCACCTGTGAAGAATAAGAACCCCAGATCAAATTCTTCATATGGACCAAAGTATTCATATGGATCCAAGTCCTCTTATGGATCAAATTCCTCACATGGATCCAAGTCCTCACATGATCATCATCATGCTAACGCTTCTGTTTCACAGGGAAAATCTAAGAGTTCTGATTATGTGCATTATTTTTCAAATCATTATATTCATAAGTCCTCGAAGAATTTCTCTGCTTACTCATATGTCTATGCTAATCCCTCTCCTGTGAAACGAAGCACTCTGGCTTCAATGCCACCTTTCTCTTATGGAGCTCGCAGAATGATGAACTCTTTGCCACCCCTCCAGATGTGGGTGGTGAAGAAAAAGAACTAATCTCTTATGCAGGGTCAGGTCTCCAGACGAACTAAATCGTCTGAAGAATTTGCTGGAGACCTGAAATGCTTGAAAGGACGCAAGCTAATCATGAAGAAATGATTTATTCATTTCTCACGTCCTCACATTGCTATATATACATATGTTGCTTTAATTGATGAAATATGTCTGATGAATTTGATGTCATATTCTTCACTCTGAAGTATATGAGTTCGTAAGATGCACTAATTCATCTGCAGGATGATTTACCCAAAGCTACTGAGTGGGTCCTTGATAGTGGATGTACAAATCACATGACCGGTGACAAGAGCTTACTGATGAACACTCCTTTATCTCCATCACACTTGAAGCATATCACCTACACTGACAAAGGCAAAAGCAAGGTATTGGGTCTAGGTAGGGTTGCAATCTCAAAGGATCGACACATGGATAAAGTCATGCTTGTCGAGTCCCTCGGATTCAACCTCATGTCTGTCTCAATGCTTTGTGATCTTGATATGGTTGTTGTATTTGGCAAATATCGTTGCTTAGTGCTCATGGAATCTGACAATTCCAAAGTCTTCGAAGGCTTTAGGAGAGGAGACTTGTATATTGTTGATTTCTCTGCAGGACCACAGCCTACCACTTGTCTACTTGCTAAAGCTTCAGAAGGCTGGCTATGGCATCGACGACTGGGTCATGCTGGCATGAGGAACTTACACACGCTTGTGAAGAAAAAGCATGTCATTGGCATCGAGGGTGTCAAATTCCTCAAAGATCATCTTTGTGGGGCTTGTGAGGCTGGAAAGATGACCAGAGCCAAGCACCCCTCGAAGACTATCATGACTACTTCTCATCCTTTTGAATTACTTAATATGGATCTCTTTGGCCCTACTCATTATGCCACACTAACAAATGCAGCATCTCTATATGGCTTTGTCATTGTTGATGACTATTCTCGTTACACATGGGTGCATGTCATTACTTACAAAACTGAAGTGCAGGAAGTCTTCAGACGATTTTCCTCAAGGGCTTCGACGAATTTCAGTGTGAAGATCAAGCATATACGTAGTGACAATGGGACCAAGTTCAAGAATACTGGTCTTGATGACTATCTCGGTGAACTTGGTATTACTCATGAGCTATCTGCCCCATACACTCCTCAGCAGAATGGCGTTGTGGAGCGCAAGAACAGGACTCTTGTTGAGATGGCTCGCACCATGCTTGATGAATACAAGACACCTCGTCACTTCTGGCCTGAGGCAATTGATACTGCATGCCACATCATCAACAGGGTATATCTCCACAAATTCTTCATGAAGACCTCATATGAACTCCTCACTGACAAGAAACCCAATGTGAGTTATTTCAAAGTCTTCGGTGCTAAATGCTGGATTAGAGATCCTCACCACAATTCTAAATTTGCACCGAAAGCACATGAAGGTTTTATGCTTGGCTACGGAAAGGACTCGCACACCTACAGGGTCTTCAACACCTATCACAACAAGGTTGTTGAAACTGTAGATGTGCGGTTCGATGAAACTAACGGCTCGCAAAGAGAGCACCTACCTCCTGTGCTAGATGAAAAGACGCCTGAGGAAACCATCAAGTTCAAAGCTACTGAGGATGTCATTCCTACTAAAGAATCTGCTGAAGAAATCATTCCAGAACATGAAGAACAGCATGCTGGCGCACCTGAAGAAAATGGCTCTGAAGAAAATGCTGAGCCAAATCAAAGTCGTCAACCTGCTCATCCTCGCGTTGCAAATGAAGTACAGATTGAGAGAATCATCAACGACATCAACGCACCAGGTCCTCTGACTCGCTCAAAAGCTTCACATTTGTCTAACTTTTGTGGGCATTTTGCTTTCGTCTCTATCACAGAGCCCACCAAAGTTGATGAGGCATTTCTGGAGCCTGAATGGATTCAAGCAATGCAAGAGGAATTACATCAATTCAAGCTGAACAATGTGTGGGAGCTTGTCAAGCGACCGGACCCATGCAAGAACAATATCATCGGTACCAAATGGATCTACCACAACAAGCAAGATGAAAATGGCCTAGTGGTGAGGAACAAGGCTCGTCTTGTGGCTCAAGGCTACACACAGGTTGAAGGAATTGATTTCGATGAAACTTTTGCACCTGTTGCTAGACTTGAGGCTATTCGCATATTGCTTGCTTATGCTAACCATCATAATATCATCTTATATCAAATGGATGTGAAAAGTGCATTCCTCAATGGCCTAGAGCTTGAGGAAGAAGTATATGTTGCTCAACCCCCAGGTTTTGAAGATCCTAAGCATCCTGACAAAGTCTTCAGACTCAATAAGGCCCTCTATGGCCTCAAGCAGGCCCCTCGGGCGTGGTATGATACTTTGAAGGAATTCCTCATGAAGAAAGGCTTCAAACCCGGTTCACTCGACCCAACTCTTTTCACCAAAAACTAAGATGATGAATTATTCGTGTGCCAAATATATGTTGATGATATTATCTTTGGCCGTACTAACCAACATTACAGTGACGAATTTGCTTACATGATGAGTGAGGAATATCAAATGTCCATGATGGGAGAATTGAAATTCTTCTTAGGTCTTCAAATTCGTCAACAACGCAATGGCATCTTCATTTCTTAAGAGAAATACCTCAAGGACGTTCTGAGGAAATTCGGTATGCAAGAATGCAAAGGCGTCAAAATCCCTATGCCCACAAATGGCCATCTATGCACTGATGAAAATGGAATAGACTTCGATCAAAAGGTATACCGCTCCATGATTGGCTCTTTATTGTACCTATGTGCATCTAGGCCGGATATTATGCTTAGTGTTTGCATGTGTGCCCGTTTTCAAGCTACACCGAAGGAATCACACCATAAGGCTGTGAAACATATTCTTCGATATCTAGCTCACACTCCAACACTTGGATTATGGTATCTGTAACACCCCCGGTGATTAGCAACAGTAATCACTTTTGATAATGACATGTCAGCAAGCTTAATAGTGCATAATCATCATTAGCATCATATTGCATTTCAGCTCCTAAGTCAAATTCAAATTTAAACGAAAGTGGAATATGAAAGTTGTCCAACATAGAAACTAAAATGTCAGATAAATAACAAATATTCCAGAGGCTATTCTAAAATTGAAACCAACATCATTGGAATTGGATAAGTGACTCGAACAACCTCAAACAGTGGATAAAGATAATATTTAATAACCATTTATTAAATCTGAAATAAATATGGAATTATATTTTGTCCAAACTAATTTTAGGTGTTAGGGAATAATGCACTGGTATTTATGACCTAGGTCTCATGTTTTACAAAAAACCATTTGAGGCCTAGCTATTTACTAGCAGAGTAAAGGGAATAAAAAAAAGAAAGGAAAAGGAAAGAAATAGAAAACAGAGAAGAGAGAAAAAAAAAGAGCAACCCCCCCACGGCCAACTGGCGAAGCCCAGCCGGCCGGCCACCTGCGCCCCCCCTGGCCTATACTACCCCCCCCCAGCCGGCCGAACCAGCCGACTCCCCCCCCCCTCGCTTTCTCCTCCCCCCCCCATCTGGATCGGGCTCCCGATCCCGTCCGCCCCGTCGCCGACGCCGCGACGCCGCCGCCCCGTCGCCGCCTCCCCCTCGTCAGACCACGCCGCAGCACCGCCGCCTCCCCGTCTTCCTCCCGAGCCCCGCGCGCTCGCCCCGACTGCGCCGACCGCGCCCCGTCTCCGCCTGTCTCCGACGCCTCGCCGGACCCCGTCGCCGTCATCCCCGGCCGCCTCCTCGAGCCCATTGCCCTGACCCTGCACCCGCGGTGAGGGCCACGCCCCTCCTCTTTCTGTCGCCGTCGTCGCCCCGCACCCATGGCCCCGCCTCGCCGCTGCCGCTCGCGTGCTGCCTCGCGCCCGCGCTCGGCCCTGCACCGCGCCCGCCACCTGGCCCGCTCCAGCCGCTCGCCGCGCTCGCCCTCCCGAGCCGCACGCGCGCGCGCGCCTGCCGTTCCTCCCGCTCGCCCCTGCTGCTGTTGCCGCGCCGCGCATCGGCCGAGCCCCGTCGCCAGCGCCTCGCCCATGCCCGCTCCGGCCCCTGCCTCGCCTCCGCGCGCCCTGCACCGCGCGCCGCCGCCCGTTGCCGCTCCGGCCACCGCGCCGCGCCGCCCGCCTCCGGCCGCCGCCCCGCCTCCGGCCCTGCTTGCGCTCGCCTGCGCCCGCGCCCGGCGCCCAGCGCCCGCCGCGCCCTGCGCCCGCTGTGGCCCAGGGCCACTGACGGCCAGCCCCCACCCCCCCCAGGGCCTATGACAAAGGGGGCCCACCCCCAAAAATGTTTAAGAAAGAAAGAAATAAAAATAAATAATTAAAATAATTAAAATAATTAACTAATTAATTAGTTAATTAATCCTGATTAGGTTAATCTAATTAACTAATTAGTGTTAATTAAACAGTAATTAGTAATTAACTTAATTAATCGCTGACATCAGCATGAGGTCATGCTGATGTCATCATCAGCACTGTTTCGGATAATGTTGAATTAAATAATTAATTAAATTTCAGAAATTAATAAAAACTTTAGAAAATCATATTAAATAAACCGTAACTCCGATGAAAATATTTTATACATGAAACTTGCTCAGAACGACGATACGAACCCGGATACGCCCTCCGTATTCCCGTCAGATGCCCGCAACTATAAGAACGTTGAACAATTAGACCGATTTCGATAAATGAATAGTGTCCAACCCTAATTAAATAAATCCGAATAAATTCCTAAATTAACTAAATCGTTTAGTTAGGCAGTAGAACACCCCGGCATATCATTTAGGCATCTCATACATATTGTTTGCATTATTGCCGTGAAATTTATTGTTTCTCTCCCCCTCCTTCTCTCTCGATAGACGCCGAGACCGACGACGCTGCACCAGGTTACGACTACTCTACCGACGAGCAGCCCGTTGACGACCACCCTCTCTTGCCAGAGCAACCAGGCAAGCCCCACCCCCCCCCTTGACATCCAGATATCGCCCATTCTATTCTCCTGCTTGCATTAGAATTTCGCTACTGTTAATGTATGCTCCTGTTCTGATGCATAGCCTGCTGTTGTAACCTGTTCATTGCTACCTTACCTGCCTATGATAAACTGTTTAGTATAGGTTGGTATGAACCATCTTTGACCCCACCACCTTACTTTGTCGCCCCTGCTTGTTCATCGACGACTCAATCAACGTGATCGTCGATCAGAGATAGACGCCTCACTTCACATCCCCCCTTAGTTGTACGACTCTGCTTAGTTACTATCGAGTGCCGAGGGTGATACCTCGTAACGCACTCCTGATGAATACTCTGCAGCATAGCTGTTCGGTCGTGGTCATCGAGGGTGATTCCTCCTTCTCCATGTCCGATACGAATCTGTCGTGCAACCCCTCAGTGTGAACCTCGAGGGTGATACCTCATACGTTCACCCTGATGAATATGACCACACGGTTACTTGACCTTTGTCACAGGCGGGTCCACCCTGGTGGGTACCCGCTGGGGATCTATGATTTCGGGTGTGCCGGAAGGGCACTCGAGTGTGGTACTGTGGCGGAGCTTCAGAAACTCTGAATGTTTCCGCTTGTTACTAAATGAGCTGATCGGATTTGGGTGTGTGATCTGAGTGGGTCGACGTGCCCTATACGCACTACCACCACGCGGGATTATGGTTATGGGGCCCTCTGTGATGTACGTTTCTCTGAAAGCTTATCAGACGTCACGATTCACCGTGCGGGCTGATCGTCGGGATTGGGCTGGATACTTCACTGGCGAGTTCAGTGTCGCGCCTGCACCCCGGCCAGCCACGCAACGCGCAGGGTGCCCAGGGCGATGGCCCGAGACCCCTGGGTGCATAGGTTAGTCCGGCGTGCTGACCTCTCTGCTGAGCCTAGGTAGAGCGCTGCTTCGTGTTGATCTTCCGAGGACGGGCATTACCCAGCAAGTATGTCCGGCCAGAGTTGATCGAGCGTGTTGGGTAACAGTAGTGCACCCCTGCAGGGATGAATCTTCTATCGATAGCCGGTCCTACGGTAAAGGACGCTCAGTTTGTGTATCCCGATCTACTACTTAAACTGGATACTTGTTACTTAATTGAAGCTTCGGGATTACTTTCTCGCTGGGAGTCGAGGAAGGATCCTTGAGCTGTACTTCAACATGTTTGTTAAATAAAATGCTATTCTACTCTCTTCTACTGCTGCAAGATGATGGCTTTGAGAAGATGTTTGAAGATGCTAGTCTTCGATAGGACTAGGCCTTTCTCTCTATTCTGGCATTTCTGCAGCCCAGTCCACATATACAGCCTTTTCTCCATTGATAATGTTGCATATGTAGTATAGATCCTTGCTTGCTGAGTACTTCGGATGAGTACTCACGATTGCTTTATTTTCTCTTTTCCCCCATATACCCCACCTTGATGATACACCAGACGATGGAGTCCAGGAGCCAGACGCCACCACCGGAGCCTACTACCAGGCGGGTCCAGAGGGCACGTACTACTGGATCGAGCCAGCTGACCAGGAGTAGGATCGGAGGCTCCCAGGCAGGAGGCCAACGCCTTTCGATCTAGTGTCGCTGTTTGTGCTAGCCTTCTTAAGGCAGAACTTGTCTAACTATGTCTGTACCCAGATATTATTTGTATGACTGACTTATGTATTCGGATCTTCGGATCCCTGGTCTGTAATATTGTGGACCTCCGTTTATTTGTGTTTAGAGTTGAGTTGTGATATCTTCCCGTGAGTCCCTGGGCTTGATCGTACACGTTTGCGTGTATGATTAGTGCACGATTGAACCGGGGACGTCACAAGTTGGTATCAGAGCCGACTGCCTGTAGGAAGCCCCCTTCCAATTCCTTGGCCGAAGTTGAGTCTAGAAACCGAAAAACTAATTTACTAACTTGGCAGTGTGGCTTACGGGCCCACGTCGCCAACTGGGTGGTATTAGGATCTTTTATTCCTCGTCTATACTCTGGGACTCTAATATCTCTTCTATTCGGGTTAAATAAAGTTTACTAACGCCGACACTTAGGATCTCGTAAATTCTGTCTACCCGGAGAGCTGGATATCTGTGCGATTTCCCTGCCGTTGATCTGATTAGTCTGATAATCATTTTCCTTTCCATTGTTTTGTTTAACCTTTCTCTCCGAGTTGTGTTAAACTTCTCATTGTCATTTGACAAATCTGAATTTCCTCTGTTTCAGATGGACCGTTTGTTTCCACCGCGTCCTACGACATAGCTTGTGCTTCGCACTTGGGCTCGTAATACCCCTGGGTTTCCAGCTGTCCTGATCGCTCTCATGACCAGACTTGGCTACCGCTGGTACCCTGAGTACATGGTTTACGAGGATTACCGCGAGTTTAATCAGGAGCAGTACCATGCTGATGTTCGTATCTATGATCGGCAGAATGACTCAGACACCGAGCTGCACCTTTTCCACGGTATCGGCGTGACGATTGAGATGGCAGTACATGATGCCGCCTACTCTGCTGTCGCACGTCTTCGAGGACAGTTCAGTGATATCTTGGATGACTCTGAGTTCCGATACATTCCGTATGCCCCTGCTGGAGATGCTACCGGATACTACGCAGCTATCTGTGCCCCGTACGAGCCTCGCCGATATGACCACCGCGTTCTGATTCAGTGCACTCAGGCTCTGGATCGCACTGTTCGGGCTCTTGCCGTCGAGTTGGTTGCCACTCGAGCACGTCTCTACGATGCTATGACGCAGTTGATGCCCGCTGTTCGTGCAGGGATACATCCGGAGCACATCCTTTACCCGCGCAGGACTCAGATGTATGCTGGTATTGACTGGTCTGCTGTTGGAGGTCACACACCTACACGTGGACCTCTTCTTACAGTTCGAGACCGGGTTCTGCATCAGAGTGCACATGGAGCACAGGATCCTTCCGCGACGAATATTCGTCGTCCGCACTCGCAGTTACCCCGTTACAGTGGTTTTCTCCGACGTTGATGTAGCCTTTGCTATGTCTCGTTGTGTACTTCCTTACCGCGTGCCTGCGCGCCGCCTAGTATGTCTAGCTTTTAATTTGCGCTGTTATGCTGTCCGCATGTACCCGACTTTGTGTATGGATCTGTATGTCTTAATCGACTACTGTTATGTATCTATTACACTGCTTAAAGTATTGTCGTGTTACATCATACTTGTCGCTAAACACTCGCAATTGCTTTTACTAAACTACCCCCTGTTGATACTTAGCAGGATGGTTAGACCAGGTGGTCGTGGTCGTGGTCGTGCCCCTGAACGTCCACCACCGCCAGACTATATGGCGGCTATGATGCAACAGTTTGAGCTTAACCGCCAGTTCATGGTTGGAATCATGGCTCAGTTTCCGCATCAGAACAACCAGAACCAGAACCCAGCTTCAATAACTTTGACAGAGTTTACGCGACTCAACCCAACGCAGTTTCGCAACTCTGACAAGCCCCTGGATGCCGATGACTGGCTCCGCGACATCACTCACGAGATGGAGTCAGCTAATGTCGTCCCTGCCAACTATGTCAACTTCGCAGCCTTTTTCTTAAAGGGCCCCGCTGCTCAATGGTGGGACACACACAAGCGTACTCTGCCTGTTGGAACAGTCATCACCTGGTATGAGTTCCAGGCTGCTTTCCGTACACGTTACATCCCTCAAGCAATTATGGAACGCATGAAGACCCAGTTCCGTAACCTCACCCAGGGCAATAAGACCGTTGAAGCTTATCAGCGGGAATTTCTTGATCTCTCCCGCTATGCTGAAGAAGACATCGCCACAGATGCTCGCAGACAAGAGAAGTTCCGTAATGGACTACACCCTGACCTCAAGCTTGCACTAGCTGCTCAAGACATCAATGACTTCTCAACTCTAGTGAACAAGGCTATTCTTGTTGAGACCGCTCAGATGGAACACAAGGACTCGCAGAAGCACTATCGTGATGCTGGCTCATCTTCGGGCTCAGCACCGAAGCGTAGAGTTTGGATTCCCAACAACGCGTTCCGTCCCAATACCTCTGCGCCAAAGAACAATGCTGCACCACGTCTGCCTCCTCCACCGCCGAGGCCGTCAAAGGCTCAAGCTATTCAGAACAATGCCCCTCTTCGTCCTGAAGATGGTTTGTGTTTCAAGTGCCGCAAACCAGGCCACCAGGCTAAAGACTGCCGCCAGACTCAGAATCAGTTAGATTTTCCTCGTGCTGGCCGTGGATATGGCCGTGGCAACAATCAGACCCGCAACTATAATACTGGGTCTGCTTCACGTGGTCGTGGTCAGGCTTACAACATTGACATTGAAGAAGTCCAGGATCAACCTGCTACTGTGATGGGTACCCTTCTTGTTAACTCAGTACCTGCTTCTGTATTATTTGATTCAGGAGCATCGCATTCATTCATGTCTGAAGCATTTGCATTATCTCATGACATTGCATTCGAAAAGATGAACCTGCCAATAGTTGTCCATACCCCTGGAGGCCAATGTCAAACCACTATGATGGCACATAATGTCCCTGTTGAAATCGAGGAATTTGAATTTCTGGCTTCCCCTATTATCCTGAAGTCTTCCACCATAGACCTCATACTCGGAATGGATTGGTTGAAAGCTCACATTGCTTCGATCAATTGTGCCACTAAAGTTATCCAACTTCTTCACCCCTCCGATGAGATAGTGAACTACACTGCCCGAATTACTCGAGACGCTGAAGCTGAGATATATGTTATGAATGCTTTGAACGCCTCACCTCTGGAAGGAATCGGGAACGTTCCTGTCGTTCGAGATTTTCCAGACGTCTTTCCCGAAGAACTTCCAGGCATACCCCCGGCTAGAGCTGTCGAATTTGTCATTGACTTGAAGCCTGGCACCGTTCCTATTGCCAAGCGACCTTATAAGATGCCTCCGCATCACCTTCTTGAGCTTAAGGAAGAAATCGACAAGTCACTTAAGAGTGGTTTCATCCGCCCCAGTTCCTCTGCTTGGGGAGCACCTTCACTCTTCGTTAAGAAGAAGGATGGAACTAACCGATTGGTTCAGGATTAGCGGCCCATTAACCAAGCCACAATCCAGAATAAATACCCACTGCCCCGTATCAATGATCTTTATGATCAACTTGCCGGATCATCGGTGTTCTCTAAACTCGACTTGAGGTTGGGTTATCACCAGATCCGTGTCCGTGAAGAGGACATTCCCAAGACTGCATTCGTCACTCGTTATGGCTCCTATGAATACACCGTCATGTCATTTGGCCTAACGAATGCCCCAGCTACATTCTCCCGCCTGATGAATTATATATTCATGGATTACCTCGACAAATTCGTCGTGGTATATCTAGATGATATTCTGGTCTATTCTAAGAATAAAGAGGAACATGCTGAACATCTCTGCCTTGTTCTAGAAAGGCTCCGAGAACACCAGTTGTATGCCAAGTATTCCAAATGCGAATTTTGGCTTCCTGAAGTAACTTACCTTGGACATGTGATTTCCAAGGATGGGATTGCTGTTAACCCCGAACGAGTTCAGGCTATTCTCAACTGGACTCCCCCAAAGAATGTTAAGCAAGTCAGAAGTTTTCTCGGACTTGCTAGTTATTGCCGTCGATTCGTTGAGAACTTTTCCAAGATTGCAAAACCATTGACATATCTGCTTCACAAAGGTGTTAAATTTGAGTGGACAGAAAAATGTCAAGAAAGCTTTCAGACACTAAAAGATAAATTGACATCTGCCCCAGTATTAGCACCCCCGGATTCCCAAAAGGATTTCGTGGTATACTGTGATGCATCTCGTCAAGGATTAGGCTGTGTCCTAATGCAAGAGCGCAAAGTGATTGCTTATGCCTCCCGACAATTGCGTCCTCATGAAGAAAATTATCCCGTGCATGATCTTGAACTTTCTGCGGTTATCTATGCCTTGAAGCTATGGCGACATTACCTTCTCGGTAACCGTTGCGAGATATACACGGATCACCAAAGCTTGAAGTATTTATATACTCAACCAGATCTGAACCTTCATCAACAAAGATGGCTCGAAACAATTGCCGATTATGATATGAATATTTCATATACCCCCGGCAAGGCTAATGTAATGGCCGATGCTTTGAGTCGCAAGTCCTATAGCAACAATCTTATGGTTCAAGAAACACAACCTCTTCTCCATGAAGAGCTTTGCAAATTGAACCTCCATATTGTTCCATAGGGTTATCTCAATACCCTGGTTGTCGAACCAGATTTAGAACACGGCATTAAGGTTATGCAAAGGTATGACACTGAAGTTGAAAAGATCAAGCGATACCTCGAGAAAGGAAAGCCGTCGGAATTCCATCTTGATAATGATGGGATCCTATTTTTCCAACACCGTCTCTTCGTACCCAAGTTCAAGATTGAGAGGGAAAACGTTATGAAGGAAGCTCATGACACTCCTCTGTCGATTTATCCTGGTAGCACGAAGATGTACCGTGACATTTGTCAGAGATACTGGTGGCCTAATATGAAGCGAGACATTGCTCGTTAGGTTTCTGAGTGTGACGTTTGCCGCCGCGTTAAAGCTCAACATCAAAGGCCCGCAGGAACTCTGCAACCCCTTACAATTCCTGAATGGAAATGGGACAAGGTCCAAATGGATTTCATTACTGGTTTTCCCAAATCCCAGAAGGGTAATGATGCTATATTTGTCGTCATTGACCGATTCTCCAAGGTTGCTCACTTTCTGCCTGTTAAGGAGACAATCACTGCTAGCCAGTTAGCAGACTTGTATGTTTCCCGAATTGTGTCACTCCACGGTGTTCCGTTGGAGATCAGTTCTGATCGTGGCAGCCTCTTCACCTCCAGATTCTGGAATAGTTTCCAAGAAGCTATGGGAACTCACCTGTCTTTTAGCACCGCTTTTCACCCTCAGTCATAGGGTCAAGTTGAACGAGTTAATCAAGTGCTCGAAGATATGCTTCGAGCTTGCGTCATCTCCTTCGGTAAGAAATGGGAGGAATCTCTCCCGTATGCCGAATTCTCTTACAACAATAGCTATCAAGCTAGTCTGAAGATGGCACCGTTTGAAGTTCTATACGGTCGTAAGTGTCGAACCCCTCTGAATTGGTCAGAAACTGGGGAACGCTCACTCGTCGGACCGGACATTATTCGGCAAGCTGAAGAACAAGTCCTCATTGTTCGTGAACATTTGAAATCTGCTCAGCATCGTCAGAAGAGCAACTATGACCGTAAGCACCAGGAAATGGTCTATCAACCTGGCGAACAAGCTTACCTTCGTGTCACTCCATTGAAAGGCACTCATCGGTTCGGAATCAAAGGCAAGTTAGCTCCACGCTACATTGGCCCGTTCCGTATTCTTGCCCGTCGAGGAGAAGTGGCATATCAATTGGAATTGCCGCCAAATCTTTCACAAGTACATGATGTCTTTCATGTATCCCAACTCCGTCGCTGCTTCAAGGATCCTATTCGAGCTGTGGATCATGAAGTGCTTGAATTACGGGAAGATCTGTCATATCCAGAATATCCCATCCGTATTCTTGATCAAGCTGAGCGTCGAACACGTCAAAAGTCAATCAATTTCCTCAAGGTTCAGTGGTCAAATCATTCTGAAGATGAAGCCACTTGGGAACGCGAGGATCGTCTTCGCGAAGAATACCCCTCTTTCTTTCAGTCTTCCTCTTAATTCTCGGGACGAGAATTCTTAATAGATGAGGAGAATTGTAACACCCCCGGTGATTAGCAACAGTAATCACTTTTGATAATGACATGTCAGCAAGCTTAATAGTGCATAATAATCATTAGCATCATATTGCATTTCAGCTCCTAAGTCAAATTCAAATTTAAACGAAAGTGGAATATGAAAGTTGTCCAACATAGAAACTAAAATGTCAGATAAATAACAAATATTCCAGAGGCTATTCTAAAATTGAAACCAACATCATTGGAATTGGATAAGTGACTCGAACAACCTCAAACAGTGGATAAAGATAATATTTAATAACCATTTATTAAATCTGAAATAAATATGGAATTATATTTTGTCCAAACTAATTTTAGGTGTTAGGGAATAATGCACTGGTATTTATGACCTAGGTCTCATGTTTTACAAAAACCATTTTGAGGCCTAGCTATTTACTAGCAGAGTAAAGGGAATAAAAAAAGGAAAGGAAAAGGAAAAGAAATAGAAAACAGAGAAGAAGAGAAAAAAAAAGACCACCCCCCCCCCCCCCCACGGCCCAACTGGGCGAAGCCCAGCCGGCCGGCCCACCTGCGCCCCCCCTGGCCTATACCTACCCCCCCAGCCGGCCGAACCCTAGCCGACTCCCCCCCCCCCCCCTCCTTTCTCCTCCCCCCCCCCCCCAATCTATCGTCCGCCCACCCCCCGCCGTCGCCACTCCCCCCCCCCGAGCCCCTCCGCCCCCCTCTCCACCACCCCCTCACCCTCGTCCCCTCCCCCCCCTCCCCCCTACGCAGCCCGACTTCTCCTCGCTCTTCCCTCCTCGCCCTGCCCACTCGCCCCTCTTCTCCTTTCTCCCTGTCGCGGACCCGTCGCCGTCATCCCCGGCCCCTCCTCGAGCCCATTGCCCTGACCCTGCACCCGCGGTGAGGGCCACGCCCTCCCTCTCTCTCGTCGCCATCGTCGCCCCGCACCCACTGCCCCGCCTCGCCGCTGCCGCTCGCGTGCTGCCTCGCGCCCGCGCTCGCCCTGCACCGCGCCCGCACCTGGCCCTCCAGCCGCTCGCCGCGCTCGCCCCCCCATCCGCACGCTCGCCCTCCTGCCGTTCCTACCCGCTCGCCCCTCTCTGTTGCCCGTCCCTCCCCATCTCCGTACCCCTCCCCATCTCCCTCCCTGCCCTCTCCGTCCCCTTCCCTCGCCTCCTCCCCGCCCTCTCCGCTCGCCCCTTTTCCCCTCCTCCACCTCTCGCTGCCCCCTCGGCCTCCTCCCCGCCTCCGGCCCTGCTTGCGCTCGCTCCTCGCCCCGCCCGCCCCCAGCGGCCCCCCGCCTCTCCCGCTGTCCCAGGCCACTACGCCCCCCCCACCCCCCCAGGCCTATACAAACCCACCCCCAAAAATGTTTAAGAAAGAAAGAAATAAAAATATAATTAAAATAATTAACTAATTAATTAGTTAATTAATCCTGATTAGGTTAATCTAATTAACTAATTAGTGTTAATTAAACAGTAATAGTAATTAACTTAATTAATCGCTGACATCAGATATCGCCCACCCCCTTGAGCATTCCAGATATCGCCCATTCTATTCTCCTGCTTGCATTAGAATTCGCTACTGTTAATGTATGCTCCTATTCTGATGCATAGCCTGCTGTTTGAACCTGTTCATTGCTCCCTTACCTGCCTATGATAAACTGTTTAGTATAGGTTGGTATGAACCATCTGTGACCCCACCACCTTACTTTGTCGCCCCTGCTTGTTCATCGACGACTCGATCAACGTGATCGTCGATCAGAGACAGACGCCTCACTTCACATCCCCCCTTAGTTGTACGACTCTGCTTAGTTACTATCGAGTGCCGAGGGTGATACCTCGTAACGCACTCCTGATGAATACTCTGCCATAGCTGTTCGGTCGTGGTCATCGAGGGTGATTCCTCCTTCTCCATGTCCGATACGACTCTGTCGTGCAACCCCTCAGTGGTGAACCTCGAGGGTGATACCTCTACGTTCACCCTGATGAATATGACCACACGGTTACTTGACCTTTGCACACAGGCGGGTCCACCCTGGTGGTACCCGCTGGGGACTATGATTTCGGGTGTGCCGGAAGGGCACTCGAGTGTGGTACTGTGGCGGAGCTTCAGAAACTCTGAATGTTCCGCTTGTTACTAAATGAGCTGATCGGATTTGGGTGTGTGATCTGAGTGGGTCGACGTGCCCTATACGCACTACCACCACGCGGGATTATGGTTATGGGGCCCTCTGTGATGTACGTTTCTCCGAAAGCTTATCAGACTTCACGATTCACCGTGCGGGCTGATCGTCGGGATTGGGCTGGATACTTCACTGCGAGTTCGTGTCGCGCCTGCACCCCGGCCGCCACGCAACGCGCAGGGTGCCCAGGGCGATGGCCCGAGACCCCTGGGTGCATAGGTTAGTCCGGCGTGCTGACCTCTCTGCTGAGCCTAGGTAGAGCGCTGCTTCGTGTTGATCTTCCGAGGACGGGCATTACCCAGCAAGTATGTCCGGCCAGAGTTGATCGAGCGTGTTGGGTAACAGTAGTTCACCCCTGCAGGGATGAATCTTCTATCGATAGCCGGTCCTACGGTTAAAGGACGCTCAGTTTGTGTATCCCGATCTACTACTTAAACTGGATACTTGTTACTTAATTGAAGCTTCGGGATTACTTTCTCGCTGGGAGTCGAGGAAGGATCTTTGAGTTGTACTTCAACATGTTTGCTAAATAAAATGCTATTCTACTCTCTTCTACTGCTGCAAGATGATGGCTTTGAGAAGAGTTTGAAGATGCTAGTCTTCGATAGGACTAGGCCTTTCTCTCTATTCTGGCATTTCTGCAGCCCAGTCCACATATACAGCCTTTTCTCCATTGATAATGTTGCATATGTAGTATAGATCCTTGCTTGCTGAGTACTTCGGATGAGTACTCACGGTTGCTTATTTTCTCTTCCCCCCTATACCCCACCTTGATGATACACCACCGATGGAGTCCGGAGCCAACGCCACCACCGGAGCCTACTACTAGGCGGGTCAGAGGGCACGTACTACTGGATCGAGCCAGCTGACCAGGAGTAGGATCGAGGCTCCCAGGCAGGAGGCCAACGCCTTTCGATCTAGTGTCGCTGTTTGTGCTAGCCTTCTTAAGGCAGAACTTGTCTAACTATGTCTGTACCCAGATTATTTGTATGACTGACTTATGTATTCGGATCTTCGGATCCCTGGTCTGTAATATTGTGGACCTCCGTTTATTTGTGTTTAGAGTTGAGTTGTGATATCTTCCCGTGAGTCCCTGGCTTGATCGTACACGTTTGCGTGTATGATTAGTGCACGATTGAACCGGGGGCGTCACAGTATCCCAAGGGCTCGGCTTTTGATCTCATTGGATATTCTGACTCTGACTATGCTGGTATCGTTTGGACCGCAAGTCAACATCAGGCACATCCATTCTCCTCGGACGATCCTTAGTATGTTGGTCCTCGAGAAGCAGAACTGCATATCACTCTCTACTGCTGAAGCTGAGTATATTGCTGCTGGTTCTTGCTGTGCTCAATTGCTATGGATGAAGCAAACCCTCAAGGACTACAGCATCAATGTGAAGAATGTGCCACTCTACTGCGACAACGAGAGTGCCATCAAATTGCTCATAACCCAGTTCAGCACTCGAAGACAAAGCACATCGAGATTCGTCATCATTTTCTTCGAGATCATGTGTTGAAGGGTGACATCTCTATTGATCCCGTGAAGTCTGAAGAACAGCTAGCGGATATCTTCACAAAGCCCTTGGATGAGAAGAGATTTAGCAAATTGCGGTGTGAGCTAAATATCTTAGAATCTTCGAATGTCCTTTGAAAAGACACACATCCTAACACTTATGCAAATTGATGACTTAGATGTGCAACACACGAAGAAAACGTTTTTCTTCAATCAATGAAGACAACCCTCTAAGTGTGAAGAAATTAATGAAAATTTGATTCTCAGAGCCCTACACAATTGTACGCGGTGTCTGAAATCATCATTCCTACACGGTGGGTCACGCCACCACAAAAAGTTGAAAATCTTCAAAATTTGAGTTTTTCATCATTGTGCAAATTCTTCAAATTTTCAAAATTCTTCAACTTTGCAAAATCTTCACTCTTTCCGTCTGTGTTCTTTATTGACTATATATTATTTTGAGTTTTCTATCCTCTACAAGCATTCACTTATTGCTAATTCTTCAAGTTGTTATTCTTCTAAGTGAATGTATCGGACCCGTTCCCCCTCTATGCTAAACTCAATCCAGTCCGTTCACAAATTCTTCATGTGCGTTCTATTTGAAACCCGTTCAAAGTCTTCACTGTGTTCTTGACAGCTGAAGAATTTGCAAACGAAACATTAAAATATTCTTATCTGAATTTTCGGCTTTTGCCGCTCAAACCGTTCCATATCCCTCGATAAGATTTATCTATTCACCCACGATCTAACACGATCTCCACTTACAGTATGTGGGTGACACATGTCGTTAGGATAAGAAGGGTCAGGGGCACGTTAGTCCATTTTCTTCGGACGAGCGTTTTTTCACCTCTGCTATAAATACCCCTCGCCCTCCTCAGATCTCATTTACCCCGCTCGATCTTACTCCCCTCGCTCGAGCTCTCAGACCTAGCGCCGCCGCTACATTCCATCGTCGCCATGAGGAAGAGCTTCACTGCCTCGACCTCGTCGCCGTCGTACTCACGCCGCCGTGGAAATCTTCACTCCGCCGCCGCCGTAGCTGTTTTCCACCGCCAAGTTGGGCGTGGAAGATCTGAACGGACGAACATCTCCACTGCTACTCTCAGTTCGTCGTGTTTTTCGTCAAGGGTAAATAAATTTATTTTTACTGCTCTTGTTAATTCTGATGATTTCCACAAAATCTTCAAAGGTGTTTATTCTTCAACTTTCATGTTCTTAAACACCAACTTGCTTCTGTCCTTGATCGTTTCTCTAAGCAACGTTTTTCTTCGATTCCTCAATTGTGTGGATTTTCAATCTACACAACTCTAGAACCTAAGTCAAAAATGCTTAGTGAAATTCCTCAAGACACCCCTGGTCAAATTCCTCAAACTTGATACTTTTGAAAAACTTCTGAGAACGCATATGACCTCTCCAAAATTCTTCACACCTATTTCTGTTCACAGGTACACATGTCTGCTGCTGAATCACTAGGTTCTCATCAACTTAACTCATTTGCAGCATTTCTCGAAGATAAGTTACACACTTCCTCAGAAACATCCATTGTTCAAAATCCTCTATTGAAGAAAATGTCTGATGGTAAAAGACCTCGAAGGGAGGAAAGAGGCCAGAAACAAATACTGCTTTTGAGATCCCTGATGACATCTATGATGAATATTGTACTCCTATGAAGCAACTCATGGCAAGGAGAACAAAATCAGCGCAAAGTGCGCATTCAGAAGATTGAGAGGAGATGGGCAAAGAATGGAGGGAATATCGCTATGTCACTCCCAGTACATGAAGAAATTCGCTGTTAACCCTCCATGTCCATGACCTCCATTGGCTCCTGGCCAAGAAGCTGATCCCACTAGCATCAGAAGAGGTGAGGAATTTCCCAAGGAGTGGGCTAAGCGACAAGCCAGCTGGCCAAAATGGTAAGAGGCAGTGAAGAAATTCAATGAAGATTCTGTTGCTGCGCGCTGCGGAGGCCTCTGCTATCAAGCCTAAGAAGCTATGCTGAAGAAATCAGCTGTCAAGACAGGTTTCCTCAGCTGCAATGCCCTCACGGCCTGATCCTCAAGCAAATTCCTCAAAAGCAGCTCCAACTCCCTTAGTTGCAAAATCCTCAGCTGCTCCTGCAAAGTCCTCAGCACCTGTGCATCTTGCCACATGCCAAGGACTACTGGTCTCAATTGCTTCAGGAGTCTCTCAAGTTCTTCATCTCCACCTCAGTCTTCAACAACTCTGACCTTGCTGAAGAAAAAGGCCACTGCTGGACGAGGCACAAGGCCAAGTCCTCACAAGAAGCAGGTCGCCTTTCAGGTTCCGTCAAGCGAAGACGAAGCTGATGATGAAGAATTAGCTGAGATCATCAAGATCGACAACAAAGGGCCTCTAGTGCCAAAGGCAGTGTTGTGCCCCTCATGCTGGATCCAAGGAAGATCCTTGATTTCATCGATCTATGGCACAAGGATCCAAATACACCTTTGCCTGAATTAAACCTCACTCCTGGTCAAAGTCACATGTTGACGGCCTTCATTAATGAGAGAAATGGAAATTTGAAAAGGCCAGGCAGGTGAAGAAGGCTCAGTACAAGAAGGAGCGTTTTCGAAGAACAATGTTTAAAAATGTCTCCTGAAGAACTTGTACTATGCAGGCTGAGATCAAAGCCTCAGTGATGAATTTCATGCATACCGTGCAGATTGGCTAGGTGCCAAAGTCAGTATCTTCCCGTGAGTCCCTGGGCTGATAGGACACGTTTGCGTGTATGATTAGTGCACGATTGAACCGGGGGCGTCACAGTATCCCAAGGGCTCGGCTTTTGTCTCATTGGATATTGACTCTGACATTGCTGTGATCGTGTGGACCGCAAGTCAACATCAGGCACATGCCATTTTCCTCGGACGATCCTTAGTATGTTGGTCCTCGAGAAGAAGCAGAACTGCATATCACTCTCTACTGCTGAAGCTGAGTATATTGCTGCTGGTTCTTGCTGTGCTCAATTGCTATGGATGAAGCAAACCCTCAAGGACTACAGCATCAATGTGAAGAATGTGCCACTCTACTGCGACAACGAGAGTGCCATCAAATTGTCATAACCCAGTCAGCACTCGAAGACAAAGCACATCGAGATTCGTCATCATTTTCTTCGAGATCATGTGTTGAAGGGTGACATCTCTATTGATCCCGTGAAGTCTGAAGAACAGCTAGCGATATCTTACACAAAGCCCTTGGATGAGAAGAGATTTAGAGCAAATGCGGTTGTGTGAGCTAAATATCTTAGAATCTTCGAATGTCCTTTGAAAAGGACAACACATCCTAACACTTATGCAAATTGATGACTTAGATGTGCAACACACGAAGAAAACGTTTTTCTTCAATCAACGTCTCCGACGCCTCGCCGGACCCCGTCGCCGTCATCCCCGGCCGCCTCCTCGAGCCCATTGCCCTGACCCTGCACCCGCGGTGAGGGCCACGCCCTCCCTCTCTCTCTGTCGCCATCGTCGCCCCGCACCCACTGGCCCCGCCTCGCCGCTGCCGCTCGCGTGCTGCCTCGCGCCCGCGCTCGGCCCTGCACCGCGCCCGCACCTGGCCCGCTCCAGCCGCTCGCCGCGCTCGCCCCTCCCGAGCCGCACGCGCGCGCGCGCCTGCCGTTCCTCCCGCTCGCCCCTGCTGCTGTTGCCGCGCCGCGCATCGGCCGAGCCCCGTCGCCAGCGCCTCGCCCATGCCCGCTCCGGCCCCTGCCTCGCCTCCGCGCGCCCTGCACCGCGCGCCGCCGCCCGTTGCCACTCCGGCCACCGCGCCGCCCGCCTTCGGCCGCCGCCCCGCCTCCGGCCCTGCTTGCGCTCGCCTGCGCCCGCGCCCGGCGCCCAGCGGCCGCCGCGCCCTGCGCCCGCTGTGGCCCAGGGCCACTGACGGCCAGCCCCCACCCCCCCCAGGGCCTATGACAAAGGGGGCCCACCCCCAAAAATGTTTAAGAAAGAAAGAAATAAAAATAAATAATTAAAATAATTAACTAATTAATTAGTTAATTAATCCTGATTAGGTTAATCTAATTAACTAATTAGTGTTAATTAAACAGTAATTAGTAATTAACTTAATTAATCGCTGACATCAGATATCGCCCACCCCCTTGAGCATTCCAGATATCGCCCATTCTATTCTCCTGCTTGCATTAGAATTTCGCTACTGTTAATGTATGCTCCTATTCTGATGCATAGCCTGCTGTTGTAACCTGTTCATTGCTACCTTACCTGCCTATGATAAACTGTTTAGTATAGGTTGGTATGAACCATCTGTGACCCCACCACCTTACTTTGTCGCCCCTGCTTGTTCATCGACGACTCGATCAACGTGATCGTCGATCAGAGACAGACGCCTCACTTCACATCCCCCCTTAGTTGTACGACTCTGCTTAGTTACTATCGAGTGCCGAGGGTGATACCTCGTAACGCACTCCTGATGAATACTCTGCAGCATAGCTGTTCGGTCGTGGTCATCGAGGGTGATTCCTCCTTCTCCATGTCCGATACGACTCTGTCGTGCAACCCCTCAGTGTGAACCTCGAGGGTGATACCTCATACGTTCACCCTGATGAATATGACCACACGGTTACTTGACCTTTGACACAGGCGGGTCCACCCTGGTGGGTACCCGCTGGGGATCTATGATTTCGGGTGTGCCGGAAGGGCACTCGAGTGTGGTACTGTGGCGGAGCTTCAGAAACTCTGAATGTTTCCGCTTGTTACTAAATGAGCTGATCGGATTTGGGTGTGTGATCTGAGTGGGTCGACGTGCCCTATACGCACTACCACCACGCGGGATTATGGTTATGGGGCCCTCTGTGATGTACGTTTCTCCGAAAGCTTATCAGACGTCACGATTCACCGTGCGGGCTGATCGTCGGGATTGGGCTGGATACTTCACTGGCGAGTTCAGTGTCGCGCCTGCACCCCGGCCAGCCACGCAACGCGCAGGGTGCCCAGGGCGATGGCCCGAGACCCCTGGGTGCATAGGTTAGTCCGGCGTGCTGACCTCTCTGCTGAGCCTAGGTAGAGCGCTGCTTCGTGTTGATCTTCCGAGGACGGGCATTACCCAGCAAGTATGTCCGGCCAGAGTTGATCGAGCGTGTTGGGTAACAGTAGTTCACCCCTGCAGGGATGAATCTTCTATCGATAGCCGGTCCTACGGTAAAGGACGCTCAGTTTGTGTATCCCGATCTACTACTTAAACTGGATACTTGTTACTTAATTGAAGCTTCGGGATTACTTTCTCGCTGGGAGTCGAGGAAGGATCTTTGAGCTGTACTTCAACATGTTTGCTAAATAAAATGCTATTCTACTCTCTTCTACTGCTGCAAGATGATGGCTTTGAGAAGATGTTTGAAGATGCTAGTCTTCGATAGAACTAGGCCTTTCTCTCTATTCTGGCATTTCTGCAGCCCAGTCCACATATACAGCCTTTTCTCCATTGATAATGTTGCATATGTAGTATAGATCCTTGCTTGCTGAGTACTTCGGATGAGTACTCACGGTTGCTTTATTTTCTCTTTTCCCCCATATACCCCACCTTGATGATACACCAGACGATGGAGTCCAGGAGCCAGACGCCACCACCGGAGCCTACTACTAGGCGGGTCCAGAGGGCACGTACTACTGGATCGAGCCAGCTGACCAGGAGTAGGATCGGAGGCTCCCAGGCAGGAGGCCAACGCCTTTCGATCTAGTGTCGCTGTTTGTGCTAGCCTTCTTAAGGCAGAACTTGTCTAACTATGTCTGTACCCAGATATTATTTGTATGACTGACTTATGTATTCGGATCTTCGGATCCCTGGTCTGTAATATTGTGGACCTCCGTTTATTTGTGTTTAGAGTTGAGTTGTGATATCTTCCCGTGAGTCCCTGGGCTTGATCGTACACGTTTGCGTGTATGATTAGTGCACGATTGAACCGGGGGCGTCACAGTATCCCAAGGGCTCGGCTTTTGATCTCATTGGATATTCTGACTCTGACTATGCTGGTGATCGTGTGGACCGCAAGTCAACATCAGGCACATGCCATTTCCTCGGACGATCCTTAGTATGTTGGTCCTCGAAGAAGCAGAACTGCATATCACTCTCTACTGCTGAAGCTGAGTATATTGCTGCTGGTTCTTGCTGTGCTCAATTGCTATGGATGAAGCAAACCCTCAAGGACTACAGCATCAATGTGAAGAATGTGCCACTCTACTGCGACAACGAGAGTGCCATCAAAATTGCTCATAACCCAGTTCAGCACTCGAAGACAAAGCACATCGAGATTCGTCATCATTTTCTTCGAGATCATGTGTTGAAGGGTGACATCTCTATTGATCCCGTGAAGTCTGAAGAACAGCTAGCGGATATCTTCACAAAGCCCTTGGATGAGAAGAGATTTAGCAAATTGCGGTGTGAGCTAAATATCTTAGAATCTTCGAATGTCCTTTGAAAAGGACACACATCCTAACACTTATGCAAATTGATGACTTAGATGTGCAACACACGAAGAAAACGTTTTTCTTCAATCAATGAAGACTAACCCTCTAAGTGTGAAGAAATTAATGAAGAATTTGATTCTCAGAGCCCTACGACAATTGTACGCGGTGTCTGAAATCATCATTCCTACACGGTGGGTCACGCCACCACAAAAAGTTGAAAATCTTCAAAATTTGAGTTTTTCATCATTGTGCAAATTCTTCAAATTTTCAAAATTCTTCAACTTTGCAAAATCTTCACTCTTTCCGTCTGTGTTCTTTATTGACTATATATATATTTGAGTTTTCTATCCTCTACAGCATTCACTTATTGCTAATTCTTCAAGTTGTTATTCTTCTAAGTGAATGTTATCGGACCCGTTCCCCCTCTATGCTAAACTCAATCCAGTCCGTTCACAAATTCTTCATGTGCGTTCTATTTGAAACCCGTTCAAAGTCTTCACTGTGTTCTTGACAGCTGAAGAATTTGCAAACGAAACATTAAAATATTCTTATCTGAATTTTCGGCTTTTGCCGCTCAAACCGTTCCATATCCCTCGATAAGATTTATCTATTCACCCACGATCTAACACGATCTCCACTTCACAGTATGTGGGTGACACATGTCGTTAGGATAAGAAGGGTCAGGGGCACGTTAGTCCATTTTCTTCGGACGAGCGTTTTTTCACCTCTGCTATAAATACCCCTCGCCCTCCTCAGATCTCATTTACCCCGCTCGATCTTACTCCCTCGCTCGAGCTCTCAGACCTAGCGCCGCCGCTACATTCCATCGTCGCCAGTGAGGAAGAGCTTCACTGCCTCGACCTCGTCGCCGTCGTACTCACGCCGGCCGTGGAAATCTTCACTCCGCCGCCGCCGTAGCTGTTTTCCATCGCCAAGTTAGGGCGTGGAAGATCTGAACGGACGAACATCTCCACTGCTACTCTCAGTTCGTCGTGTTTTTCGTCAAGGGTAAATAAAATTTATTTTTACTGCTCTTGTTAATTCTGATGATTTCCACAAAATCTTCAAAAGGTGTTTATTCTTCAACTTTCATGTTCTTAAACACCAACTTGCTTCTGTCCTTGATCAGTTTCTCTAAGCAACGTTTTTCTTCAAGATTCCTCAATTGTGTGGATTTTCAATCTACACAACTCTAGAACCTAAGTCAAAAATGCTTAGTGAAATTCCTCAAGACACCCCTGGTCAAATTCCTCAAACTTGATACTTTTGAAAAACTTCTGAGAACGCATATGACCTCTCCAAAATTCTTCACACCTATATTCTGTTCACAGGTACACATGTCTGCTGCTGAATCACTAGGTTCTCATCAACTTAACTCATTTGCAGCATTTCTCGAAGATAAGTTACACACTTCCTCAGAAACATCCATTGTTCAAAATCCTCTAGTGAAGAAAATGTCTGATGGTAAAAGACCTCAGAAGGGAGGAAAGAGGCCAGAAACAAATACTGCTTTTGAGATCCCTGATGACATCTATGATGAATATTGTACTCCTGATGAAGCAACTCATGGCAAGGAGAACAAAATCAGCGCAAAGTGCGCATTCAGAAGATTGAGAGGAGATGGGCAAGAGAATGGAGGGAATATCGCTATGTCACTCCCAAGTACATGAAGAAATTCGCTGTTAACCCTCCATGTCCATGACCTCCATTGGCTCCTGGCCAAGAAGCTGATCCCACTAGCATCAGAAGAGGTGAGGAATTTCCCAAGGAGTGGGCTAAGCGACAAGCCAAGCTGGCCAAAATGGCTAAGGAGGCAGTGAAGAAATTCAATGAAGATTCTGTTGCTGCCGCCGCTGAGGCCTCTGCTATCAAGCCTAAGAAGGCTATGCTGAAGAAATCAGCTGTCAAGACAGGTTCCTCAGCTGCAATGCCCTCACGGCCTGATCCTCAAGCAAATTCCTCAAAAGCAGCTCCAACTCCCTTAGTTGCAAAATCCTCAGCTGCTCCTGCAAAGTCCTCAGCACCTGTGCATCTTGCCACATGCCAAAGGACTACTGGAATCTCAATTGCTTCAGGAGTCTCTGCAAGTTCTTCAGCTCCACCTCAGTCTTCAACAACTCTGACCTTGCTGAAGAAAAAGGCCACTGCTGGACGAGGCACAAGGCCAAGTCCTCACAAGAAGCAGGTCGCCTTTCAGGTTCCGTCAAGCGAAGACGAAGCTGATGATGAAGAATTAGCTGAGATCATCAGAGATCGACAACAAAGGGCCTCTAGTGCCAAAGGCAGTGTTGTGCCCCTCATGCTGGATCCAAGGAAGATCCTTGATTTCATCGATCTATGGCACAAGGATCCAAATACACCTTTGCCTGAATTAAACCTCACTCCTGGTCAAAGTCACATGTTGACGGCCTTCATTAATGAAGAGAAATGGAAATTTGAAAAGGCCAGGCAGGTGAAGAAGGCTCAGTACAAGAAGGAGCGTTTTCTGAAGAACAATGTTGTAAAAATGTCTCCTGAAGAACTTGTGACTATGCAGGCTGAGATCAAAGCACTCAGTGATGAATTTCATGCATACCGTGCAGATTGGCTAGGTGCCAAAGTCAGATTCATCAGAATGGCAAAAGGATTTACTTCAAGTGTTGCAGCTTCATCGCAACCCAAATTTCCTCTGCTCCTCCTGCACATCAGAAGCGAAGAAAACCAAGGCTGCGGAGCGAGCAGCTGTGAAGAAAAGGAAAGCATCTGCCTCCTCAGAGTCTTTAGCTCCCAAGAAAGTGAAGACTTTGAAGAGCTCAACTGAAAACCCAATTGATGCTATTCCAATATCAAGCATGCCATCAAAGGTGATCATTCCCTTTGGTGAGGAATATGAAATTCCAAGTAAATCTGATGAAGAAGATCCTTCTGCTACTTCGACAGAGCAGTTGGATGAAGACATTGAAGTGGATAATATCCCTTCAACTCCGCTGGTATCATCGCCCATGCCTCAGTTCACAGCTGAAGAGGCAGGCGTCAAAGAAATTGAAGAAGATGAGGATGTGGATATTGGGTCTACAACACCTATTCTGAATGATGACTTTTGGGAAAGTCATCACCCCAATTCACCTCTGACTACCCCGCTACATCAAGTTCCTCAGTCCCCTGTGCCAACTGAAGAAATTCATACGGGCTCTAATGAACGTCAAGCTTCACTTCATTCTATTCCTGAAGAAGTTCTAGCCACTAGCGCTGATGTACATATGTCTGAAGAAATGGAGGCCAAGGCTGCTGCTGAAATTCCTCAGCCTGTGGCTCCAGTGGCTATACCTCAAGAGGCTATGAAAACTTCAACTGTTAATCTTCAGCCCAAGCCACAGAACCCTCACTCCAAGAAGCAGAAGTTTAATGCTGAGGATTTCTTCAATGAGCACATATTCTTCACTGACTACAATCCCTATGACTCTGCTCGACTTCGTCGCAAGCGCTTCTGGACTGCAAGCCAGATGAACTTCTATTCCTCATTGTTGTTTGATAAGGATAAGATCTTTGAACATGAGCAAATTCCTCATGTAGATATGGAATCGCTGCCCTGCTTCACCCCAGTCCTCAGTGTTCTTCATGACGCTGAGTTACTCAATTTCTGCACCGACATCTGTGATTGGAATGAAGAACTCATTCTTCAATTCTTCGCCACGCTGCACATTACTGGAAATGTTGATGATGTCAATTCATGGGTATTGGACTGGATGACCGATAATACTCATTTCAAAGCACCGGCCTCTGAATTGCTTCATGCCATCCCAGTCAGTCCTCCCACTGAAGGTGCAAGGCTTCTCTATGTTGAACCTGAACTGTCTGATCATCTGATGCAAGTGCTAATGAAGCCTTTGAAGCCAGGCCAAGCTCCAAGGACCAAATTCCTCGTCAAGGAATTGCTCTATGTGCCAAGGACAGTTTATCGCATATTGACCAAAACCCTCAGTCCAATCAAGGGCCACAACTCTGATGATGAAGAAGTTGTTGGCATCATGAAGAATCTACTGTTCAATATCATTCATGGTATACCTATCAACTACCACGATTTCTTCATGAGGACTTTGGCCAATGCTGCTCTGTCACCTTTTGAGTTGAAGCCTTGTGCTCCCTGGATCATGAAGTTCATCAGATCAAGGTCTTCAATTCATTATAAGGCTGACTTTCAAAATCATCTCAGCTATTTGCGCCCTATTGAAGTCCTCAAACGGACTATTTCCTCAGCTGACGAGAAGGGCAAGGCTGCAGTTATTGATGAAGGTACTCGTCCATTGGATGGACAATTTCGCAAAGCTACTTCATATTCCACCAATGATGACTCTGCCACACAAGATTCTGCCGCCAAAGCTTCAGAACATCATCCTCAAGCCACAGCTCCGCGTGTGATGACTGATCGTGAACTTCTCCTTAGTCTTCATCAGAAAGTTGATAGAAATCACAAGTGGGTCAAGCGTCAGTTTGGTGCAATTCTTCAGAACATGACAGTCACTCAAAATACTGTGAAGAAGAATCACTACTACTTGCATGAAGTCTTTGACCGCACTTGGGCGATTCTGTCTAATCTTCATAGTGCTGAAGAACTCAAGGAGATGGGCTTCCAACAGGACTTTGACTGGTCTCAGCCACCTTCGAAGAAATTCAAGAAAGTCAAAGTTCCTCAGCTTGTTGCCAGTTCATATTCTTCATCGCGTGAGACGGATGAAGCTGAAGACTTGAACGACACTGCGGCAGGCCCTACCTCAACGGACGACCCCAACAATGCTAGCGCTCCTCCATCGACATCATGATGATATTCTTCAGGGGCGTTAGTCCTCATTTTTCGTCCCTTTTGTTCATTCGATGACAAAGGGGGAGAAATTTGAGTTAGTCTTCAAGCGGGTCTTATATATGGGCTATATCTCTTTTAAGTTACAACTCTTGCTTTTCTGAGGTGTTTGCTCTGATGAGTTGTAAACTTAAGTCCTATGGTCGTCTGATACTTTTGTTTTTTTTTTCTGCATACCATAATGCACGCATGCTGAATTTCGTCAGACACCATATCTCATCATGCATTTCAAATTCTTCATATCATATGTTAAATGCATCTAGTGCCCCTTAGTGATTTTGGTGTATTGAAGACTTATAGGTTAAGGGACTAATGCGTTTGTGAGTGTACACAGGTCTATAAGTCTATGAGGAGTTTGTTATTTACGATGAATGTCGACCCCTAAAAATGAATGTCTTCAACTGAAGACTTTGGTTTTCTTGAAGACTTTGAAGGTGAAGAAATTGGTGTGACCCTGAAGACTTGATATTCATGCGAGGATTATGAAGCGTGAAGACTTTTGTTTTTGTAGTTTCATTTTCTTCTTCTTGAGTCATAGGAAACATCGTACTGTTAAAGGGGGTCGAGGTAAAACTAAGGAAAAGTTTCCAAGTGATGCTCAACTCAAAATCCTACACCTACCCAATCCTTTCGAGTGAAGCCATTGGAAATCTCATACAGTTTAGTCAAGTTCTTCAGTGACAGAGACGAAGTTCTTCTGTTCTCTGAGGAATTTGTTCTGACTGAGGAATTAGGAATTCGCCAGTGCGGATTGCCTACAAGTGAGGAACATGATAGCCCTGAGGAATTTGATACTCAAATATCCGACCGTTGCTGTGCTGCGCGCCAGCTGTCCAAATATCCTACCCACCTAACGGTCATATCATTTAAGGGAATTTATGTCTTATTATGTCGGGCTGCTCCCTAGGCTATAAATAGCCGCCCCCCTCAACCACTAGCTGGTTGGCTGCTCCGAGAGATAGATTGACACTTGTCATTTAGAGCATCCCATCCTCTGAGGACTTTGAGCGAAAATCATCAAGTGAGGAAAAACCCAAGAACCCAAACACTTACAAACCCAAAGTGATTGAGCATCACTGAAGAGATTGTTCCTGTGTGGAACCGCCGCTTGTTACCTTTGAGGACTGTGCATCCTCCAGACGGTTAGGCGTCATGGTCTAGAGCATCCAAGAGGAAATTGTGGATTGCCGAGTGACCGAGTATGTGAAGGTTTGGAAGTCACCTGAAGACTTACCACGAGTGATTGGGCGAGGTCTGTGTGACCTTAGCTCAAGGAGAATACGGTGAGGACTGTGTGTCCTCAGGTTTAAATACCTAGCCGCTCTAACCAGACGTACAACTATCACAGCAGTTGGAACTGGTCTACCAAATCATTGTCTTCACCGAGCTACTGGTTCTATTTCCTCAACCCTTTCAATTCCTCGCATACTTGCTATGTATTTGATCATTACTGTTTGAAGACTTTGACTGAAGACTTTCTCAATTTCCTCAGTTCAATTTCTTCAGTCAGTTTGTCTTCTGCCTGCTTATCCTGTGTTTACGCTACTTGTACTCTGTGCTTGTTTTCATTTCATCATGATGACAGTGCTACTGCTCTGTTATGTTTGCATCTGAGTACTTATTCCGCTGCTAAGTAGTTCATCGCTTAGGAATTTCCTCACCTTGAAATTCCTCAGTGACGAATTTGTAAAAATCGCCTATTCACCCCCCCCCCCTCTAGTCGATATAACGCACTTTCAATTTCCTTAGTCCTCTTTAAGGCATCTAAGGATAATTTTTACCGCTGTCCAGTGGTCCACTCCTGGATCACTCTTGTACCCTCTTTGCTAGATAAGTGGCAAGACACACATCAGGTGTGGTACATAGCATGGCATATCATATAGAACCTATGGCTGAGGCATAGGGAATGACTTTCATTCTCTCTCTATCTTCTGCCGTGGTCGGGCTTTGAGTCTTACTCAACTTCACACCGTGTAATACAGGCAAGAACCCCTTCTTGGACTGAACCATTTTGAACTTCTTCAAATCTTATCAAGGTATGTGTTTTGTGAAAGTTCTATTAAGCGTCTTGATCTATCCCTATAGATCTTGATGCTCAATATGTAAGTAGCTTCACCGAGGTCTTTTATTGAAAAATTCTTATTCAAGTATCCTTTTATGCTATCCAAAAATTCCATATCATTTCCAATCAATAATATGTCATCCACATATAATATCAAAAATGCTACAGAGCTCCCACTCACTTTCTTGTAAATACAGGCTTCACCATAAGTCTGTATAAAACCATATGCTTTGATCACCTCATCAAAGCATATATTCCAACTCCGAGATGCTTGCACCTGTCCATAAATGGATCGCTGGAGCTTGCACACTTTGTTAGCACCTTTAGGATCGACAAAACCTTCTGGTTGCATCATATACAACTCTTCTTTAAGAAATTCGTTAAGGATTGCAGTTTTGGCACCCATTTGCCAGATTTCATAATCATAAAATGCGGCAATTGCTAACATGATTCGGATGGACTTAAGCATCGCTACGGGTGAGAAAGTCTCATCATAGTCAACCCCTTGAACTTGTCAAAAACCTTTTGCGACAAGTCGAGCTTTGTAGACAGTAACATTACCATCAGCGTTAGTCTTCTTCTTGGAGATCCATTTATTTTCTATGGCTTGCCGATCATCGGTTAAGTCCACCAAATTCCACACTTTGTTCTCATACATTGATCCTATCTCAGATTTCATGGCCTCTAGCCATCTGTCGGAATCTAGGCTCATCATAGCTTCTTCATAGTTCGTAGGTTCGCCTTGGTCTAGTAACATGACTTCCAGATCAGGATTACCATACCACTCTGGTGCGGATCGTGCTCTGGTCGACCTACGAGGTTCTGTAGCAACTTGATCTGAAGTTCCATGATCATTATCATTTGCTTCCTCTCTAGTTGGTGTAGGCATCACGGGAACGGTTTTCTCGGATATGCTACTCTCCAATTCAAGAGAAGGTACAATTACCTCATCAAGTTCTACTTTCCTCCCACTCACTTCTTTCGAGAGAAACTCCTTCTCTAGAAAGGATCCATTCTTGCCTTCGGATCTGTGGTAGAAGGTGTACCCAATGGTTTCCTTAGGGTATCCTATGAAGGCGCACTTCTCCGCTTTGGGTTCGAGCTTATCAGGTTGAAGCCTTTTGACATAAGCATCGCATCCCCAAACTTTTAAGAAACGACAGCTTAGGTTTCTTACCAAACCACAGTTCATATGGTGTCGTCTCAACGGATTTAGACGGTGCCCTATTTAATGTGAATGCGGCTGTCTCTAATGCATAACCCCAAAACGATAGTGGTAAATCGGTAAGAGACATCATAGATCGCACTATATCTAATAAAGTACGGTTACGACGTTCGGACACACCATTACGCTGTGGTGTTCTAGGTGGCGTGAGTTGTGAAACTATTCCACATTGTTTTAAATGAAGGCCAAACTCGTAACTCAAATATTTGCCTCCGCGATCAGATCGTAGAAACTTTATTTTCTTGTTACGATGATTCTCCACTTCACTTTGAAATTCTTTGAACTTTTCAAATGTTTCATACTTGTGTTTCATTAAGTAGATATACCCATATCTACTCAAATCATCTGTGAAGGTCAGAAAATAACGATACCCGCCGCGTGCCTCAACACTCATTGGACTGCATACATCGGTATGTATTATTTCCAATAAGTCATTGGGTCGCTCCATTGTTTCGGAGAACGGAGTTTTAGTCATCTTGCCCATGAGGCATGGTTTGCAAGTATCAAATGATTCATAATCAAGTGATTCCAAAATCCCATCTGCATGGAGTTTCTTCATGCGCTTTACACCAATATGACCTAAACGGCAGTGCCACAAGTATGTTGCATTATCATTATCAACTTTACATCTTTTGGCATCAATATTATGAATATGTGTATCACTACTATCGAGATTCAATAAACCATTCACATTGGGTGTATGACCATAGAAGGTTTTATTCATGTAAACAGAACAACAATTATTCTCTGACTTAAATGAATAAACGTATTGCAATAAACATGATCCAATCATATTCATGCTCAACGCAAATACCAAATAACATTTATTTAGGTTCAACACTAATCCCGAAGGTAGAGGGAGTATGCGATGGTGATCTTATCAACCTTGGAATCACTTCCAACACACATCGTCACCTCGCCCTTAACTAGTCTCTGTTCATTTTGCAACTCCTGTTTCGAGTTACTAATCTTAGCAACTGAACTGGTATCAAATACCCAGGGGCTACTATGAACACTAGTAAAGTACACATCAATAACATGTATATCAAATATACCTTTGTTTACTTTGCCATCCTTCTTATCCGCCAAGTATTTGGGGCAGTTCCGCTTCCAGTGACCATTTCCTTTGCAGTAGAAGCACTCAGTTTTAGGTTTGGGTCTAGCTTTGGGTTTCTTCATGGGAGCGGCAACTTGTTTGCCATTCTTCTTGAAGTTCCCTTTCTATCCCTTTTGCCCTTTTTCTTGAAACTAGTGGTCTTGTTAACCATCAACATTTGATGCTCTTTCTTGATTTCTACCTTCGCTGATTTCAGCATCGCGAAGAGCTCGGGAATCGTTTCGTCATCCCTTGCATATTATAGTTTATCACGAAGTTCTAGTAGCTTAGTGATAGTGACTAGAGAACTCTGTCAATCACTATCTTATCTGGAACATTAACTCCCACTTGATTCAAGCGATTGTAGTACCCAGGCATTTCGAGCACATGCTCAATTGCTGAGCTATTCTCCTCCATCTTGTAGGCAAAGTACTTGTCAGAGGTCTCATACCTCTCGACACGGGCATGAGTCTGAAATACCAATTTTAGCTCTTGGAACATCTCATATGCTCCGTGGATTTCAAAACGTTTTTGAAGTCCCGGTTCTAAGATGTAAAGCATGGTGCACTAAACTATTAAGTAGTCATCATACCGAGCTTGCCAGACATTCATAACGTTTGCATCTACTCCTGCAATAGGTCTGTCACCTAGTGGTGCATCAAGGACATAATTCTTCTGTGCAGCAATGAGGATAATCCTCAGATCACGGACCCAGTCCGCATCATTACTACTATCATTTTTCAACTTAGTTTTTCTCTAGGAACATATCAAAAAAATAGGGGAACTATACCGCGAGCTATTGATCTACAACATAGATTTGCAAATACTATCAGGACTAAGTTCATGATAAATTAAGTTCAATTAATCAAATTACTTAAGAACTCCCACTTAAATAGACATTCCTTAAGTCATCTAAGTGATACGTGATCCAAATCAACTAACCCATGTCCGATCATCACGTGAGATGGGGTAGTCATCAATGGTGAACATCTCTATGTTGATCATATCTACTATATGACTCATGTTCGACCTTTCGGTCTCCAGTGTTCCGAGACCATGTCTGTTCATGCTAGGCTCGTCAAGTTTAACCCAAGTATTCTGCATGTGCAAAACTATCTTACACCCGTTGTATGTGAACGTAGAGTCTATCACACCCGATCATCACGTGGTGCTTCGAAACGATGAACTTTGGCAACAGTGCATACTCGGGGAGAACACTTTTATCTTGAAATTTAGTGAAGGGATCATCTTATAATGCTACCGCCGTACTAAGCAAAATAAGATGCATAAAAGATAAACATCACATGCAATCAAAATATGTGACATGATATGGCCATCATCATCTCATGCTTTTGATCTCCATCTCCAAAGCTTCGTCATGATCTCCATCGTCACCGGCTCGACACCTTGATCTCCATCGTAGCGTCGTGGTCGTCTCGCCAACTATTGCTTCTACAACTATCGCTAACGCATAGTGATAAAGTAAAGCAATTACATGGCGTTTGCATTTCATACAATAAAGAGACAACCATAAGGCTCCTGCCGGTTGCCGATAACTTACAAAACATGGTCATCTCATACAATAACGTTTATCACATCATGTCTTGACCATATCACATCACAACATGCCCTGCAAAAATAAGTTAGACGTCCTCTACTTTGTTGTTGCAAGTTTTACGTGGCTGCTACGGTCTTCTAGCAAGAACCGTTCTTACCTACGGCAAAAACCACAACGGTGATTCATCAAGTTTGTTGTTTTAACCTTCTTCAAGGACCGGCCATAGTCAAATTTGATTCAACTAAAGTAGGAGAAACAGACACCCGCCAGTCACCTTTATACAAAACTAGTTGCATGTCAGTCGGTGGAACCGGTCTCATGTGCGTGGACATGTAAGGTTGGTCTGGGCCGCTTCATCCCACAATACCGCTGAATCAAAATAAGATGTTGGTGGTAAGCAGTATGACTATCACCGCCCACAACTCTTTGTGTTCTACTCGTGCATATCATCTACGCATAGACCTGGCTCATGATGCCACTGTTGGGAATCGTTGCATGGAAAACAAATTTTTTTCTACGCACACGCAATGATCTATCCATGGAGATGCATAGCAACGAGGGGGAGAGTGTGTCTACGTACCCTCGTAGACCATAAGCGGAAGCGTTTCACAATGCGGTTGATGTAGTCGAACTTCTTCGCGCTTCAACCGATCAAGTACCGAACGCACGGCACCTCCGCGTTCTGCACACATTCAGCTCAATGACGTCCCTCGCCTTCTTGATCCAGCAAGACGTCGAGGTAGTAGATGAGTTCCGTCAGCACGACGGTGTGGTGACGGTGATGGTGAAGTGATCTCCGCAGGGCTTCGCCTAAGCACTACGAAAATATGACCGGGGTTGTAAACGGTGGAGGGGGCGCCGCACACAGCTAGGCAATTGTCTGATGTGTGCTAGGCGCCCCCTTCCCACATATATATAGGTGGGAGGGAGGAAGGAGCAGCCAAAGGAGGCGCCCAAGTAGGAGGAATCCTACTTGGGGTCCCTCCCAAGCCGCCCCCCCCCCTTTCCTTATTTGGAGTGCGGGGAAAGGTAGGGGAGGGTGGCGCCCCCCCTTTCCTTTCTCCCATGAGAGGGAAAGGCATGAGGGGCTAGCCCTCCCCCTTTTCCTTCCCTTGGGCTGGCCAAACAAGGGAGGGGGCGCACCAGCCCCCTTATGGGCTGGTCTGTCCCCTCCTTTGGCCCATAAGGCCCATAACTTGCCGGGGGGTGCCCGGAACCCCTTCCGGTGACCCGATTCCTTCCCGGTACGTCCCGAAACACTTCCGGTGTCCAAATACCATCGTCCTATATATCAATGTTTACCTCTCGACCATTTCGAGACTCCTCGTCATGTCCGTGATCTCATCCGGGACTCCGAACAACATTCGATCACCAAAACATATAACTCATATAACACTATATCGTCAACGAACGTTAAGCGTGCGGACCCTACGGGTTCGAGAACTATGTAGACATGACCGAGACACCTCTCCGGTCAATAACCAATAGCGGAACCTGGATGCCCATATTGGCTCCTACATATTCTACGAAGATCTTTATCGATCGAACCGTTATGACAACATCTGTAATTCCCTTTGTCCATCGGTATGTTACTTGCCCGAGATTCGATCGTCGGTATCTTCATATCTAGTTCAATCTCGTTACCGGCAAGTCTCTTTACTCGTTCCATAGTACATCACCTCGTGACTAACTCCTTAGTCATTTCCTTGCAAGCTTATGATGTGTATTACCGAGAGGGCCCAGAGATACCTCTCCGATACTCGGAGTGACAAATCCTAATCTTGATCTATGCCAACTCAACAAACTCCTTCGAAGATACCTGTAGAGCACCTTTATGATCACCCAGTTACGTTGTGACGTTTGATAGCACACAAGGTATTCCTTCGGTAACCGGGAGTTGCATAATCTCATAGTCGAAGGAATGTGTATTTGACATGAAGAAACCAATAGCAATAAAACTGAACGATCATTATGCGAAGCTAACGGATGGGTCTTGTCCATATCATCATTCTCCTAATGATGTGATCCCGTTATCAAATGACAACACATGTCCATGGTTAGGAAACCTTAACCATCTTTGATCAACGAGCTAGTCTAGTAGAGGCTTACTAGGGACACGGTATTTGTTTATGTATTCACACATGTATTTAAGTTTTCAATCAATACAATTCTAGCATTAATAATAAACCTTTATCATGAATAAGGAAATATAAAATAACAACTTTATTATTGTCTCTAGGGCATATTTCCTTCATGTTTTCAATCGTAAGACTTTTTATTGTATGAAGTTGTTTCTTGTGATTCTTTTCTACATAGGCTCTCTCAGCCTCCAAATGTTAATGAAGTTCTACACCATTTATTGTTCACACTTCCTCCTGCTTCTGTCTCTAGTGGCTCCTGTTGTTGAATTCGTCGGCTTCCACGATGCTAATCCATAGCATTTCGACACCCCCGTCCTATCTCTTCCTACCGAGACATCCATGTCGACTGATAACCCACAAGTGAAGGGGATCACATCAATCTTCAATGGACAATATCACAACACAAATTTATTGATCCAAGACTAAGGGAGCCAAAGCATATTTATAACCTTTAGCAATTGAGTTGTTAATTCAACCACACCTGAAAACACATACCTACTCAAAAAAATGTTAATAGCAAATGCGATGGAGTAATCGGAGTTTGATTGCAGTAAAGTAACGGAAGTAGCAATATCAGTAGTTGCCAAGTACAAACTATGTTAAAGAGAGCAATGATGATCAAAAGAGTTGGCATTAGAATGAATAATGAGGCGTTGCATGGATAGAATCAATTATGTAACAACGTTAACATATGGTGACAATAATCTAACTCAGATTCATCAATTCAATGTAGCCATATATTTCGTATGTAGTTGTATGTGCTTCAATATGAACTTGCACATTTGGTCCTACCCTCTTGTTTCCGTGGGTTCTTCATAAAAATTAAGGGTAATTAAGGTACTTCTTTCATAAAGTACCAGACAAAACATTAATACCTAATGAAAACATGCAATCCTTGTTGGAAATGTGCCCTAGAGGCAATAATAAAATGTTCTATATTATTTCAATGTTCATAATTAAGTTTATATTTCTATATAATAATTGCAATGGTTCTTGAATATGAGATGCAGAGGAAAATTCAGGTGCATGTGTGAAAACATAAACACCAAAACAGATCCCTTGTCTTGCCTCTAAGAATATCTCATGTATTGTTAGTGGTAAATAGTTTGCTACCATGGGGGATAGCAGCCTCCCATCAACGGACCACACAATTAACTATATGGATATCTGAGAAGCTAATGCTTATCCAAGTTGAGACTACCACTAGGCTAGAATGCCAGCAATAATGAAAACACATTGTTGTCAAAATAATGGTGTTCCGTAGACTCAACTTATGACATACCGCGAGATTCCAGCGTCATTTGGTTGACGATATTACTATATATTACTCCCTCCATCCCATAATGTAGAATGTTTTTTGACATCATATTGGTGTCCAAAAACGTCCAAAATTATGGGACGGAGGGAGTATATGTTCACTTTTATTTGCATCCTTGGACCATGAGAATATCGTAGGACCTTCATACCGGATGGTTACTCTAGGTTGTCAAACGTTTTATAAAAGTAGCCTATGGGTACACTGAAAAAGTATGTCAAGGAGGTTCTAAAAAAAGTATGTCTAGGAACCTTAACTTGAGAAAAATTACCCTTTAATTTTGTTTGAGGGGAATTACCCTTCAATTAATTGCTTCCAACACACAGCGGATTCCCTTGTTTTTTTAGGAGCTCGCTCCCCATTGGCTTCTTTGTTTTTGTTTTGTTTTTTGAGGGGCCGTTGGCTTCTTCGGTGTATACTGGGTCATGGAGTTCGACTATTGGGCCTCAAGTTGGGCTCATTCCTGGGCTTTCAAGACGATGCGTGCTGCTCTGTTCGAACAAGGCCAGACCACGAGCTCCGCACCAACAGCCGGCGGCGACCGTCCCCACTCCCCATCGCCGCCGGCGACGTCCCCTGCACCGGCGCCATGCTCCGCCTCCGAAGCTGCATCCTCACCCATCTCCTCTCTTCTCCCTCCACCCATCCCGTCGCCTCTCTCCACCGCCTCCTCTCCGCCGCCGCGCCCGCCGTCTCCCCAAGCCCCCGATTCGCCGTCGAGGACTACCTCGTCGACACCTGCGGCCTCACCCGAGCGCAGGCCCTCAAGGCCTCCACCAAGCTCTCCCACCTCAAATCGCCCGCCAACCCCGACGCCGTCCTCGCCTTCCTCGCCGGCCTCGGCCTATCCAGTGCCGACATCGCCGCACTCGTGGCCCGTGACCCGCAGTTCCTCTGCGTCGGCGTCGAGAGAACCCTGTCTCCCGTCCTCGCCGGGCTCACCGGCCTCGGCCTATCGCGCTCTGAGATCGCGCGCGTCGCCTCGCTCGCACCCCTCAGCTTCCGCTCTAGATCTGTCGTTTCCAGGCTGGAGTACTACCTCCCCCTCTTTGGCTCCTCCGAGAGCCTTCTCCAGGGGCTCAAGAAATACAAGTACTTTCTCAGGTCTGATCCAGAGAGGGTGGTCAAGCCCAATATTGAGTTACTGCGGGAGTGCGGGCTAGGCACTTCCGATATTGCGAAGCTCTGCCTCGCTGTGCCATGGCTGCTCAGCGCCAAGCCGGAGCGCGTCCAGGTGATGGTGGCGTGCGCGGAACGTCTCGGTGTGCCCCGTGGATCGGGGATGTTCAGGCACGCGTTGAAGGCTGTTGAATCCCTTAGTGAGGAGAAGCTCGCCGCCAAAGTGGAGTACTTAAGGAACACGTTCAGGTGGTCGGATGCTGAGGTGGGCATTGCTCTTTGTAAGGCCCCACTGATGCTGACCAAATCCAATCAGACACTGCAGAGCAAGTCGGAGTTTCTTATCTCTGAGATGGGGTTGGAACCGGCGTACCTTGCTCATCGGCCGGTAATGCTCTGCTTTAGCCTGGAGGGCCGAGTCAAGCCACGGTGCTATGTTATAAAGTTTCTTAAGGCAAATGGATTGCTAGATCACCACTGGACCTACTTGACAATTGTCATGGTGGCTGAGAAGGAATTTTTGGAGAAGTTCATATGCCCTCACAAGGAAGCTGCACCGAACCTTGCTGAAGATTATGATGCCGCATGCAGAGGGGAAGTGCCAGCTAATTTCAGATTTACATGAACAAACAACCGGCCATGAGAATTGGTAACTGCGTAAGGTGCAACAAAATTCTCACTCTGCGTAGTAAGCTGGTAAATTCTGGTTTGGTGTTCATTGCCTAATTAGATGTTGGTTGCATTGATTCCTGAACCCTGACGAATTGATGACTCATTCGGTAGAGAAGAAAGCATTGCCTGCAATTTCTTAAGATAACATGTCCAGGAATACATTTGTG
Source organism: Thinopyrum elongatum (assembly GCA_011799875.1). Lineage (NCBI taxonomy): Eukaryota > Viridiplantae > Streptophyta > Magnoliopsida > Poales > Poaceae > Thinopyrum > Thinopyrum elongatum. The sequence goes on along the minus strand of CM022302.1, from coordinate 78,465,299 downwards.
TTTTCCCACTTCTGTTTAAGATAATGGAAATTGGATCTGTGGGTGCGCCAATTTGCTGCTGAAACTTGCACCCTGAGAACCAGAAAACAAAAGAACTATCCTGCTTTGCTGTGATATGCTTTCATGCTGAATTTTACTAGTGTGTTCCTTTTTCAGTTGATCAGTTCATCACCTTTTTTGCTCCATCATATGTCACTCAGTACTAATATTGCAGCTCAATGTTTAATATTTAGATTATGCTTAAAAAATACCTCGTTTGTTCCGAATGATAAGACGTTTTGGATATTTTAATATGGACTACATACGGATTGAAATGAGTGAACAAACACACTAAAACATCTCTACATATGGACTGAAATGAGTAGAACATCTTATATTTTGGAATGGAGGGACCGAGGGAGTATATTTCTATTTGGTGTATGTTCATTTTTTGCCTTTTGATTTCTTTCCCTCTATTCTCCAAAGGTTGATTCCTAAATAATGTATAGTTGACAATACTTTTGCTGGGAAACGCTTCAATATTGTAAAATTAACCTATCTGCCTCTAAAGCATGATTAACAAATGAACTGGTCGTATCATTTACAACTGCCCTTAATCTTCAGAAGTAAACCAATGTAGATGGCATGATTTAGTCTTACCACATTTCTCTACTATTCAGTGCTTGCATATGTAAAACTGTGTCCAATCACAAAACTACTTGTATAATTTGGCAGCAAAACTGTTGATTAAAAAATTGATTTGGTAAAGTTACACAACTTAGATCAGATTCTTGCTTTCAGCTGCGCTACAAGTCTTTGTACATCACTGGCACCTTAGGCCTGGTGTCCATCCTATATGTAGCACATTGCTGTGTCTACTGATGCAATTCTGGGCTTTCATGGTGTTCAATGATGCAAGAGGGTAACTGTCCACTATACTGTTCCAAACCATCGTATTTATCATTCTTTTGAGATTGATGAACGCATCAAGATATGTATTGGAGCGAAGAGAATGTGAGATCAGACCAGTCAGCCAATGCATTGAGAATATCAGTGGGTTATTCTCTGTACTTTTCACGTTCAGTGTTCTGCTTCAGTTGGTTTTCAACAATATTGGGCTACTTTGTTGGCGGGCCTATCCTGCAGTGTATGTTTGTCAAGCACCGGCCACCAATGAGAGGCGTTCCCTCTGATTTTCAAGTACCACAATCGGCTTTCAGCTATATTTGACCTTTGTTGAGGAGCCTGTCATGCAGCGTAGGTTTCTTAGGCATTGACTGAGTATTTTTCTGCAAGGAATCTGTGGAACTTTCTAGCTGTATATTTGTTTACACCTGACGTGTTTGAGAACAGAAAAATGGAAGCAATAAATGGATCTGCCTTGATTAGCTAAGCTGCTTTTCAAACAAGTCTACATGTACAGATCAAGATAAATTTTTAGCTTCCATTTTCTTTTGTTCAAATAGAACACTTGGTCCTGTGATGGAGATGGACTTGGAAATATTATGAGATCATTATCTACCATGCAGGAAAACTTAAAGAAGTGGAGCTATGAGTCCTTTGGCTCTGTTCGTGGTCGGTTAAAAGATTTGAGGAAGCAATTGGAGGAAGTGAGGGACAGGAACTGGAGAAGAGGACTAACAGAACAAGAGAACAGTTTTTTTAACCAAATTTCGGAGTTAATGGCTAGAGTAGAAATTATGATACGCCAGAGATCAAGAGTACAATGGCTAGCGGAAGGAGATCGTAACACAGTCTTTTTTTCACTCAAAATGCAGAGAAAGAGCAAGACAAAACAGAATAATTTCTCCACAACGAGAGGATGGAAGGATATGTTATCAACAGGGAGAAATTGAAGACATAGCTATTAACTTTTTCTGCAAATTGTTTTCTGCTCAGGAGAACCTGCAACCAGATAAAGTGATAAAATACGTGCAACCAAAAGTAACAAAGGATATGAATAAGCACTTCTGTAAACCGTTTACTTCAGAAGAAGTTGAGAAGGCACTATTTAGGATGAAACCAAATAAATCTCCAGGCCAGATGGTTTTACAGCAAGAGTTTTTCAAAACCATTGGGAACTGATAAAGATTGATGTTTGCAATGCAGTTTTGAAGTTCTTGCAAAATGGTGAAAAGCCGGAGGGCCTAAACAAAACGATTCTGGTGCTTGTTCCAAAGGTGAATCATCCCCAGAATTTTCTCAAAACCGACCAATAGTTTTATGTAATGTTTTATATAAAATTTGTTCAAAAGTCTTGGCAGATAGGCTTAGATTAATCTTGGATGAAATCGTTTCAGAGGAACAAAGTGCTTTTGTGCCTTCGCGTTTAATTACTGATAATGTTATTACAGCTTATGAATGCATTCATTACATTAGAAATAAGAAAGGAAAAACTGGAGCAAGTGCCATTAAATTAGATATGACTAAAGCATATGAAACTGTTGAATGGACTTACCTTAAGAGGATTATACAAAAATTGGGCTTTCATGATTACTGGATTAACTTGATAAGTAAATATGTTGAAACAGTAAGCTTCTTGGTTAAGGTGAATGGTCGTTTATTGAAACCCTTTAGACCAACAAGAGGATTAAGGCAAGGGGATCCCATTTGTCCTTACCTGTTCCTGATTTGTGCAGAAGGTCCAACGAACTTACTAAAATTCAAAGGGCCACAATATCTTAGTAAAGAAATTAAAATGGGTATCCATACTCCATGGATATCTCACTTATTATTTGCTGATGACTATTGTCTTCACTCAGGCTTCAAAGAGCAGAAAGACTTCAGGAAGTATTGGAAGCCTACAACAAGGGATTGGGTCAACTGGTTAACAAAGAAAAATCAGCAATCTTCTTCGTAAAGAGACGAAAGAAGAGATGAAGTGAATTATGAAAATAGAAACAGAAGCTCTAGAGGAGAAATACTTGGGACTACCTACAGCCCTAGGAAGAAGAACAACATGGGCCTTTGGAAAGCTAATTACAAGATTGAGTAACTTAGCAGGTGGATGGTCAGAGAAAATGTTAAATTCTGCAGGTCGTGAAGTTCTTACTAAAGCGGACATGCGAGCAATACCCACATATGAGTTGTTTTAGCCTCTCAAAAACTACTTGCAACAAGAGGACCCCGTCAATGGCAAGTTTTTGGTGGGGAGGTGATGGGGATAAGCAGAGAATGCATTGGAGAAAATGGGAGGAGTTAGCACAGCCAAAGAAAGCTGGAGCTATGGGATTTAGGGAGATGCACCTGTTCAATCTAGCCATGTTGGGTAAGCAAGGATGGAGGCTTTTATAACAAACCCAAACTCATTGTGTGCTAGAGTGTTGGCTGGGAAATACTTCCATAACACAGATTTTATGAAAGCAAAGAAGAAGAAGAATAGCTCACATGTTTGGCAAGCTATCTTAAAAGGAAGAGCAACACTTCACTTAGGCCTGATGAAGAGAATTGGAGATGGAAAGTCTACCAATATATGGGAAAATAAATGGATTCCAACAATTACAGGAGGGAAACCAGTGTATAGGAGAGAAGGAACAACTGGCTTAAATGTATCAGATCTTCTGAATGCAGAAAGGAACGAGTGGGACTTTAACAAAGTGAATAACAGTTTGCTGCCTATAGATGCAAAAGAGGTACTAAAGTGATCTAAACGCTCTTATATTTCTTCATGGAGGGAGTATTTAAGATTCCACTGGGAAAGTTAGACCATGATACCTGGGTTCAGAATGCTGAAAAACATGGTCTGTATTCAGTTAAATCAGCATACAAACTCCTTGCCATAAATTCAAAGGCTGATGCTCATTATCAAAGGAACACTGCAATTTGTTCCAGTGCCGAAGATAACAACATATGGAGCAAGCTCTGGAAGCTCTCAGTCCCTCCAAAGGTACGCAATTTCTGGTGGAGAGTTATTAAAGGTTTCATTCCTGTGCGAGCTATTCTACATAAGACATATAGAGTTGCAAAGTATTTGTGTTGAATGTGGATCGACTAATGATACTATCTATCATGCTCTGTTAAAGATTCCCAAATTACATCCTTTAACCTGGGCTATAGATATCTTGGTTACATCCATTTGTGACGAAAAGGCCAGCTACATCTTATGTGGTATGTGGTCGGTGTCGAATGCTCATAATGCTCGCTTACATGGTGAATCATCAACCAAATTAACTCAAGCATGTAGATGGGCATATGACACTGCTGCAGATCTTATTCAAACTGCTAGAGCAGCCAGATCATGTAATAAAGTAAAAATCACAAGTTCATTGGCAACGACCGCATCAAGGATGTTATAAAGTTAATGTTGATGCATCTTGTAATGCAGATGATATGAATGGAGCATCTGGAGTTATTATAAGAGACGAACAGGGGCATATAGTTGCAGCAAGTAGCATATGGCATGAATTTGTTCCTGATACACTGACAGCCGAGGCACTTGCTTGCAAACATGGAGCACAACTGATGAAAACCTGGAGCATAAAACAAGCCATATTGGAAACAAATTCGATGGAGTTCACTTCGCTTTGGATGATGAAGCACCAGCGGTCTAGAATACTTACCAAGTTAATTAAACAAATCCAGGAGCTAACGGAAAGATATAACTACTTCGATGTTCGTCATATTAAAAGGGAAGCAAATGAAGCTGCCCACAAATTAGCTAAGCTGGCTTCTTGTACTAATCCGGAGTGTGCCTGGGATAGCCAGGTGCCGTAATGTATCCGACGCTGTAATGAGAGGACTGTAATCCTGCACTGGATTAATGAAGCTCTTGGCTGATTCTCAAAAAAATAGGCATACATTAGTTTTTACTTTTTAATGCTATTTATGTCATTTAAATTAGATTTATGTGGTTAAATGCACATTGGCTTTATTGAATAAATTTTATATTAGATAGTTTAATCAGTGAGCTCTGATTATGTGTTTTTTCTTTCTGATTTTTGTTGAGTTGGTTTGAAGAATAGTATATTTGTCCCTGGTTACTGTCTATAAGGAACAATAAGAAACCAGCATGCTTTCTTTTCATCTCATGATGGTAGTGGTGTCAAGGGAAAAAATAGCATGCTTTCTTTTCATCTCATATGATGGTATTGGTATCAAGGACAAAAAATAGCATGCTTTCTTTTCATCTCATATGATGGTATTGGTATCAAGGGAAAAAAAATAGCGTGCTATGACACAACAGAGCTGGCCAAGCGGGCCGGCCCAGCACGGCCTGGCCCACCATAAACGTGCCTGGCACGGCACGGCCCGCCAGGGCATGATTAATAGTTGTGCCGGCCCACGAGCTGCAGGCAACAGCCCTAGCACGGCACGGGAGGTAAATGGGCCGGCCCGCGGAACGCTTAGGCACGCCGGCACGTTTTTCTTCTTCGAGAAATACCTTAGAAAAAGAGGGGGAAAGGCCAAAAGAAATGTTGAAAATTTTAAAAAAATATGTGGAGTATTATTTCGGATAAATCTAGAGTTTTATTAGCACTTACATCATTAAACTTTCCATCTCAAAGAAGTAAAAAAAATACAAAACATGCTCTAGAACTACAAAAAGATTAAAAAAAATAACAATGACTACACTACAACAATACAACTACTGAGAATGCTTATATACATATTTTGTCCTATAGGTAATTCAAATGTTTTGATACAATTAAAAGCTACCACCAGGGCCTCACAGATTATAGATGCAAACATGCTTGTAGTTCAGACATTTTTCATGAATAATGAAGTGGTGTGCATCTATATCATATACTACCTACGTACCAAAATTGAACTGCAAAATATCTTCTACTTTGATACGGAGGGAGTAGATACTTACAATTGTGATATGTGTCATGAATAATGAAGTGGTGTATTGTGAACTCTTTTGGAAGCTCCTTTTTAATTCTAGTAATTGTTTGCAGTTCTTATTTATCATCGTCAAAATTTTAACTGTTTCTTATGTTCAGCTATGACTGACCTAGCAAGCGGCAAGTCTGAGCCATTGAATCCTTACATATATTTAACCCACTGCTTTCATTCATCACCACCATCCTCCTCTCCACCTCCACCCCACCATCCACTACCTCCCCTTCCTCCGCAGCTGCTCCTCCACCCCACCACCCCAACCCCGTAGCCTACAAGATCTAAATCGTGTTGCTCAAGCCTCGTGCGGATGGCGCCCACCTCACAATGGACAACGACGCGCACCCCGACTGGCACATGTCGTTCCTCCTCAGCGCTGTCACTGACCACGACAAGCCGCATCTCGTCACTTCCTACGACACCCTCTTCCACGGTTTTATCGCTTGGCTCAACAGGAGGAGCTAGAGGCCGTGTCCAGGAAGCCCGGCTTCGGCCGGTGGTTCCCAATGGGATGATGCAGCCCGACATAACTCATACACTGGAGTTCCTCGACCCGACTAATATGCCGGCTATAGTTGTTACAAGTACAACTACAGCAAGGGGTAATCATCAACATCTTGGACACCAAAGTCAGCTCCAACCACTCCTCCTTTGACGACTACGCGATGTCGTCGCCGCCGGCAAGTGGAAGAGCGCGTGCCAGTGGAAGAGCGCGTGCCAGGGAACTGGCTGCATCTGCCACAACAACAAAATTATTGACGCCAAGTCCTTCTTGGACAACTCCATGCCGATGGATGAGAGCAGCCACGGCACACACGTGTTCTCGAGTCTCGACTCTCAGTGGCAACTTCGTCGCGAACGCCTCATACTTCCACGGCGGGCAGGCCGTCGGGACGGCTGCCGGGGCTTCCCCATATGCACACCTCACAATCTACAAGGTATGCAATTGCTAAGGGCAGTGGCAGAGCGGCAAGTCCGAGCCATTGAATCCTTACATATGTTTAAACTACACGCTTTCATTCATCACCACCATCATCCTCCTCTCGACCTTCACCCCACCATCCACTACCACCCCTTTCTTCACAGTTGCTCCTCCACCCCACCATCCAAGCCACGTAGCCTTCAGGATGTACATCGTGCTGCTGAAGCCTCGTGCGGACAACGCCCACATCACAACGGACAATGATGCGCACCGCAACTGGCACATCTCGTTCCTCCTCAACGTCTTCACTGACCACATCAAGCAGCACCTTGTCACCTCCTACGACACCCTCTTCCATGGCTTCGCCGCTTGGTTCACACAGCAGGAGCTCGAGGCCGGGTCCAGGAAGCCCAGCTTCAGCCGGTGGTTCCCAACCAGATGATGTACCCCGACACGACTCATACGCCAGAGTTCCTCACTACGGTTGCCAGCTATATCTGGGACATGTACAGCTACGGCAAGGGGGTGATCATCGGTGTCTTGGACTCCAGAGTCAACTCCAACCACCCCACGTTCGACGACTATGGGATGCCGTTGTCGCCGGCCAAATGGAAGGGCATGTGCGAGGGAACTGGCGCCATCCGCCGCAACAACAAAAAATTTGACGCCAGGTCCTTCTTGGACAACTCCGCACCCATGGATGAGAGCGGCCACGGCACACACGTGGCCTCGACTACAACTGGCAACTTTAGTCGCGAACGCCTCATATTTCCACGGCTTGCAGGTCATCGGGGCGGCTGCCGGTACTTCTCCATGCGAACATCCTCACAATCTACAAGATCTGCAATTGCTACGGGCAGTGGCGGAGCTTAGTGAGGGCCAAAGGGGGCCATGCTCCCCCCCGCCCCCCCCCCCCCCCCCCCCCACCCACCCACTAATTAAATTTATTTTGATACTTAAAACATAATATTTAACACTATCAGGGTCTTTCTTAACATAATACACTAGATTAGCCCCCATCAACTCTGTTTAACAGTTATTCTCTCTCAAATCGTGTTGTGTTGAAACTTCGCCACTAAAAGTTATCTTGATTTTACAACCCTAAACTCAGCAAGAGGTGCCAAAAAGGATAATGTCCTTGACTGAGGTGAGATATGATGCATGGGCTGAAATATGATCGGCCAAAATCTAACCCAGGCCAATATGCCTTGGTTTCCATTCAGTTCGATGTACATCGGTAAACGGCTATGTGTGTGCATCCCTCTCCAAAAACACATTATTTGGCATGGGGTAATCATTCGATATTCAAATTGCATTTTGTATTTCCTTTGCATTCGTAGATTTGGTATCTCCCTTGCATCTGTTTGAGCGGCCGTTATTTCTAGACGGAGGGAATATAAAATTAATGAAGGAATTTCGGAAATCACTGGTGTCAATATAAGCACCTACCTCACTTATGTGCAACACCAAGGGGTGGAGTTCTAGTTTGTAAGGGCGTTCATAATGCAGGTCATACTCCATAGCCCATATATGCCAGGCTCAAGAGTAGCATTAATCTTACACTCACTTTTCATCTAACTAAAACAATAAATCCTGGGTGCTTTTAGTGCAACAACCGTCTCTAGTGTACTTTTGCTTACGAAATATAGCACTATTTCCTGTCGAGAAATATGTTGGTTTCACAAGTACAACATCTTCCTCCACTTCTTCACTTTCTCCTCTGCACCCACATAGCGCAGTTAATACAGACATATATGCAATTGCAAATGCTTCGGTTCATTGCTGGGAGTCAGCGATTTATCCGTGTCTTGGATGGACATCCTGGCGACAAAACGACGCCTCGTCTCTTCACCGACAGCAATGGATTCAGGCACCTGAGTGGTCATGGTACAAATCCAAGCTACAGAAGGCATCCCCTGCTACTCGCAAGCAAGAGCAATGGTATCTTGTTCTGATACAAATTCTTACCTAAAACGAACCTACACGCACCATAAACGCACGGGCCGTACCAAATAGAAAAGGGAACATCTATCATGGGACAGAACATAAGCAGAGATTCAGAGTTGAAATCTCAACCTGACAAAACATAAGCAGAGATTCAAAGCAAATGCTGCAGGCACGCACGCAAGTACTACGTACAGTACTAGACAGCTGACAGGTGTTGACTGCCTGCCTCGACGTGCTTGCCTTGCTTGGAAGGAAAATGAGTCAAAGATTAAGTGACAGGGTCGACACTAATCATTAATCCGAGCAACTCACCGTGTGTCTCCATGAACTAGATAGGAAACAGTAAATTCGAAACAAATTAATCGATGAAGTCCTCCAACTACGAGTCAGATTCACAGCTGACCATCACAGAGGGCCAATTTCCGGGTTGAGCACAGCGTACAAAATGGAAGAATTCATTACAAAGTTGACCATTACAAAGGGTACAACCCATTTCTGCATCACAGCCACCGGAGCGTAATCCTAGATACCTGCGGAGCAAAGAATTTCGTCAGCCAAACCAATTTGTATATACAATTTATTCATGGAAAAGTCATTAAAGCCATAGCTCTCAATTTGGTATGACTCAAACAACAGTAAAAGCTAACTTTCACCAGTATTGTGCCAAAAGCTCCAAAACTGAATCATCTCAGCATTGTTGGACAAAACTAACATGGGAAACAGAGAAAAGCTACAGGATAACAATTCATTTGTACTGCCACACCTTCCACTCTTATACTAGTAGTTAGTCCCAAACAAGTTGGGGTAGGCTAGAGCTGAAACCCATAAGATCTCGAAACAAACTCGTGGTTCTGGCACGTGGATAGCTAACTTCCACGCACCCCTGTTCACGAGCTAGCTAGTCGCTAACAAATTGAATTTTATTGAAATCATGCAGTAGAAGCCACAAGGGATCATGCATCATCTTATTAATAGACATACTTCCATTGGCCCAAAATAGATGCCATCTCCACAGCATCAAAATCAATACTCCGAACACTAAAAAAATATTCATGACGAACGCTCTTATATTATGGGACGGAGGTAGTAGTATTTATGGCGAATCTAGGCATGCCATTTTGATCATGTGTTTAATATGAAGTGTTAAACATCTGACGTGGCCAAGAGTGAAGAACAGACTGCTCACAACGCATAGAGCCATAGATGCATATAATTTGAACCAGATAAATTATGTTAAACTGAGAGGTATCAGACATGCTGAGAAAATATTTACGCAAACCACCCAACACTAGAATAATCATCCAAGAAAACTGAAAAGAAAAGGATAAAAAAACTAAAAAAGTACTTTAAAATTTAATGAAAGCATGCTCTTCGAGTCTCCTGACAATAAGTAGTTCACTAGGTAGCATATAATGATCCAAAATGAACAGCGATGTGAAATGGCAAATGGCATAGTTATAATCCTGTGTAACAAAGAAAGCATGAAGCAAGTGTTCAGGTATTGTCAGTTACCAACTACTTATGTACAGGCAACATCATATAAATCACACTAGGACTTGATAGATCTATAGCCATGAAAAACTAATCAAAGGCGAGTAAAAAAATGAATGAAGGACACAAAAGAGGATGCATTTCATTATGTTACCACTTAAAATATGCACAAAAAGGAGAATGGTCCTCAGTCATCAGACATCTAAGGAGCTAGAGGAGAAGAAATTGCACTAACAGTAGGAACCAGGGGAGTACTAAGGAGGTAATTGAAAGCAAGGCAGCTGGATGGACGGGAAAGGCTCCTCATCCAATAGTGAGGAGGTAGCAACAAATAATAGAGAAGGTAGGTGGGCGAAGGCATGAGGAAGCGAATGGAGAACAGCTGATGAAGGCACGAAGAGGATTGAGGAGCAGGGCCTGGAGAAAAGATCCAAGATGCAGCCTGCCATGAAAGCGTTGATATGAGTGGCCAGGTGGGCAATAGCTAAGCAAAGAGTTGTCTAGAAAATCTTAAAGAGTCCTCTCTTGCCATTTGGTACTTGAGAAATGGCAGTAAATAGGAAAGCAGTAAATAAATAAATAAAAAAGCAGTTCAGATACCTCAACATAGATGCAGAAGCTTACCTACTGAACAAGTACATCACAGTAGCATACCTAACCAGATAATCATCTTATGTGCTGTGAAAGATCAACTCCATCATGTCCACCACCAATGTTTGTTTCTGCAAGCATAAGTCAAATTATCAATAGCATTCCAAAGAAAAGCCAAATAGACACGAGGAGACATCAACAAGATGTTTAGATAAACTCACAGCTGTAGTTTAGAAAAAAAAACTAGCCAGTTTTATACAAGATTGGCAATAGATAAACAAAACCACACCTACGTTAAATTTAACGAATATACCAAAAACAGTATAAACTATAAACTGATTATTATCGTAAAAATGAAGATAAACACTCAGACAATCAGCTAGTCATAGGAGACAAGTTAACCAGAGTCAATAAGCTCATTCCAGGCACCATTGGAACAAAATATAGGTCAGTCCTAGCAACAGAAGTTATCAAGACTATTCAGATTTAGATTATCTTCAAACAAATTAGGCTAAAAAATTAAACTAATAAATCATATTAAAAGTCCTAGCAACAAAGATGAACAAGACTATTGAGATTTAGATTAGAATGAACTCAATTCAGCACTAGTTACCCCAGTACAAATGGATTGCTACTCACAATAAAGACTCTCCTAAAAGTGATAAAATGAACAATTGTTTGCCAATTACAGACAAGTTTGACAGTATGGAGTAGCAAACTTAGCAGATATAATAAATATTAAATGAAGGAAATAGAACTAGCTAGCTTTAAGTTTCCAACTGTACCTATTGAGCTACTTATTTGGCATGTCAGTTGGTTCAAGCTACCTTTCCACATAATTGTCTTCAACTTTCAACTGTTAAATATCTTAACTTGAGAGAAAACTGCACTGCAGCTATGCACCGAAACTACCATCATACAACTCTTTGCATATGTGAATGAGCATGCAGTAGGGAAATTTAGTTAAATATTACATAAAGAATTTGCCAGTTTGGTGTTCATTTTTTTTTACTGTATGAATATTGATATAATAACCTGATAAAAGACGAGTTTGCTAGCTCTGGCTTGAACATCAAAAAATAATAAACAAAGCTAACAGTAGACCAATTTCAACCCACCGCCTGGACTACAAAGCATACAAAAAAAATTAGATGCCACTAATAGATTTTTTTTTCTATATCATAATCATTACATAAAACAGCACCACACAAGAATCAGAACAGAAATACTACAGAAAAACAATCGTTGTATGTTGAAGAGGTCATTGAGCAGTAAAGGAAACAAGTGATATGACACTAGTTAAAATTGTTAACCTAACACGAAAAGATGTGAACCGTAATTCTGTCAACCGATTATCAAAAATTGGCTTCGTTTTATTACAACTGATATCTGAAGGCATGATATTACCTGCAGTGTATACACTTTCGAATGGATGATAGTGAGGAAGGTTTCTGGTCTCACCAAGTTTCTTGAACTGCAATGACTCAAGATTGACCATAAAGACGACGCCGTGTGTCCACACAAACACCACATTATTCTCCTCAGCGAACCCTAGTATTATTTGGCCCCCTTCTCCATTCAGGGAAAGTAGTTTGTCCTGTTCAATAGTTCTTCCAAGAACCCATGAAGCAACACCATCACAATCAGTCTTCATCTTCCATAACTGGAAGCTCTGATCTTTCTGCAATAGTAAACCAAGACCACCACCCTCTGCCCGCATAATCCAGAAATGGTAAAACCCACTTTCAAGCATATGTGCTGGCACCCGTATCACAGCTAGGCTTTGCTTCTCCAAATCAAACTCAAGAATTCCAACAAAATTCCCAGCAAGAATCCAGTAAAGAGAATCCCTAACCATCACAGCGGGCTTTCCCGTAAACACCAAGGTGACATCATCTTCATCACCCAAAATATCCGAGGTGGAAACCTTGGATGGAACCGGTGTTGAGACGAGATCACCCCATAAGTTGGTCTCGGAAGAGTAAAGCCAGGCGAGCGCTCGTTTGTGTTGCTTGTCGACGTTGTCCACCACTGTCAAGACCACATGAAACCGTTGGATGTCTCCGGCAGCACGACGCACTGCCCCATTGATGGCTGTGCTCTCCGCATGTATCACAAGCTCAGGGGGGATGGCAAGGTGGTGCTGTTTGCCGGTGACGGGGACCCACACCAGGACCTTGTTCGGCCGTACGTTGTGGATGAGCACGAGGCCATGGCGGCATCCAAGGGAGATGAAGCGGTCGCCTTCGCGGCGCTGCATGGAGAAGCGGCCAGGCGAGACACGATTTGGGGGCTCAAGAGTAGGTACGAAGGGGAAGAGGTCGCTGTCTCTGTTGAAGAAGCCAAGAGGGGAGGGTTTCGGCGGTGGTGGCGGCGGAAGCGGCGGCAGAAGCGGGGGTCGGAGGCGAGGCAGCGCCAGCGCTTGCAGACGAGGGAGGCGCGGGGGAGGGAGGACGGCTGCGGGGGGAGGCGGAGGAGGATCTCGCAGAGCAGGTCGTCGTCCTCCAGTGGACCCGCCGCCGGCGAGCGGTGGCAGCTGCGGCTGGTCATCTAGCGCTCCTTGCTGGTGCCTGTAACAATGGAGGAGCGGTCAGAGGAGGAGAGGAGCAGTCCGGGACTCGGGGTAGGAGAGGAGCCGCCGGGGTAGGAGTGGCGGCGCTAACGCGTGAAAAGGGGAGGGGCGTCCGGGGGAGGAGCAGACGGCCGGGATAGGGGCGGGCGGCGGAGTGGCGGTGGCCGTCGCCGGCGCTAACCCTAGCGCGAGGGTGTCGCCGCGTCGGAGTCGGGAGGGGAGCGCGTGGCCGTGGTGAAGTGTAGAAGAGGCTGCGGGATGTGGGAAAAAATGGGAAGTGAACTCTGTCCTGAAGAGCGTCTCCAGCAGATTTTACATCCGCTCCCCAAAAAACTGATTTTTCAGGGCATTTGGGTCCAAATCTTTTTGGAAAATGATTCTGATCTACCAGCTGATCCAGCGCGGCGCGGCGTCCGCCACTTCCCTTTGCTTGACACGTGGTCTACTGGACCACACACGTCTCTCTCATCTTCTTTCTACAACGCGGTGTTGTTGCATAACAAAGGCAGTGCACGACGACTGCGCAAGTACGCGAGCGGCCGGAGATGCTATAGCAATTTTTCAACATGGGCCATGTTGCAGAATATTAGATGTGGTGGTCGCAATTTTTACAACAATGGTCTTGTTGCGAGAAATTAGCTAAGAGGAGGTTGTGCAATATGGGTCTTGTTGCAGGAAATTAGAGAAGAGAAGATTTTGCAATAAGGGTCTTCTTGGGAAAAAGAGCTTGTGCAACATGGGTCTTGTTGCAAAAAATTAGAGACGGGGATTTTGCAATACGGGTCTTGTTGCAGAAATTAAAGAAGAGAAGGTTTTATCACAAATGTTTTGTTATAAAAATATAAAATTATGCAACAAAAGTCTTGTTACCGAAAAAAAAAATACGGACAGCTCCATCAACGAATAGGACGGCTCATGAGGTGGCGGATCTGACGCGTAGCACGCCCCAATCTTTTTTGAAACAGATGTCTTAAACGTAAAATATGTGGTCCCAGTTAGGCAACCCAAAAACTCCTCCAAGTGATGTAAATTTGCATCTTCGCGTGACTGCTGCAAACGTAAAACGCATCCTCTCCCCCAGCCGCATGCATGCTAGCCGTCAAGTGAATCCCCCCCCCCCCCCCCCCCCCCTCCCCTTCTCCCGTGGCCGCCCAACACCCGCTTCCTCCTTCCCACCACTGCCGCGGCTGAATCCAGCCAAATCCGCCGCCAGATCCGCCACCTTCCGTTGTCGCTGCACACCCAATCGAGCTATTCGTCATCCCGCCGACAGATCGGTCTGTCCCGCGTTGTCCCGCTGCCTGATCGAGCTCCTCTGCGTTGTCCCGCCGCATGGCCGCACCGCCACCGAGGAGGACGCCGCCGAAGTCCGGCTATTGTGGTGTTCTGCTGCGGCAGTCCAGCCGATACGTCGTCGAGGTACAGTGGGACGGACAACGCCATTGGCTCGGCACCTTCGAGACATCGAAGGTCGTCATGCGAGCATTCGACATCGCTTGTTGGAGGCTCAGCCGGCCGCAACACGAGCTCAACTTCCCGGATATCGAATCCTAGGCGATGGCAGAGTTTGTCGGTCCGTCGGTGAACATTGTGTCCTGCAAGGAGAAGAGCGACACCCGCATCGACCTGGAGCAGCGGGATACCCGGGAGAGCGACGATGAGACAATGGCGAGGGAAAATCCGGAGCTCGTGCAGTGCAAGGAGGAGTTATTTTGGAAGAGGGACCATGAGCACCAGAAGGCGGAGCAATACAAGGAGGAGTTATTCTGGAAGAGGGGCCATGAGCTCCAGAAGGAGGACGAGTCTAGCCCTTCCAGGGTGACTAAGGCCGGATCCAACAACGAGGATCAGCAGGAGAATGTCCCAACATTGACTGGGAGGACCTTGAGCGTGAGAGCGATGAGGACTGTAGTGTCGGTAGTCTGTTCAGGAATCGCTCGTACTATGTTTAAAACTTCGAATGTTTGGATGTTTAGATCGTTGCATGTTTATAAAACTTTGAATGTTTGGAAGTTGGGATCGAAGTACGCAATGCAGTGGCATTAAACAAGCATGACATGAACACGAACCCAAATAAGACAAAGATCAAACCCTTAAAACATAAAAGCTCACGATCAAGATGCAGAAAATGTAGGACAAAAGACTGAATCCTAGTATGAGTCCAAAGGAAAACAAAAGTGACTATGCAGACTCGTCTATTGACCGATGAGCACTTGAAATTGTTACCTTCAGGTTTCCTTCTGCAATATGATGCAGCTCACATAGCTAAACCATAATAGATCCCGGTTCCATGCTTGTTCAAGAGTGCCTCCAGGTTTTTCAGTATTTCACGACCATGCCTTCGATATTTTTAAGAAAATGGCCAAAACTACTGCTCAGGGCAGCCTTATTCCAGAAACGAATCTGAGTCAGATCTCTTTTCCAGAAGAAGAAAAATAGAGAGGAAATTGTTCTGCAAAACCTGCCTACAAAGGATCTTGTTAATGATAAAACCGCATAACCCGGCAATCATTTGAGTATCCGAGACTATCGTTAGCAAGAGCTAAATACCAAAAATCGCAATTTTGAGTAATGGAGGCTACCAACTACCAATACAATTTCTCCCATCCCTATATAAACAATTCGATAATAAGCAAGTAATGAGCAACTAACCATTGGACTGTTCAGTGTTGTAGCAAGTTTCACAGTACAGAAGCCAGGAACTTGCATAACCGGATAACCCAGCTCTATCCAGTAACTGACAAAGGAGCAGGCTTTGAAAAGACCATCTTCAGCACGACCTCCATGGAATTGGAGATGAAGGCGAAACATCTGTCAATCTTTTGCGCCGCCTTCTCCACATCCTCTCCTCCCTTGGCAACTGCTGCCAGCAGCGTGTAGAGAACTGCTTCACCTGTGCAAAACATTTGGTCCCAACTGACCCATGTGACAAGGGGGTAAGCCAACGACGACCAACGAGCGTCTTAAGTAGAAAAGGGAACATCATGGGACAAAAAAAAAGAAGCAGAAATTTAGAGCCGAGATCCTGAACCGACACATGGGACATAAGCAAACAGTACTGCTATGAGGCTCACAGACAAGTACACAACTGACAGGTGAATGTGAACTGCCTCAACGTGCTTGCCTGGAATGAGCAAATGAATCTAAGACTAACTTGCCATGGGACACTAATCACTAATCCAAGCAAGTAAATGTGCCTTCATGCCAGCAGACCAAGCTCCAAGGAAAATTTGGTAACAGACAGTAAGTTATCGAATTAAGCGATGAAGCCTTACGAGTCAGACTTCACAATTGACCACTACAGAGGGCCAATTCCAGGGTGGAATGCAGCATACAAAATGGAAGAGCCCATTTAGCATCTCAACCACCGGAACGTAAAAGAAAAACTAAGCATTAGTCTGAGTAAATCACCACCAATTAGCTAGTGGCTTTAAGTTGCATGTCTAATTGCTCATTACAACAATAAATATGAACCGAAAACAGAGAAATATGTTTCAAATTGGTTATAAACTCCAGAAAAAATTTGATGGCATGCACGGTTGACTCAACGAAATTGTACACATAATTGACAGGTTACATAGCTCCTCGAGCATTTGGGGGCTTTTCTACCAAAATAATAAGAAACTGCATGCACTAGCTGCTGCTAAATTCAACTGACAGCAGCTTAGTAGCACAAATATTTCAATAACCCATTCCATAACAGTGCTCATAGAGGTAGAGTAAAAAATTGTTCTAGTGTGAAAGTAAATTATCATGCAAGTATCAGGTTCAGTGATAATACTTATAGCAGAAAGCCAGAAACTAACACCATTTAACCTTTTTTAAACAGACCTCCAAATTTCACTGTATTTGACTCGATATGGCATGGCAGAAAACTGAAGGCGCATCTCCAGTGATATATTGTTGATCGCACTAAATGTTTTCTTGAAAGAAGGGAGTCAGCTGATGCTTCCCTTGCTACAAATCCCCAAGGGATAACCCCATGCACATAGCTAAAGGGTCACTCGTCCAACGGAAGCCCAAAGCGCCTTATCCCCTGCCACATCCAGAGGCAACAAAGAGACCAAGGATTCCGAGGAAACCAACCAAGTAACTGTACCCCCATAGTGAGACTGGCTTGGCTTCACAGGGTAGAGCTGTAGAGAGGAGGAAGGAGGAGAGTAAAGTAAAATAACACACGTGTAAGCACTTGATTGATGCAACCAAAGGAGGCTCATTTTTTTTACCAGACAGAGAATTTGCCAATCTGGAGAGGTACGCAATCTACAGAAATGCTACTAGTGCATTATTCAGTTTTGAGATCAGTTGTCCCTAGAACTATAGCCAGTTTACAAACTAGTAACCATTTAGTGGGATCAACAAGAGAAGAACAAAGGGAAAGAACTGATACAAACTAGTAACCATGAATTGGTTTAACAACAGTACTTTCTTCAAACAAAAATATTCCGGAAAGAACAACTTGCTTCTTATGGGGTGGACAACAGGCCTAAGGTGCGTGCTTGCGGAAAGACCTCTAAGCAACAAAATGGGCAGAACTTTGTAGATTTACGAGGTTGATTTTCGAATCGACAAGTTTGCTGCCAAAATATACATGTGATTTTTGTGAATGGATACAGTTTAATGCCATCTCTGTTGGTTTAGTTCTAACTATTAGGACATATGCAAATGATAAGACTAATTCATTTGTTGGTCATGCTTTAGTCTCAGATAGGTCAGCTTTTCACAATTAAAAGTTTCTCAGGTAAGTTCAAGTATAGTTTTAGGAACAAAGATAATTGATCTTTGAAGGGGTAACGGGGGGGGGGGGGCGGGGGGGGGGGGGGGGGGGGGGGGGGAAGCAAAAAGGTAAACATACAGCCAACAGAAATATATTTTCTACAGAGTCTAAATTTGAACTGCAATTTAAGTACCAACTTACATATGATGAAACAAAAAAAGACGAAAATGAAAATGGAACATGCTGATAAAATTCTGCATAAAAGCAGATCATGCTAATATTGTTAATGAAACCAATATAGGGTCGTTCTTTTGCTTTTTGGTTCTTTGGGTCTGGTTCCAACAGAAAACTGATACACCCCCACATCCAATTTCAATGATCTTAAACATAAGTCAGAAACACAAATATATTCCATGTTTACCATTTTCAGAAATTGCACGTGATGCTTTCTTCTCTACCAAATAAGACATCAACTCGTTGGGGTTCAGAACTCAATTCAGACAACAGACATCCAGTTAGGCAAAGAACAGTGAGTCAAAAATGACCAGCTTCTACATAGAGTGTAGAGTTTGTTGCGCCACATGAAGTTACCAATTCTCATAGCCCGTTCTTGGTTCATGCAAATCTGAATCTAGTGGGCACTTGCCCTTTGCAAGCGTCAGCATAGTCTTCAGCAAGGCGCGGAGCAGCTTCCTTGTGGGGGCATATGTATTTCTCCAGGAAAAGATTCTCACTAATCTTGACAATTGTCCAGTAGTCCCGTTCGCGGTCCAGCAATCCATTTTCCTTAAGAAACCTCATAACATAGTAGCGGGGCCTGAGCCGACCTTCCAGGCTAAGACCAAGCATTACTGGCCGATGAGCAATGTATGCTGGTTCCAAACCCACGTCGGAGATAAGGAACTCTGATTTGCTCTGCAGTGTGTTAATAGACCTCGCCAGCACTGCCGGAGAACTAGAAACAACAATGTCCAGCTCAGGATCCGACAACCTGAACGTGTTCTTCAGGTACTCCACTTTGGTGGCAATTGTCTCCTCGCTGCAGTTTGTGACAACAATCAGCGCTTCTCTGAACATTCCAGAGCCGCGGGGCACACCTAAACCTTCTGCGCGTACCACCATCGCCCGGACGTGCTCGGATTGTGGGTTGGCGCTAACAATCCTTCTGTGACTGCAGCACAGCTTGGTGATACCGCGATCATCTAGCCCGCACTCCCGCAGGAAGGCGGCATTGGGCTTGATCACCTTGTCGAGGCTGCATCTGAGGAGATAGGGGTCGTGCTTGAGCGCCCGGAGGAGGTTCTCGTAGGAGCCGCCGAGGAGAGACTGGCAGTACGGCAGATTGGAGACGATGGATCTGATGCGGAAGGACTTTCCGGCGAGCGCGGCGAGGCGCGCGATCTGAGGGCGTGACAGGCCGAGGTCGGTGAGCCCGACGACGTTCGGGGCCAGGGTCGTTTCCACGCCGGCGCAGAGCAAGTGCGGGTCCCTGGAGACGGCGGCGGAGAGGCCGAGGCCCGCGAGGAAGGCGAGGACGGCGTCGGGCTTGGAGGGGGACTTGAGGTGGGAGAGCTTCGCCGAGGCCTTGAGTGCCTGGGCTCGGGTGAGGCCGCAGGTGGAGACCAGGTACTCCTCGACGGCGAATCCGGTGCGCGGGGAAGCGGCCGCGGAGAGGAGGCGGGGGAGTGTGGAGTGAGAGGCGGGTGGATGGGGGAGGTGGTGGAGAGAGGTGGCGGGAGAAGAGAGGAGGTGGGCGAGGATGCGGCTCCCGAGGCGGAGCATGGCGGCGGCGGCGAGGGGAAAGGGAGAGAGAGAGATCGACGCGGTGGCCGCCGTCCGCCGGATTTGGTTCACTTCAACCAAGCAATAAGGTGACCCCACATGTCAGTCACCTCTCGTGTGCCATATGTATGAACTGAACCTGACTAGAGTGAGTAATTCGTCTTGTGGAATTTCCTTTTCCTTATTCCCCTTACCAAATCGAGATAAGGTTATTCCTTCCACAGTAAAAAAACATAAGGCTTTTTGTGTGTGTGTGTGTGTGTGTGGGGGGGGGGGGGCGTTGTGGGTGTTGTGGGGTGGGGGGGGCTGATTTACACGGGCGATGGACCAAAAAACCAAGCAAAAAAAGTGGATTCATCTTTAAGAAATGATAACCGGCGACCGCCCCCAGAAGGAAATCCTTGGTGAACGTCCTATAGCCACGTGATCAAGATCTGATAGTGGCAATTTTCGGATGAAAATGCACTAAAATGAATAAAATGCCATGCTTACTGTAAAAAATGCCATCCAAAACACTAAAACTACCAGTCACTTTGTTCACAAATGTCTTCCTGACCAGTGAATGATTGTTGGCTATTGCAGTCCTAAAAAATAATACACCATGGTCTCCATTATGATACGAGTGGCAAGCTAACAATATGTCATGGCTAGGCATTTGTCATACCTAAAATCTATTGTATATACTTGGTCTATATAGTAGAACTTTGAAAAACTGAACTGAGCTGCATATACATGTATGTAATCTCTGCTACACCTAAAATGTATTCTTGTCTCCACCATTATATGGAAGAATACACAAAAGTAGGCTTTCCAACTATGTCACGGTGTTTGCTTGATTTGCAACCCACAACTCCTTTCGATTTGAGCCTACTAGAGGTTTGCCGAAAGAGTTATGATTTTTACAAAGGTTATTATGCATGTCAAACTGTAAAATTAAAATCATGCTGTGCTACCATATGCTAAATTGTTAAATTGCACAAACGAGCTGGTGTTGGACTATGTGAGAGTCTGTTAGGCTCGAGTGGTGAGGGCATAGTCGGTTCGCCATGCGATGTAGTGCCCCGCATAAAACAAAATTGGCTATATCATGTCCCACCACATGATGCAACTTGTGATTTCCGCGCGAATGAGTAATTTCTTCTTTTATCCATCGCTTCATATTTCCTGCAAAACTTGTTATGCTACCAGTGGGTTAAAATGGTTTTTTTGCTAATCACCTGTCGACTGGTTATTGACGGCCCGATCATACAATGTGTGTCTCGTGTGCGTTTTCGTTGAATGGTGAAGGGGGGCTTTATTTCCATGTGCCACAAGGAGTAGGGAAGGCGTCTCGTGGAAGAGGGCAATGACAAGATGTGGAGCTTCCCATAGAAATAAAGACTCGTTGAGTGTCGGGTTGAGCCATAGGAAAAGCTCGACACAGAAGTCACATATGTACATGCAGCTCTTTTGGGTCATCCTTGTTGTGTTCGACGCGGTGGGTCAAGATCCCACACATCATTTTTGTATGATTCATTCTATGTTGCTATCAATTCTATACACTTTGAACATACTTACATATCATTTTTTATTGGACTAACATATTAATACAATGCCCAAAGCCAGTTCTTGTTTTTTTGTATTTTTTGGAATTTCAGGAAGTCGCCATACAAAAAGTTCATAAGAATAAAAATGTGGAGATTTTTTTATGTCGAAAGAAGACCGGGGGGCCAAGGCCCAGCCCCTTGAGGGGCCCATAGGACCTAGGTGCCTACCTACTTACAGGGACGCCTATGGTCTGTGGGGCTCCTCCAGGTGGCTCCAGTGCCCGATAGTCTACATATGTCCTAGAACTTTCACCCTAAGTATCACTGATTTGTGTGGCGAAGTAAATATGATCGAAAGTAGGATTATCCTGCATCCATTCCTCCAAATGTCTCATGTAATTCCTGGGGGAATTGTGTGAGATCTCACATTATGTGATATCAATGAGATCATTATTTTTTGAAAAAGAAATACCTGTCCAAACATTCTCAAAAATTTGTATGCGCGTATATATGAGCGCCTGCGCCTATACTAAAAAAGATATTTCTAAAAAAATAATGAGAGATTTATTGCAAAGACATCATCTCTTAATTAAGAGCAGGCACAATCTTTCTTCTGATTTCTCTTTCTTCCACCTCAATATTTATCCTACTACTACATGTCACTGCTAGCACCATTATACATGCCCTAATTAATTAGGGTTACAGAGCACCCAAGCTCAACCAACCAGGACACACACTCGGTCACAGCGACATGGGGACATGTTCAACATATCCCAGGGTGGGCCCCTTCCTCCCCAATCCTTCCAACCCCAGCGCTCCACGTTTCCTTTTATGTAAAAGCTTTAAGTAATCTTACGTGAGTCTAGCAAAGCCTGGGTCGTGACAGGGAGACGCTCTCACCAACTGGTTCGTGCGTATATCCATGTGAACTTGAGAACCAACATTATTAGCCCCCCGAGTTGCAGGAACGAAGGGGAGAGAGTGGTCGTGCCTTGCGTCGCGCGGCAACGCTCACCAGACGCTCATGAGATCGATGGTCAATAAGAGGAGGACAAATACGTACCAATCTCCCACGTGCGTGCCTACTTCACACTTGACTTGCTCTGCTTCTTCCGGCGCGTTTCTTCGCGGCGGCGAAATCCTACGGTGCCTGCTTGCACTAGTGCAGAACCGGGCTTTAGCACCGGTTCATCAGGCCCTTTAGTGCCGGTTATTAAAGCACCCCCCTAATACCGGTTCAACACGAACCGCCACTAAAAGGTCATCACGTGGCACGAGGCAGCGCTGGGGGCTGGGAGACCTTTAGTATCGGTTGGTACCGGTACTAAAAGGTTTGGGGGGTTTTGGGTTTATGATTTATTTTTCCTTTAATTTTATGTTTTCCATTTAATTCTTTTTTATTTGCTGGTATTTTACGATACTACATATTGTACATGTTATGCATATATATAAATAGAATTTCTCGTAGAACCAATCATATATATATATATATCATCGAATGCCTCGCACGACCATTCACATATATACATGTATATATACAATTTGGTATATACAATTTCTCCTACATGGAGGCATTACTGCGGTAGCGGGTAATGGAATTCTCCTTTGGGATCTATGACCTGGTCGAGAAAAATCCCGCTATTTCCTCTTGAATTGCTCGTACGCGATCCGTTGGTAGGAGCTTATCCCGCATCTCGTTGAACTTTAAAGAAGGAGATCAAATATGCATGTATTAGTTGTGTGTATATATATTAAATATCGATAATGATGTAAAATTTGTGAATAGTATTCTGGCAAACGTACACATATTTGTTTATCAGATCTGCTCCTTTCGGACGCCATCATGCGAATGTTCTCGCAAACGTAGTATGCACATAAATCAGTTCCCCGCGCCTGCTTCAGGGCCTTTACGAGAATAGAATTCAATCAGATAATAATTAATCAAGCATGATAATTAATGGTATTAAAATTAGAATTAAAGAGATGGTAGCTAGCTAGTACTACTTAATTAATTACCTTGGATCGATACCATTTCAGCTTTTCTTTCCAAGTGCCTGGAACCTGTTTGATGAACTTTTCCCAAGCCCTGCCAGCCGGCAAAGAAAATGAATAAAGGAGTTATTAATTAGTTGATATCAGGAAATGACGAACTAAAGAGGCCGACATATATAGTTCGATAATGATTGAAATTACCTGTTGACTATCCCCTTCACGATTTCGTACTCAGTAACTGGTTTAAGTAGTGAATCCAGTACTTCAACTTTTTCATCTTCAACTTGAACGATTAACAAGATCCAGTGGAAACTGCATGCGCACACGTTTGCATGTATAAATTAAACGGGCATGTGACTAACACTCATCAACTACCCTAAACCCTATACACTTATTAACATCTAGCTAGTAAGCAAAAACAGAATTTGTAGTACAAGACAGTGTGAGACTCACCCGAAGTTGTAAGGAAGTAGTATATCTCGATTGGTATTTAGGAGCTTCAAGAACTCTAGCAATCTTTTCTCTGTGTCTTTTCGTTCCCATGGACGCGTCCATGTCTCTTGATTAATGGTATTTGGGTCAATGAACCCAATGCCATAGCGTCCAGTTTTTTTCATTTCATAGATCTTCATCCTGCATAATACTACAGAAAAGAATATAGTGAGGATAATTACAGGTAATGATCAACGAGCACTACAGCTAGCAGCTTGAGACTTAAATTACAGAAAGAAATCACTTACAGACAATAGCAACTGACGATAGATTTGTCGAGTGCGTCTTGATTGAATAACTGAAACAGTTCTGTAAACTCAACATACAGATCATTCCCATGGTAGTAATACTCTGGCTTGACTTTCACCATGAGGGACTCTCGATTGGTAGTCTTGGCAATTTTCATGTACCATTCATGCAATTCATACATTCTCGTTGAGAACTTCTTGACCTCCTCAGGCTTGACCATAGGTTCGCCGCGGGCATATTTCCGTTTTATGTCCTCCTCTCTAATCATATCCATGGGCTCGATCTCTAGGAGTTGATAAACAGTGATACCGGCCTCTTCAGCCATCCTTCTATGAGCGTCGGTTATTACCAGCTGATCGGCGCCGGTACTCGCATGTGTTGGTACTATGAGCGGGGGGGTCGATTGCACTGCCTGTTCTCCCAGCTGGGGAACAATTTTCTCGCTTTTTTTTGGCAGCTGCTTGGCTGGAGCTCGAGCTCGACTCCTTCTTTTTTTGTGCTTGATATGCCTTCCTGATTTGGCGCTCATAGTCTGAGTCAATAGGGTTGGGAGCTGGTGGTTCAGCCATACGAATAAAGTGGTCAATGACATGCTCAGGTACTTTCTCCTTTGGCGGCGATGGCGGTTTCGGTCCAAAATGGGCCCTCACTTGGGCTTACACTTCTGCTTCGTTTTCCTCCATAGTTAGGTCGTAAGGCCTCTTCGGAAGAGGCGTGAGGCGTGGACCAAATTGGAATCTCTTGCCTCATGTACCTGTACTTGTACCGCTAGCCACCATAGCTGCGGCGGCTCTCTTCCGCTGTTGCTTAGGCTGCGTAGCC
Organism: Thinopyrum elongatum; assembly: GCA_011799875.1. Lineage (NCBI taxonomy): Eukaryota > Viridiplantae > Streptophyta > Magnoliopsida > Poales > Poaceae > Thinopyrum > Thinopyrum elongatum. The sequence continues at coordinate 78,440,379 of CM022302.1, read as the reverse complement.
CGCTGAGGCGGCGAAGACGGCTGACGCAGTGCCTGACTTGGAGGAGGAGGAGTGGGCTGACGCGTTGCCAGACTTGGAGAAGGAGGAGTGGGCTGACGCGGTGCCGGACTTGGAGGAGGAGGAGTGGGCTGACGCGGTGCCGGACTTGGAGGAGGAGGAGTGGCCTGACGCGTTGCCGGACTTGGAGAAGGAGGAGTGGGCTGACGCGGTGCCGGACTTGGAGGAGGAGGAGTGGGCTGACGCGGTGCCAGACTTGGAGGAGGAGGAGTGGCCTGACGCGTTGGCGGACTTGAAGGAGCAGGACTCTGCTGAGGCGGTGGCTGATGACTTGGAGGAGCGGGAGTCTGCTGACTCGGTGGCGGACTAGGAGGAGGAGTCGACTGACGCGGTGTCGGTGGCCTTGGAAAGATGATGCAATCCTTTCTCTATAGAATGATATGATGTATGGCCTCTCCTAGTGTGTGCTCGTCGTCACCTCCAGGAATGTCAAGCTCTAGCCCCGAATATTGTGCCAGCACTTCATCAACCACGACACAAGCATAGCCAGCTGGAATCGGGTTGCAATGGAAGGTTGCTTCAGGGGGATTTGTATAAGCAACGGCGTCCGCCACCTTCATGGATATGTTCTTCATTTTGAAGTGTAGCTCACAATTAGTGTTTTTCATGATGTTATCCACAGGCTATCTATCCAGCAGTTCCTCGCCCGGGGCGGAACCCACGCTGCTTCTCGGCATGGATGGAACGGTGCTATCCAATGCTGGATCCGCTAGCTGCTGCCGCTGCTGAGACCCCCTTTCCTGGCTAAGTGAGTCGATCTGCTGCTGCTGCCGCTGGAATTGGAGTGCCAACTCTGCGTGCGCTGATTCTAGGCCTTGAAGGCGTTCTGCTTCCTATTTCCTCTGCTCCTCCTCCAGCTTCCTCTTCTTCTCCTCCTCCATCTTCTTTCTCGCACGGCTTCTGTAGTCAGTGTTCCAGTCCTCAAACCCCTCATACCACGGAACAACACCTTTGCCTCGTGTTCTTCCCGGGTGTTCAGGATTTCCCAGGGCGCGCGTAAGCTCGTCGTTCTCTCTGTTGGGCGTGAACACCCCCGTTCGAGCCTCTTCTATTGCAACAAGTAGTTTGAGGTCCGCTCCTTTAAGACTTGCCTTCTCCAAAACCTTGCCTGTCTTTGGGTCCAACGTCCCCCCATGCGCATAGAACCAAGTCCTGCACCTGGGGGGCCAGCTCAATGTAACTGGAATGACCCCTGCATCCACCATCTATTGCTCAGCCTTATCCCACTTAGGCTGGGCCACCGCGTAGCCACCTGGCCCCAGCCTATGGTAATGCTCCTTTTTCGCGGCATTGAGCTTGTTTATTCTCGACCGTTCCTTAGCTAATTCCGATTCCTTGAATTTCACGAAAGCGGGCCAGTGATCTCTTTGCTTCTCCAGCGTTCCCTTGAATTCTGGAGTCTTCTTTCCTCCTTCGACGTACTTGGCCCATATACTTTTCTTGTGGTTGTTGAATGCAACCGACATCTTCCTAATAGCAGCGTCCTTGACTTTCTGCACATCTGCATCTGTGAAATGATCTGGTAGGGTGAAATGTGACATGAGAGATTCCCAAAGCAGATCTTTTGCTCTTTGGTCAACAAAAGTAAGATCTGGATGTTCCCGTGCTGGCTTTTTCCATTCTTGAATGGAGATCGGGATTTGGTTCTTCACAAGAACTCCGCACTGACGAACGAACTTGCCCGCATTCTTCTTAGGCTCGCTTGGTTCGCCATTAGGTTTGATGGCATCGATGTTGTACTTTACGCCATCCTTCAACTTTTTGGCCGGGCCTCGCACTGTCCTGCTGCCTGTAGAAGATTTGCTCGATCCGGAGGGCTGAAAGAAGAAAGATTGATTCGTTAATATATATACAAATCATTTAAAACATGTGATGATCACTAGATGCCTGCTTATATAAATATACCTCGCCGGTCTTTGTTATTTCAAGATCAACATTTTCTTCGTCATCATAATCATAGTTCTGGACTTCATCTATTCGTTTGTCTTCATCAAATATCATACCCTCACTGGTAGGGTTCAGATATTGCGAGCCGTCATCGTCTTCAAACTCATCTGGGCGAGGGGATGAGCGTATGATGTTGAACAGGGCCTCCTCTCCTTCTTTGCCGGTATTGTCCATAGTTTTTATTTAACTAATCCAGAAGAAATATAAAATAATTTAGTATTCAAATTACAATGCATGCATGCATGCAATCAATAAGGAAATACTGAATCATTGTACATAATATGCATCATCGAATATAATCTCGAATACATCGTCTCGAATATTATCGAATAATATATATAATCTCGAATACATCGTCTCGAATATTATCGAATAATATATATAATCTCAAATACATCGTCTCGAATATTATCGAATACATCACTAGCTAGCTAATATAGATCGAATACTATCGAATAATCTAGTTCACTCGCGGTTTCTGAGGCGCGGGCGGTGGACACCCAAAGAGAAGGAACCATCACAGGATCATAGCTCGGGTAAGATCCCCGAAGAACCTGCCAGGTATTGGAGAACCTGACGTCCAACGCAGCCATGTAGCGACGGACGTGCTCGTCCTCCTCCCTGACACGGCGACGTACCACCTCCGGCGGGGCCGGCTCCCTCCGCACCGAAAGTGGCCCACGCGAACGCCACCAAAGGAGCTCCGGGTCAACGACGGGACCCGGGGCCGGGTTCCTCACCAAGCGGCGCGCCCCTGAAGGTAGCACCTCCCAGTGCCAGCCCGGCGGAGCCCAGTCCCGGACATGGCTCGTCTGAAGCAGGACGTCGTCGCGAACGGGTCGACGGCGAGGATGCGGGCCGGGCATCGTTGACGTCGAGAACAAATACTATATGGAAATGTAACATTTTTTAAATGATTGGATTGTGATTTCTTATATACAAATTCTATATGTAAACTTTGACATATGTCGACGATCAAATATCGTTGCATATGTCAAAATTCAAACTTTGACATATGATATCTAGCTAGCTAATTAATCTAACATTAATATATATATATATATATATATATATATATATCTAGCTAATTCATCTAACATTTTGAAAAAAGTATAAAAAACTAATTCATCTAACATTATATATCTAGCTAATTCATCTAACATTTGACATTAATCTAATTAATTAATTCATCTAGAACCTTTGATATTTGACATTAATCTAATTAATTAATTAATCCATCTAAAACTTTTGTATAAAAAACTAAAAAACAGAAAAACAGAAAAAACTAAAAACTAAAAATATAACATCTAAGTGTGTGTGTACATGTACATGTGTGTGTGTGCGGGCTTGGGAGGGCGGCCAGCCATGGCGGGGGTCTCACAGCGGGGCGACGGGCCGGGGCGGCGAGGCGACGAGGGCCTTGACCGGGGGCGGCGACGGGCCGGTGCGGCGACGGGGGCGGCGAGTCGACGGGGACGGCGACGGGGACGGCGCGACCGGGACGGGCCGGGGCGGCGACGGGGACGGAGGCGGCGACGGCGACAGGGACGGCGCGCGACGGGGGCGGCGACGGGGGGCGGCGGCGCTGTCGATCGAAGAAGCAGGGAGACGAACAGAGAAGAAAAAAGTGAAATTTTCGTAAGTGTTATATATATAGGACGGACCTTTAGTACCGGTTGGAGCCACCAACCAGTACTAAAGGTCAAATTTGGCCAAGGTAAGCGACGGGAAGCGACCACCTTTAGTACCGGGTCGTGGCTGCAACCGGTACTAAAGACCCCCCTTTAGTACCGGTTGGAGCCACGACCCGGTACTAAAGGGGGTGCGCTGCCACCCACGGTGCACAAAGTTTAGTCCCACCTCGCCAAGCGAAGGGCAGCCGCACTGGTTTATAAACCCAGCCGCGGCTGCTCCTTCAAGCTCCTCTCCAAAGCAGGCTTCTGGGCCTAAACTGCTGCGCTGCCCTGTGGGCCTATTGGGCCTTGAGGGCCTGCCTCCTGGCCCAACTACAGGTTGGGTTTCTAGTCGTATGCAGGCCGCTGTGGCCCAGTAGGCGGGCTTTTTTTCTTTTGTTTTTTTCTTTTCTGCTTTATTTATTTTCTTTTATTTATTTGTGAGTTGTTTTTTGCTGTATTTAGAGTTTCTTTGTGAATATTTTTGCTTTAGGTACAAAAAATTACAAACTTTCTGTTAGTGCCAGTAGTTTTCAAATTTAAATAGTTTAAATTTGAATTATTTAAAATTTGCGTGAATCACTAGTTTGTGAATAACTTTACTTTAAAAATAGATTTTCCAGTGATTCTTTTTTCTTATGTTTAATATTAGTGTGTTTTATCATTATATTTAACTTGGTAATACTTAGGTTATTTAAAAAAATGAAATGCCTTTGTAACAGCTGAGTTTTCGTCCGAAACCCTGATACTTCGAAAGAGATTGTCCATTTTGTACACGAAGTGCATCCAGTTTTTGCCGTAACCCTCTTTACTTTTTTGCACATGCTATGTGGGTGAAATGATGATACCATGCCAACTTTCAACCTTTTCAGAGTTCATTTGTAGTGCTTTTCAATTTCAGGGTCATTTAGCTCAAAAAAATCAGTAAATGCATGAAAAATAGCAAATGATGTCAGAAAGGGTTCAAAGTTGATGAAGTGGTTTTGAATGGTGCATACTGAACGCACAAAAAGTCTGGAGTTGTAATAAGTTTTAAAAAATGAAAACCTGTGTAACTACCTATAGTTTTTCCGTCCGAAACCCTGATACTTCGAAAGAGATTGTCTATTTGTACACGAAGTGCATCAGTTTTTGCCGTAACCCTCTCACTTTTTTGCACAGTTGTGTGTGAAATGATGATACCATGCCAATTTTCAACCTTTTCAGAGTTCATTTGTATTGCTTTTCAATTTCAGGTCATTTAGCTCAAAAAAATCAGTAAATCATGAAAAATAGCAAATGATGTCGAAAGGGTTGAAAGTTGATGAGTGGCTTTGAATGGTGCATACTGAACGCACAAAAAGTCTATAGTTGAAATAAGTTAAAAAAATGATTGCCTTTGTAACAATGAGTTTTCGTCCGAAACCTGATACTTAGAAGAGATTGTCCATTTTGTCACGAGTGCATCCAGTTTTTGCCGTAACCCTCTCTACTTTTTTGCACATGCTATGTGGGTGAAATGATGATCCATGCCAACTTTTACCTTTTCCCGAGTTCATTTGTAGTGCTTTTCAATTTCAGGGTCATTTAGCTCAAAAAAATCAGTAAATGCATGAAAAATAGCAAATGATGTCAGAAAGGGTTGAATGCTGATGACGTGGCTTTGAATGGTGCATACTGAATGCACAAAAAGTCTGGAGTTGTAATAAGTTTAAAAAAATAAAATGCCTTTGTAACGGATGAGTTTTCGTTCGAAACCCTGATACTTCGAAAGAGATTGTCCATTTTGTACACGAAGTGCATCCAGTTTTTGCCGTAACCCTCTCTACTTTTTTGCACATGCTATGTGGGTGAAATGATGATACCATGCCAACTTTCAACCTTTTCAGAGTTCATTTGTAGTGCTTTTCAATTTTAGGGTCATTTAGCTAAAAAAATCAGTAAATGAGCTGAAAAATAGTAAATGAAGTCAGAATGGTACACGTTTGTCCGAAGCACAAAAGTACATGTTTCAAATGCCAAAACACATAAGCACCCTAACTATTACAAAGATTCCGTACGGTTTGTCCAAAGTGGGACTTTTCAGATATATAAGTCCGGAAACTCACTAGAGAAGAAAGTGATGATAGTGAAGCCGGTCACATCCTAGAGTGGGATCTTTGGGAGTGAAACTTTTTCTTCGCGTGTGTCCCTTTGCGCCGTAACCATGGACAATCTTCATCATTTAACTGAATGCTCGGGTCAATATTCACTGTGAAGAGAGCAATTTCATCAAACTTTTCATAATCTTCTGACATGTCTGTCTTGTCATCCACTCCCATGATGTTTCTTTTCCCTGAAAGAACTATGTGGCGCTTTGGCTCATCGTATGATGTATTCGCTTCCTTATCTTTTCTTTTTCTCGGCCTGGTAGACATGTACTTCACATAGAAAACCTGCACCACATCATTGGATAGGACGAATGGTTCGTCTGCGTACGCAAGATTCTTGAGATCCACTGTTGTCATTCCGTAGTGCGGGTCTTTCGTTACCCCGCCTTGTGTCATATTGACCCATTTGCACCGAAACAAAGGGACCTTCAAACCACGTCCATAGTCAAGTTCCCATATCTTCTCTATGTAACCATAATATGTGTCCTTTCCCCTCTTGGTTGCTGCATCAAAGCGGACACCACTGTTTTGGTTGGTGCTCTTTCTTATCTTGGGCGATCGTGTAAAATGTATTCCCATTTATCTCGTAGCCTTTGAAAGTCATTATATTCGAAGATGGTAAGTGGGACAGCAAGTACAGGTCATCTTCAACAGCGGCGTCATGCACGGCACGTGTCTGCAACCAACCGGCGAAAGTCCCGGTTTGTTCATGTGTAATCCAGTCGTCAGATTGCTCCGGGTGTTTGGAGCGTAGAATATTCTTGTGTTCCTCCATATACGGAGCCACAAAGGCGGAATTTTGTAGAACTGTGTAGTGTGCTTGAGTGAGAGAATGCCCGTCCATACATATTATTTGTTCCGGTCCTAGCGTGCCATTTTCACCCAGTCTGTCCTTATGCCGCGATTCAGGAACACCAATCGGCTTAAGGTCAGGAATAAAGTCAATACAAAACTCAATGACCTCCTCATTTTCATGGCCCTTGGAGATGCTTCCTTCTGGCCTAGTACGGTTATGAACATATTTCTTTAAGACTCCCATGAACCTCTCAAAGGGAACATATTGTGTAGAAATACAGGATGCAGAACGTTAATCTCTTCGCATAGGTGAATTAGGACGTGCGTCATGATGTTGAAGAACGATGGTGGGAATACCAACTCAAAACTAACAAGACATTGCACCAAATCATTCTCTAACCTTGGTATGATTTCTGGATCAATTACCTTCTGAGAGATTGCATTGAGGAATGCACATAGCTTCACAATGGCTAATCGAACTTTTTCTGGTAGAAGCCCCCTCAATGCAACCGGAAGCAGTTGCGTCATAATCACGTGGCAGTCATGAGACTTTAGGTTCTGAAACTTTTTCTCTGCCATATTTATTATTCCCTTTATATTCGACGAGAAGCCAGATGGTACCTTCATACTGAGCAGGCATTCAAAGAAGATTTCCTTCTCTTCTTTTGTAAGAGCGTAGCTGGCATGACCCTGATGTATGCCGTCTTTTCTGTGCATACGTTGCTGGTCCTCCCGTGCCTCCGGTGTATCTTTCGTCTTCCCATACACGCCCAAGAAGCCAAGCAGGGTCACACAAAGATTCTTCGTCACGTGCATCACGTCGATTGTAGAGCGGACCTCTAGGTCTTTCCAATAGGGCAGGTCCCAAAATATAGATTTCTTCTTCCACATGGGTGCGCGTCCGTCAGCGTCATTCGGAACAGATTGTCCGCCAGGACCCTTTCCAAAGATTACCTTCAAATCCTTGACCATATCATGTACATCATCACCAGTACGGTTGCGAGGCTTCGTCCGGTGATCCGCCTCACCTTTGAAATGCTTGCCTTTCTTTCTTACGGGATGCCTGCTCGGAAGAAATCGACGATGTCCTAGATACACATTCTTCTTACAATTATCCAAATATATATTGTCGGTATCATCCAAACAGTGCGTGCATGCGTGGTATCCCTTGTTTGTCTGTTCTGAAAGGTTACTGAGAGAAGGTAATCATTGATGGTCACAAACAGCAACGCATGTAGGTCAAATTCTTCCTGTTTGTGCTCATCCCACGCACGTACACCTTTTCCATTCCACAGCTGTAAGAGTTCTTCAACTAATGGCCTTAGGTACACATCAATGTCGTTGTCGGGTTGCTTAGGGCCTTGGATGAGCACTGGCATCATAATGAACTTCCGCTTCATGCACACCCAAGGAGGAAGGTTATACATACATAGAGTCACAGGCCAGGTGCTATGATTGCTGCTCTGCTCCCCAAAAGGATTAATGCCATCTGCGCTTAGACCAAACCATACGTTCCTTGCGTCACCTGCAAAGTCCTCCCAGTACTTTCTCTCGATTTTTCTCCACTGCGACCCGTTAGCGGGTACTCTCAACTTCCCGTCTTTCTTACGGTCTTCTCTGTGCCATCGCATCAACTTGGCATGCTCTTTGTTTTGGAACAAACGTTTCAACCGTGGTATTATAGGAGCATACCACATCACCTTGGCAGGAATCTTCTTCCTGGGGCGCTCGCCCTCGACATCATCAGGGTCATCGCGGCTGATCTTATAGCGCAATGCACCGCATACCGGGCACACGTTCAAATCCTCGTACTCACCGGGGTAGAGGATGCAGTCATTAGGGCATGCATGTATCTTCTGCACCTCTAATCCTAGAGGGCAGACAGCCTTCTTTGCTTCGTACATACTCTCGGGCAATTCGTTGTCCTTTGGAAGCATCTTCTTTAACATTATCAGCAACTTTCCAAATCCCTTGTCAGATACACCATTCTCTGCCTTCCATTGCAGCAATTCCAGTGTGGTGCCCAGCTTTTTCTTGTCAGCTTCGCAATTTGGGTACAATAATTTCTTGTGATCCTCTAACATGCGCTGCAACTTCTTATTCTCCTTTTCACTTGCGCAGTTTCTCTTTGTATCGGCAATGGCCCGACCTAGATCATCAGCGAGCTCATCTGATGCCTCTTCTTCAGCTTCTTCCCGCATTGCCGGCTCAGCTTCTTCCTCCATTGTTGTACCATCGTATTCAGGGAACCCATGGCCAGGATAGCTGTCGTCGTCCTCTTCTTCTTCATTGTCTTCCATCATAACCCCTCTTTCTCCATGCTTGGTCCAAACATTATAATGGGGCATGAAACCGGACTCAAACAGGTGGACGTGAATGGTTTTTGACTTAGAGTAACTCCGATCATTCTTACAGCCAGCACATGGACAAGACATAAAAACATCCGCCCGCTTGTTTGCCTCAGCCGCAAGCAGAAAAGTTTGCACACCATTAACAAACTGGGGAGAGCATCGGTCATCGTACATCCATTGCCGGCTCATCTTCATTACGCAGCACCGAATAGACCAAATTAGTACAAGTTCATACATAAAGTTCATACAACAATTATTCTCATAAAACAAACATACAAATAACTCTCTAGCTAAAGCATTTAAATGTAACAACAAATGCAATCAAGATCGCAACTAACGTAACAATTGATCCAACAGCATAATGATACCAAGCCTCACTATCAATGGCATATTTTCTAATCTTTCTAATCTTCAAGCGCATTTTCTCCATCTTGATCTTGTGATCATCAACGACATCGGCAACATGCAACTCCAATTTCATCTTCTCCCCCTTAATTCTTTTCAATTTTTCTTTCAAATACTCGTTTTCTCTTTCAACTAAATTTAACCTCTCGACAATAGGGTCGGTTGGAATTTCCGGTTCACATACCTCCTAGATAAAAATATCTATGTCAACTTGATGGGCATAATCTGTGATAAACACTAAATGCAACAAATAGTTATAAAAGAGAATATACCACATCCGAAACATAACCCAGACGATGGCCGACGGGGACGGATATCAAAACCATGGCACTATGTATAACAAACAACGTACGGATAAGATAATTATACAAATAACTATATATCTAAATCACACAAATATGATTTTTTTTTTATAAAAAAGATAAGAACAAGAGGCTCATCACAAGGTGGTGCCGGCGACGGGACGGTGCGGGCGATCGACGGTGGTTAGGACGGAGACGGGAAGGCACTAAGTAAACCACACCTACATATGCAAACTAAGAGTTATTTTGACCTCAAATTGCATATAAATCAAATACTACCACATATAATTCCTCCCAAAATAAAACCCACAAATCACTATACTTATAGAGCATTGCAAGAGCTAATCTAGCAATGAGAGATGAAAGGACAAAGTTGTCAACCTTTGTGATCACTTGGATGGATGGGGTGCCTTCAAATCTTCACAAATTTTGGCAAAAATGGAGTGTGAGCTCGAGAGTAAGAGGAAGAAAACAGAGGAGAGCAAAGGGGAAGAATAGAGCGCTCGGGCTCGACGAAGGGGTTTATATAGGATGACTTTTAGTACCGATTCGTCTAACCAACCGGTACTAAAGGTGCATCTCTAGTCCCGGTTCGTGGCATGAACCGGTACTAAAGGTGCTGGTGGGGTCCCAGCCTGACAACAGTCTGTCACCACCTCTTTAGTACTGGTTCGTGGCACGAACCGGTACTAAAGGTTCGCCATGAACCGGTACTAATGAGCGCCGCCCGCCTAACCGTTGGAACCGGCACTAATGGTCACCGGTTCAGTTACAAACCGGGACTAATGTGCTTCACATTAGGCCCTTTTTCTACTAGTGTTGCTTGCCGCCTTTGTGGAGTAGTACGAAGCAGATAGCCTTGGTCTTGTACGTCACGCGTGGGGAAAATATCCTGTGATACGGTCCATAGCATATGATAGCCTTGGTCTTGTACGTCAGATCTGCACGCAAGACATCTGATCAAAGTACTTGTCTATTTTACATATGCCCCCTTTTATATTTGCATCTTGCCACCCAAAAGCTATGTGCACTGCTGCTCATACATGTAATCTTGATGCAAACTCTTTTTCCTGATTACAGAAGAGGGAGTACAAGAAGCGAGAAGCTGGTTGAAATATCCACTCCCTGTGGCGATTGAACCCAGCTGTCTTGGAACATTGTACCAAGATTTTGTTTCGAGCATTATCCGCATACGGTACACGATTTTGATTTCAGCGATTAGCCGTATACGGTACATGATTTTGATTCGAGTAATAAGTGGCCTTGATACCAGACTGGGTATGCAATTTGCCGTATATGGTACAAGATTTTGATTCGAGCGATTAGCTAATTGTACCAAGGAATAACATGTATGTAAATTTGATTGGTACATACAGATTATGATAAAACCTATGGCACCAGATAAGTACACTTGTGTATCTCAAATCCAATCATTAGTTTAAGAAGAGATCAGTTTAAGTTAATTTTGCTTGAAGTTTTTCACAAATAAAATAGCTTGATGTTTTGTTGTGTTTTTTTTTTTGCAGCTTGCAAAACACATGTGAGGTAGCACAAAGATAAAGATGCATGGATTAATCAACACATGCATGCAGTAATTATATTATAACTAATTTCGTGATTTATCTATGTCAGTGAGAGTGAAATCATTTTTGTTCGGTTTTGAAATGCGAATGCTGCTGGGCCTTTCGGTTTTGTTCGGTTTAACCGATTTTTTTCGGTTTTAAACCGAAAAAACCGAATTGAATATGGTTTCTTATTTTGCAAACTGAAACCATAACCATAACCTGAAAAAACCGGAATTTCGGTTCGGTTTGGTTTTTTCGGTTCGGTTTTTTGTTTTCGGTTCGGTTTTGCACAGGGTGAGTGAAATGCCCCTGCAAAAAAGTGATGGAATTGACATGGCGTAATGCAATGTTGCAAACTGGTAATTTGCAATAAATTCAAGGTCTGTTTTGTATATTTGGCAGTGAAGTGAGTGAATCTTAAATCCTGTCCCATGGGTACAGATCCAACGAACCACATCTTGCGGTATCAGGGTATCATAGCAGTGCTTGTATCACTGGATATGCACTGTCACGCGTGACATGCCCCTTTCCCGTGCTCCCCAAGTTGCCTCGATCCTTCTTGTGCCGAGCCAAAGCTTATTTCTGCCGGCCAGGAATGATTAATTAATCGAGATTAATTAACGAGTCGCTACAGTAGTGCCACTGTCTAACGTTGGATCATGGGCTGTTCGCGGACTTGGTCGTGGGCCTGAGCCCAGGCCCATCTACCCGACGGCCTATATAAGAAGGCGCTGGCCCGTGGAGTGACCTAACTCAGTTCACTCACTCCCTCTCGCACAACCCTAGCCATCATCTACTGTTCCTCTCTATGTGCTGTTTCCGGTGACCCATCCCGACGACTGTGTGCACGGTTGGTCGGGAGAGTAGGTGCCTCTGGAACCCTGTCGTTTGAGATCCTGCCCGGGAGAACGACAATAAGGTTTTTGGGCAGCGTCTCGACGCGACTGCTCCCGATCCGTCCCCGTCTCCGTCCGCCTCTGCTTCCACTACTTCCCCTGCATCGACTCTATGGCTAAGGATGAAGCCGCCAAGAAGAAGTTCTCGGGCGATGCCGAGGTTGCCGTTGCCGCCGCCGCCGCGTTGGCCTGACCAACCGGAGGGTATGACCCGTTCATCCCCTATTTACTCGTTCATGTACTGGCCGTATATATGCTGTTCATAGATGTTTCGGTTTTGTGTACTGTACGTGCTCACATGCTTAGGTTTCGGTATGAGGTATATACTATATTTTGTCATGCTAACCATATACTCGTGGATTAGATTAGTAAAAAATGTGCTAATATTTCCAACGTGTTTTGTATGCCGCGGCCATGCCCAACTGGCACTAGGCAAAACGGTGTTAATCCGTGTACTAGAGCTAGCTTCCTCGAAATGGTTGATGCATGCAACAAGCAGTGCCATGCGGTCAAACTCAGTTAAGAGTAGCCACAATGGGTAGTAACATAGACTAGTAACAGGCACATGTTACTATCTCTATAGTGGGGAGTAACATATGTGTGGTAACATGCAACACTTCATTTATTAGGCTATAGACACATCTTGCCTTGATATATGTGATGTTACTCATACTACTAGTAACTAGCTATGTTACTACTTTCCTCTCTTTCTTCATTTATTGCTTGCCGCATCATTTACTTTATCTAGATATGTGTGATGTTACTATCTATGTTACTTTCACTGTGGGTAGTCTAAGAGAAAAAGGCTGACGTGAAGGGCAGATGACAGAGAGTGAGTAGCACCAGTAGCGGTGTAGGGGCGAGCGAGCTACATAGCCCATGCATGTGTATCACGAGAGGTGACCAACAGCAGCGGCGCGAGGTGAACGCTGTGTATCACGGAAGAAACGTCGTGGAATCAGCCAGGGTGATTAGAAACATTTTCCCGACTTTATTCCACGACGGTCGCACCCAGCTCGCCTTAAACTCCACGTCGCAGGAAGGAAGTGGAGAGAGTGGTCGTGCCTTGCGTCGCGCGGCAACGCTGACCACATGACTCATGAGATCGACGGGCCATAAGAGGAGGACAAATACGTACCACTCTCCCACTCTGCTTCTTCCGGCGCGTTTCCTCGCGGCGACAAAATCCTACGGTGCGTGCTCGCTTGCTTGCCGCTTGGTCTTGTACGTCACGAGTGACATGACTTTTCCTGCCTCGATCCTTCTTTCGCCTTGACTTTTCCGCGCTTCAGCTTGCGTGCCAAGTCTAGTCGACTCTTCCCGCGCGTCCGTCCATCCACCAGGGCCTGTCTATATAAACGACCGGCCGGGCACGCGCCTCAACTCAACCCTCTCACGCAAGTCCCAAAGCACTTGGAAGCATCATCCATCCTTGCTTAAGCAAGGAAGCGACAGCAGCGGTGCAAGAAGAGTTCAGCAGAGGATTATGGCGTCCATGATGGGAGGAGACTTCGTGGAGGCCTACGTGCTCAAGAACGCTTACAAGGAGAAGATGAGGCGCATGGACCAAGCCGAAGCCGCGGCGGCGCTCGACGGCGCGAAGCGCGGCAAGGACAAGGAGGCCGCCGGCGCCGCTGGAGAGAAGAAGGCTGGTGGTGCTGGTGGTGCGAGCAGCAGGGGAGGATTCTTTGGCCTCATGAAGAAGAAGGTGCACCCTAAACCCAAAGCGGCGGCTACTTCCTCTTGATTATGTCACTGTATTTGCCACGCCATGAAATTGTAGTTGCAGCTGGTAGAGCTGGCCGCAGCTTTCTTCTACTCCCTCCGTTCCAAAGTTAGTACAAAGTTGGGTTATCTATTTTGGAACGGAGGGAGTAGCTAGGAGCGCGTGTGTGAGTTTGTTCTTTCGATCAGCTTCTCTTGGAGGTGTGTAAAGCAAGTTCTTTTTGTTAATTGGTCAAAAAAAGTTGACAGAAATTAAGTGAAGAATAAACCTTCATTAGTTGAGTTAACCTCCCTTTTTACTTGTCTGCACTACGAAATGTTTGGCTCTAAACAGTAGATGCATGTGGCTGTTTGGTTCCTCGTTCCTTTGGGCTAAGCATTCCAGTACAAACAAGGTCCCATAAACTGCCCGGCCGGGTGCATTGAGCTGACTTCAGCCACTAAAGGAGATCAAGTTGATTCTCTGTTAGAACACTACTGCATTAGGGGCTGATACTATGCCTTCTCGCTCTCTTGTTTATTATTATTATTATTATTAAAACCTACTTTTTTTTCTCTCACAAAAGAAAAAAGTCTACCTTTCTAACAACTTGTCTTGCTCTAGGCTGGCATGCATTGAGTGATATTTGATTATACCCCGCAAGAGAAGCGATATTTAATCATGATGACAAGAACATGAATATTAGCAACTACTGTAGATGGCAGAAACTTAAACCAATAATCCTACATCTACTAAAGCTCTTACGAAAAGTTACGTACCCTGCCTAACAAACTCTCTCGCCCCCCTGATTTTCACGGGTGTAGGCCCCTCCCACCCCCTTCCATCCAATCCAAATCCTCCATGTAGTCTGTTACGTAAAATCTGTAAGTAGCTTTACGTGGGTCTAGCATTACTCAACTTAAACGAAGAAGATGACGCGCTCTCGTGTCCTTGTCAGGAATTGGCACATCAGCTAGAAAGTATGGTTGCATATATCAATAGCAAGGGGGGTTGCCTATGAAGTATGTTTACTTGTAATATCAACATCAAGGGTTGAGATTGCTAATCAGACCTGCCGTCTGGTAATTTGGCATATCAACTAATCGGATATTGCTCCCCACACAAAAAGAAAAACTAAACAGATATTGCTAGAATTATAGGTCGATGAATTTGACAGCTCAACTGCTCAAGGTCAGAAGAATACGATCAACGGTTCTAGTGCATCCACATCCCCGGTTATGCAAGCATGAATATGATATGCTTCCAAGTTAAACATACTGGTTACTAAAAGAGTAATCTCGCACGCTTTCTATCTCCAACCCGTCGTCACGCATGACCTTCGATGGAATGGTAAATATATATAATAGGATGAAGACGTCTTCATATGTCAGCATCAAGGAATTATTTCCTTTTCAGCTGACATTGCGTTTGGACATACAGTATCAGACACGAAGAAACATTGAAGCGTACGTGTGTCCATCGATTTGGCATGCAGCGGCCAACGCTTGCTGTCAAGAGTTGACACGGGGGTGCAGTACAAGCATGCTGACACAGCCGGATCTGCACGCCATGCCGCAAACGATTTGCTGCCTACTTCCTTGACATTTCCAGGACATCGCATCACACGTTGACATTTTGAATATTAGGCAGTTGCAGCTAGCCAAAAGCAAAGTCAGCAGATACGTGTGTATCACATGCTTAAGCTGTGGATAGGATGTCTACAGAAGTGGCTTATTTATGATGCCTATTTGGCAGAATTGGATAAGTGAGAGCCGTTCCGTATCTTCTTACTCGAAAGTCCACGATCACAACAGCTCAGAAGTGAAGCTCTTATGCATGCAATGGTTGCGAAAAAGGGAGATAGCGTGCATCAAAAGCTTGTAGAGAAGATCAAGATGGCTACGCCAGTTTAAGTTATGATACAGAGTACGTGATAGTAGACATCGACCGAATTCTTCAAGTCCAATCCTTCACTTCACAAGTACATTCACTCAAATACAAGTATGTAGACTAAAAGTCTAAGGGCATTTCTAACCGACCCTCAATAACTGATTAGAGAAGTAAAAATTCGGTTTTACTACTCTAACCGGCACCTAGCCGATCCCCAATCGGCGCTAGTCCAATCGGCTCAACATGTGTATCTTTAATAATGACTGAATATGCATTTTTAAGCATGACTAGAACTACGGTCAACATGCATGCTTAACCATGACAGTATTTTTTATGCAGCTAAAATTCTGCTGAAGCTTTGCAGAACTACCGGAATGCTAATCCATAGAGCTATCCTTTCCTTTTTCTTTGTTTTTTCTGTACAACAGAGTAAGCATGATCTGAGTAGTGTATGCACAACATATCGCTTAACTGGGAGTATCATAGCTAGTATCATGCATGCCAATTAGGTAATTTTGATGAGGTAACATATAATTAAAAGAAGAAAGAGAGGGTTGAGTATCATACTATCATGATACTGTATCACAATAACTATACTACTATGTGTCTTGCATTACAATAAATACGATCATCTAAGATATTAATCTATAATACTATGCATTATAGAGATAGTATCATATGCATAATACTAACTTATGTAAATGAAAAAAAAGGTTGAGTATCATACCATCATGATGATGTATCATAATTACTATACTACTATGTCTTGCATTACAACAAATACGGTCATCTAAAATACTAGTCTACAATACTATGCATTACAGAAATAGTATCATACAGTAGTATCATATGCATGATACTCCCTTCGTACCGGTGCATAAATCATTTTACGTTGTGCACCGTAATCAAGGCAGAGGGGAAAACGAGAGAGCTTAATGTTTATTTCCTAATTAATATCATTGCATGCAATGAAGAGACCACTGCATGCCGTGCTAGATAGTCTCAAGTCATTAAAAATATACATGCCCCACGTCTCTTATTGGTTGATTCCATTATTCATGTCAAGAAACAAAAAAGGAGGTGGGAGTTAATGCACCGCGCATAAGTGTTCTGGAATTGTTTGTTTGATTATAGATGGGCTTAGGCCCATATAAGACAATAATCCCTGGTTAATCTCTAAGGCCCATTTAGGTGCATGGTAAGTGGTGGAAAGTTTAGTACCATACTGCTAGTGGAATAAGAGTGAGATCCCTTTATAAGGGTTGCTCTATCACATGTCATTGGAAGCTTGGGAAGAGGAGTTGTACACGCGCGCTCCTCCTCCTTCGGCGCCTGCCTCGCCTCACCACGCCTCGCCTCATCACGACGCGCGCACCGTGGGTTGCGGGAATGAGCCGAGCTGAAGCTTATTTTTGCCAGTCAGAAATGGTTAATTAATCTCGGATTAATTGACGAGTTGCTACAGTAGTGCCACTGTCCAAGATGTTGGACAGTGGGCTATTCGTTGACTCGGTCATGGGCCTGAGCCCAGGCCCATCTACCTGACGGCCTATATAAGGAGGCGTGGGTCAGTGGAGTGAACCCTAACTCAGTTCACTCACTCCCTCTTGCACAACCTTAGCCGCCATCTACTGTTCATCTCTCTGTGCTGCTTTCGGCGATCCCATCCCGACGACGCGTGCACGGTTGGTCGGGAGAGCAGGTGCCTTTGGAACCCTGTCGTTCGAGATCATGCCTGGGAGAACGGCAATAAGGTTTTTGGGGAGCGGCTCGACGTGACTGCTCCTAATCCGTCCCGTCCGCCTCTGCTTCTACTACTTCCCATGCATGGACTCCATGGCTGACGACGAAGTGCAAAGAAGAAGGCCGATGCCGAGGCTGCCGCTGTCGCCGCCGCGTTGGCCTGTCCAACATGAGGGTATGACTCGTCCATCTCCTACTTGCTCGTTCATGTGCTGCCCGTATATATGTTTTTTTTGCGAGTGCCGTATATATGTTGTTGTTTTTTTGCGGGTGCCATATATATATGCTATCATAGATGTTTCGGTTCTATGTACTGTACGTACTCACATGCTTAGGTATCAGTATAAGATGCATACCTTATTTGTCATGCTTACTTCCGGTGGTCAGTAAGAGTAGGCCGAATATACGACATGGAGACATGCCCAGCGTATCCTGGCCATTACACACTGATCGCTGGGACCGGCTTGTCTTCCGGTGGTCCTTCTGGTGGGGTCGTCGTGGCAGGCGTGACAGGGAGACCGGTTCGTGCGTATCCATGTGAAGTTAAAAACCAACATTATTAGCCTCCCGCGCTGCAGGAAGGAAGTGGAGAAAGTGGTGATGCCTTGCGTCGCGCGGCACCGCTCGACCGGGAGACTGTTTGACCACAGTCCACACACGACGCGAGCGCTCATGACATCGATGGTCAATAAGAGTAGACCAAATACGTACCGTACCAATCTTCCACGTGCGTCTCCTCGCGGCGGCAAAATCCCACGGTGCGTGCTCGCTTGCTTGCCGCAAAAGAGCAGCCAGGACAAGGTCTTGTACGTCACGCGTGACATGGCCTTTTCCCGTGCTCGCCAAGTTGCCTCGATCCTTCATTTGCTTTTATAATAATTCTTCCGCGCTTCAGCTTGCATGCCAAGTCTAAAGTCTAATCATCCCGCGCGTCCATCAGGGCCCATATAAACGGCCGGGCACACAAGTCCCAAGGCATTTGGAAGCGTTATCCATCCTAGGCTATTAGCTATAGCAGCTTACTACCTCGCAAAAAAAAAAAAAAAAAAAGCTATAGCAGCTTACTTAAGCAAGGAAGCAGCAGTGCAAGAAGAGTTCAGCGGAGGAACATGGCGTCTATGATGGGAGGAGACTTCGTGGAGGCCTACGTGCTCAAGAACGCATACAAGGAGAAGATGAGGCGCATGGACCAAGCAGAAGCGGCGCTTGACGGCGCAAAGAGCAGCAAGGACAAGGAGGCCGCCGTCGCCGCTGGAGAGAAGAAGGCTGCTGGTGGTGCGAGCACTAGGGGTGGATTCTTTGGCCTCATGAAGAAGAAGGTGCACCCCAAACCCAAAGCGGCGGCGCCGGCTACTTCCTCTTGATTATATTGCTACTGTATTTGCTACGCCACGAAATTGTAAGCCGCAGCTTTCTTCTAGCTAGGAGCGTATGTGTGTAAGTTTGCTTCTCTTGGATTGGAGGAGTGTGTAACACATCACTGGATGTAATGTTAATTGGTCAAAAAAAGTTGACAAAAATTAAGTGAACAATAATCTTTTTACTTGTCTGCATTATTATTATTTTTTACGTGAAAGACAGGTGCTCTTCCCATTTTATATAGATAGGAGAAGGGAGAAAACAAATATATTCAAGAGTTATTTACAAACCTAGCCACGGAACTATTTGCATGGCCCAAGGGCGGGCTACACAGCCGGCGCAACGGCCAAACGCACTTGATTTAAGTCCTCCATGACAAGGTAGGCCACATCTAGCACAGCACGCCAAACATCCTTGAATATACGCGCATTGCGCTCCTTCCAAACATTCCAAAGCACAAAGATAGTCGTGTGACCAAACCTCCTGCAAGCACTTGCAACGCACCCCAGGGTACGAGAGTTCCACCAATCCTCGAGAAAGTAGACTTGTCTGCACTATGAGATGTTAGTGTATCAGACAGACATGTGGCTGTTTAGTTCCTCGTTTGTTTGGGCTAATTAACGATTTCAGTTCACCTTCATGCCTTTTAAGCTAGCGAAGAAGGTCCCACAAACTGCCGGAGTGCACTGAGCCTGAGTTTAGCCGCTAAAAGAGAGTTGATGCTCTGTTAGAGCATTATGCATTATTGCAGGGGGAATGTTATTTGGCGATCGTTCCCTAGGAGGAAATCCCCAGTGAACTCCCTCATAGCCACATGATCAAGATCCGACGTGGTAGTTTTCAGACAAAAATGCACTAAAATAAACGAAATGCCATGCTTTTTGTAAAAATGACATCCCCAAACACTAAAACTGCTAGCCGCACCGTTCGCAAATGCCATCCTAGCCGGTCGCTGGCTATTTCAGTCCTATTGCACTGAAGGCGGATATTTATGCCTTCTCGCTCCTTTTCTAATTATTAAAACAAAATTATACTAAAGTTGCATCAATTAATTTGAATCGGAGGGAGTACTTTTTTTGTCTCCCGCAAAAAAAACACTACCTTTTTCATGCAAAAGCAAAAATAACTTTTTTTTGTAACAATAGCAGAAACAACTTGTCTTGCTCTCGATTGCGTACATCGAGTGATTCCTAATCATACCCCGCAAAAGTGATATTTAATTATGACGATAAGGCCATGAATATTACTCCCTCGATCGGAAATACGATGGGAGGGAGTAGTAGTTACGATATATCGTGAATGGCAAGAACTACTTAAACGAAGACTGAAAGTGCTAGTTATCGACTAAGAGGGGGTGAATAGGCGATTTTTATGAAAGTCTTCAAAGACAGATGCCTTCGAAGACAAACAGCTAAAATGAACCTATGAGATATGCAGCGGAAGATAAACTACACTAGATAGGCCATAGTCAAGTAAGTAATACAATGAAAGCACGAAGACAAATAACAGCTAGGTAGAACAGATCGTAATAGGAAGACAGTATGAAGCCAATCAGATAATAGTCTTCGCACAATGAAGTCAAACAGATCAGCCAAATAAGCAATGACTTCACGAAGACAAACTGAAATGTAAATGAGCTGGGGGATAGAATCAATAGTTCGGTGAACACAAGGATTTGGTAGACCAGTTCCAGTTGCTGTGACAACTGTACGTCTGGTTAGGGAGGCTGAGATTGAACTCAGAAGACCACGTCTTCACCTTATTCCCCTTGAGCTAAGGACACCCAGTCATCGCCCAATTACTCTGGTAAGTCTTCAAGGTAGACTTCCAAACCTTCACAGACTCCGTTCACCGGCGATCCACAATGACTCTTGGATGCTCAGAACGCGACGCCTAACCGGCTGGAGGATACACAGTCATCAAGTGTAACAAGTCTTCAGGTCACGCGGACAGAAAGACTTCTGTGATGCCTAACACTCTTTGGCTCTGGGAGTTTTGGGCTTTGTCCTCGCAAGGATCTCTCTCTCAAAGGCTTCGGAGGTGGTTTGCTCTCAAACGACAAAAGACGTACATTAATTCTGAGCAGCCATCAACTTATGGTGGAGGGGGTGGGCTATTTATAGCCAGCAGGTAACCCGACATGATATGTCCGAAATGACCCTGGGTCACTAAGGAACCGACACGTGTCCAACAGTCGGATTTCAAACACACGCGGCAGCTTAGCTTGGGCTACAAGCAAGGCTGACTCATTCAACTCTGGATAAAATTTGCTCTCATTGTCTTCACTCGAAGACATAGGATTTGGGTTGAGCATCACATCAGTCTTCTGACTTTGTTCACTTGGACCTCACTTAACAGTTCGGTGGTTCCTATGACACAATAAAGAAGAAAAGGAAACTACGAAAGAAACTATGTCTTCGCACTCCATAGTCTTCAAGTGAATGTCTTCACATGTCATTATTTTCAACGTGATTGTCTTCACGAACCACCATTGTCTTCAATGTCTTCATACATTTTTAGGGGTCATCTTTGGTAGGAAAACCGAATCAATGAGGGACTTCTACCTGTGTTATCCTGCAATTCTCACAAACACATTAGTCCCTCAACCACGTTTGTGGTCAATACTCCAAAACCAACTAGTGGTGGCACTAGATGCACTTACAAAGACGATTCCCTAAAAAAAACTTAAACGAAGACGATGATGCGTTGTGTCCTTGTCAGTTGGTTCTTCCTTCAACTCCCAAACCCTCCCTCCCGCGTCGCTCCCGCAGGGGACCGGGAGGGCAAACCCTAGCCGCCGCTGGCCTAGGCCCCCCTCTCCTTCCACTCTCCTCGCCGCCGCCTGGGTACACCGCCGGGCAAAGCCCGGCCAGCGTGGGCGGTGGCGGGGCTTTTCCGCCCTCGCTTGACGCTGGTGCTCGCGGGATCTGGCGTGGGGCGGCGGCGACGCGCTGAAGCGGGGCGCGGCGGCGTGACGGCGGGCGTCGGCGGTGGCGTCATGGACGCCGAGATCCGGCGCGGAGGACTGCATGGTGTGAACTTTCGTGGCGGCGGCGGCTTTGGTGCGGCTAGATGCGGGCGATAGGGGCTCCGCCGGTGGGCCGGTGGCAGCGCGGGGCTCGGCCTCTGGCTCGGATCTGCCGCCTGGGGGCCGGCCTGCCGCGCGGGAGGGTGGGTGGAGACCCGGCCGGGGCTCTACTGGGCGGTGGCCACCGGCAGGTGCTCTGGTGGTGGCCGTGGTGGTTGGTCCCGTGCGGGCGGCGCGGGTGGTGGTCCGGACCGGGGGCGGCGATGGTGCTACTCCTGGGGCAGAGGGCTGCGGATGGCCTGGGCTGGCGGCGTCCGAGGTGATTGTCCGGTGGCGCAGGTTGTGGGACGGCTTGGGCCGCGGTCGGCGGCCACCTTCGTGCTTCGGTGGGGGTGGCTGCAGCGTGGTGGCGGTAGCGCTTGCCCGGCGTGGTCGGGTGGCGGCGACGATCTTCGACCGCGGGCGCTTGGCGGCGGATTGTGGTAGGTTGGTGTGGAGGCCCTCGATGGTGGTGTAGTGGGGGCAGAGCGAGTCGCGGGGAGCCGACGGAGCTGGAGTTGCTTGACGGCCGGAGGTACCGGCTACCACCGGGTGGCTGGGGGTGCCGGCTGTCATGGGAGTCCCCCTGTGTGGATCTGGAGTTGTCGGATCTGACGGCGCGACCCCCTCCCCTCCCCTCCGGGCAGCGCGTGTTGACAGTTGGTCGATGGTGCAGGCTGGCCGCCTGGGCAGGGTTTTGACTTGGTCCCCCTGCCGAGGGCTGGTTGTTCTTCCACGATGTCCACGAGCTCTCCCTGTCCAGGTCGAGGTGGAGACTTGTGGCTGTTTGGGGGAGGCGACCACGTGTTTTGGCGTCGGTGTTGAGTTATCAGAGGGAGTCGGGGCAGCGGCCCTGGATGGTGGGATTCACGATGGGCTTTCCGGCAGGCGTCGTGGTGGCGGTGGTTCCTACACCTATTGGCTGTGTGGACGGCAAGGGTGTAGGGATGGGGGGCTCTGGCATGCTCTAGTGGTGCCCGGATCTCGTATGGTTGGCCTGCCTCTCGCTGTGCTGTTGGCTGGCGGCGTCTCGTGGTGGTAATGGTGGGTTCCCGAGAGAAAGCTCAGCGCTTGGTGCCGGCAACGGCGGCGCCCATGGGTGTTGTTTCCTTCATGAAGGCGTAGTCGTGGGTTCCGTCCATGTTCCAGGGCTCCGGATAAAAACCCTTGTCTGTTCTCAGGCTAGGCAGTGGCGACGCGTTGCGCCGTCACCCTCCTAGGGGCGTTGTTGTGGAGTTATGTCGTTGCCGGTCGGCCCTATACGAGGTGGTAGACTAGCTTTAGGTTTCTTGTTGTATCTTTTGATCCGTTTGTGAGAGAGTCTGCTCTCCACTATGTATCATTTGGCCGTATACTGTTTGGTGTTGTTGCTTTATATATAAAGCGGGGCGAAAGCCTGTTTCGAGCTGTCCTTGTCAGCTAAACAGATACCGCTAGAGTTTTGGGGCCGATTTTCGTGTTTTGACCCTTTTTGAAAAGTTTAGCCAGAGCTGACCCTGGTTCGTAAAAAATTTGGGATCTGATCATTTTTCTATCATCATTGACCTTGACGGTAGGGTTGCACAACCTACTGCCAAGAGCTCTGACGGTAGGAGTTATCGGCACCATCACGCCCGTTTAATGTAAAGAAGACCCTACCGTCGATGACTATGACGGTAGGGTATAACTGCCTACTGCGAGAGTCCTCGGTGGTAGGGTCTGCACGCCGGTGGAGTGTGCCAGTCTAAGTTAACTGAATACAGTATATTACTCGGCTGCATGCAGCCATGTTTATGCGAGTAGCTAGGTAGCTTGGCTACATGGTGATGCGTAGCTAGCTCGTCTGCATGCTACTAGCTAGCTAGCTAGCTCGTCTCCATGCTATGCTATGGAGAGGTACAAACGCATGTGCAGCGGCGCAGTGCATTGATGCGGTGCGGATATCCTACCGTCAAAGACTATGATGGTAGGTTATAATAGGTTACCGTCAAAATTCTTGGCGGTAGGGTATTTTCCACATCGAACGATCGGGACGGCGCAGTTAAATCTTATCGTCAAGACTCGCGACGATAGGTAGTTATACCCTACCGCCAGATACTACGGTCGTAGCAAAAAAGTCAGATCCCGAAACTTTTTGCAACCGAGGTCCGATCTGCCTAAACTTTTGTCAAATGATCAAAACACGAAATTTGGCCGAGTTTAGGGGGGCAGATGAATGTGACAGCTCAAGGTCACAAGAATACGACGGTTCTAGTGCATCCACGTCCCTGGTTATGCAAGCATGAGTATGATATGCTTCCACGTCGAACATATACTCGTTGAAAAGAGTAATCTCGCACGCTTTCTATCTCCAATCCATCGTCACACATGACCACCTTCGATAGACTTGTAAATATATACTCCTATAATAAGATCAAGACGTGCCATATGCCGTCAGCAGCAAGGAATAATTTCCTTTTCAGCTGACAAAACATCGCGCTTGGACATATCAGAAGTGTCCATCGATTGGCATGCGGCAGCCAACGCTTGACACACCGGTGGCATCTGACAAAACCGAATCTGCACGCCATGCCGCAATGCCAGCCTACTTCTTTGACATTAGTTAATTTCCTGGGCATCGCATCACACGTTGACATTAGAATATTAGTAGTAGGTAGTTGCAGCCAAAAGCAAAAGCAAAGTCAGCAGACATGTGTGCATCATATGCATGCTTAGACTAGCCACAATGGATAGTAACTTAGACCAGTAACATGTATATGTTACTAGTTTATGTTACTACATCTATAGTGGGAAGTAATATATGTATGGTGTCATGCAACATTTCATGTATTAGATTGTAGACTCATTTTGTCTTGATATGTGTGATGTTACAGTAACTATCTATGTTACCACATACCTTTCTTTCCCCATTAATTACTCGGCACATTATCTGTTTTGTCTAGAAATATGTGATGTTACCATCTATGTTACTCTCACTATGAGTAGTCTTAGGCTGTGGATAGGATATTAGGATGCCTCGAAAAGTGGCTTACTTCTGATAGAATTGGAAAAAAGTGAGAGCCGTTCCGTATCTTCTTACTCCAAAGTCCACGATCACAACAGCTCAGGAGTGAAGATCATGGTGGTTACGCCAGATTAAGTTATATGATACAGAATACAGTAGGCATCGACCAAATTCTTCAAATCCAGTCCTTCACTGTACAAGTACATTTCACGATAATACAACTATACAAGTATATCGACCAAAAGTCTAAGGTATACATATGTCCCGCCCATCCGCTAACGCTTCTCCGGCAGCTTGGCAAGTCGACTGCGGGCGGCGGCTGGCATGTTCCGACGTCGGCTCATTCGTAGGTGACTTGTGACGGCCTTCGCTCTCTTTCCTCGTCGTTCGGGCGCTATTTCCGTCGAAGGGCTGTCCTTCTCCCAGATGTGGTCCATCGCTCGTCTCGCGTCCGGTGCGGCAGGACTGACCTCGTCTCGCGCACGGTGTAGCAGGACCGAGCTCGTCTCACGCACGGTGCAGCAGGACCGACCTCGTCTCGTACACAGTGCCGCAGGACCGACCTCGTCTCACGCCCGGTGCTGCAAGACGGGCTGATGGAGGACAGATTTGGCCGGCCTTTTGGGTTTCGGCACTGGGGGATGCTCAGGGGTGTGAAAGGCAGGTCCTTTCCGCTCGTCTCTTTGGTTGGGGTTGCGGCGGATCTCGGGTGAGGTGGTGTCATGGTCTTGGATGCCGGGGCGGCGGCCCTGGTGGTGGTAGCCCGAAGCTCAGGGGCAGAGCCCGTGGCTTGGTGTTGCCCGGTGGCCATGGCCGTGTGGGCGGTGTGGTAGTCCGGGTGTGGCGTTCGGTGGCGGTGAGTGTTGGCCGGGTTAAAAATCTTGTTGGGAATCGTTGCATGGAAAACAAAAAAAATTCTATGCACACGCAATGATCTATCCATAGAGATGCATAGCAACGAGGGGAGAGTGTGTCTACGTACCCTCGTAGACCGTAAGCGGAAGCGTTTAACAACACGGCTGATGTAGTCGAACTTCTTCTCGTTCCGACCGATCAAGCACCGAACGTACGACACCTCCGAGTTCTGCACACGTTCAGCTCGACGACGTCCCTCGTCTTCTTGATCTAGCAAGACGTCGAGGTAGTAGATGGGTTCCGTCAGCACGACGGCGTGGTGACAGTGATGGTGAAGTGATCTCCGCAGGGCTTCGCCTAAGCACTACGAAAATATGACCGGGGGTGTAAACGGTGGAGGGGGGCGCCGCACACGGCTAAACAATTGTCTGGGGTGTGCTAGGCGCCCCCCTCCCACATATATATAGGTGGGAGGGGGAGGGGAGAGGCCAGGAGGCGCCCCAAGTAGAACCGAATCCTACTTGGGCTCCTCCCAAGCCGCGCGCCCCCCCTGCCATATATATCGGAGGGGGAAGGAAAGGGAGTAGAGGTGGAAGGAAGGGGGAATCATATTCCCTTTCTTTCTCCATCTTGGCCGGCCCATATGGGGGGCGCACCAGCCCCTTATGGCTGGTGTGTTTCCCCTCTTGGTCCATAAGGCCCATATCTTTTGCCGGGGGTGTCCGGAACCCCTTCCGGTGACCCGATAAGTACCCGGTGACCCCCGAAACACTTCCGGTGTCCGAATACCATCGTCCTATATATCAATCTTTACCTCTCGACCATTTCGAGACTCCTCGTCATGTCCGTGATCTCATCCGGAACTCCAAACAACATTCGGTCACCAAATCACATAACTCATATAATACTATATCGTCAACGAACGTTAAGCGTGTGGACCCTACGGGTTCGAGAACTATGTAGACATGACCGAGACACCTCTCCGGTCAATAACCAATAGCGGAACCTGGATGCTCATATTGGCTCCTACATATTCTACGAAGATCTTTATCGGTCGAACCATTATGACAACATACGTAATTCCCTTTGTCCATCGGTATGTTACTTGCCTGAGATTCAATCGTCGGTATCTTCATACCTAGTTCAATCTCGTTACCGGCAAGTCTCTTTACTTGTTCTGTAATACATCACCTCGTGACCAACTCCTTAGTCGTTTGCTTGCAAGCTTATGATGTGTATTACCGAGAGGGCCCGGAGATACCTCTCCGAAACTCGGAGTGACAAATCCTAATCTCGATCTATGCCAACTCAACAAACACCTTCGGAGATACCTGTAGAGCATCTTTATAATCACCCAGTTATGTTGTGACGTTTGATAGCACACAAGGCATTCCTCCGGTATCCGGGAGTTGCATAATCTCATAGTCGAAGGAATATGTATTTGACATGAAGAAAGCAATAGCAATAAAACTGAACGATCATTATGCTAAGCTAATGGATGGATCTTGTCCATCACATCATTCTCCTAATGATGTGATCCCGTTATCAAATGACAACTCATGTCCATGGTCAGGAAACCTTAACCATCTTTGATCAACGAGCTAGTCTAGTAGAGGCTTACTAGGGACACGGTGTTTGTTTATGTATTCACACATGTATTATGGTTTCCGATCAATACAATTCTAGCATGAATAATAAACCTTTATCATGAATAAGAAAATATAAAATAACAACTTTATTATTGCCTCTAGGGCATATTTCCTTCAGTCTCCCACTTGCACTAGAGTCAATAATCTAGATTACATTGTAATGTGATTTAACACCAATAGTTCACATCTTTATGTGATTAACACCCATAGTTCACATCGCCATGTGACCAACACCCAAAAGGTTTACTAGAGTCAATAATCTAGTTCACATCGCTATGTGATTAACACCCAAAGAGTACTAAGGTGTGATCATGTTTTGCTTGGGAGAGAAGTTTAGTCAACGGGTCTGCCATATTTAGATCCGTATGTATTTTGCAAATTTCTATGTCTACAAAGCTCTGCATGGAGCTACTCTAGCTAATTGCTCCCACTTTCAATATGTATCTAGATTGAGACTTAGAGTCATCTAGATCAGTGTCAAAGCTTGCATCGACGTAACTCTTTACGATGAACTCTTTATCACCTCCATAACCGAGAAACATTTCCTTATTCCTCTAAGCATAATTTTGACCGCTGTCTAGTGATCTACTCTTGGATCACTATTGTACCTCCTTGACAAACTCATGTCAAGGTACACAACAGGTTTGGTACACAGCATGGCATACTTTATAGAACCTATGGCTGAGGCATAGGGAATGACTTTCATTCTCTCTCTATCTTCTACCGTGGTCGGGTTTTGAGTCTTACTCAACTTCACACCTTGTAATACAGGCAAGAACCCCTTCTTGGAATGAACCATTTTGAACTTCTTCAAATCTTATCAAGGTATGTGTTTTGTGAAAGTTCTATTAAGCGTCTTGATCTATCCCTATAGATCTTGATGCCCAATATGTAAGTAGCTTCACCGAGGTCTTTCATTGAAAAATTCTTATTCAAGTATCCTTTTATGCTATCCAGAAATTCTATATCATTTCCAATCAGCAATATGTCATCCACATATAATATCAGAAATGCTACAGAGCTCCCACTCACTTTCTTGTAAATACATGCTTCACCGTAAGTCTGTATAAAACCATATGCTTTGATCACCTTATCAAAGCGTATATTCCAACTTTGAGATGCTTGCACAAGTCTATATATGGATCGTTGGAGTTTGCACACTTTGTTAGCACCATTAGAATTGACAAAACCTTTTGGTTGCATCATATACAACTCTTCTTTAAGAAAAATCCATTAAGGAATGCAGTTTTGACATCCATTTGCCAAATTTCATAAATGCGGTAATTGCTAACATGATTCGGACAGACTTAAGCATCGCTACGAGTGAGAAAATCTCATCGTAGTCAACACCTTGAACTTTGTCGAAAACCTTTCGCGACAAGTCGAGCTTTGTAGATAGTAACACTATCATCAGCGTCCGTCTTCCTCTTGAAGACCCATTTATTTTCAATGGCTTGCCGATCATCGGACAAGTCCACCAAAGTCCACACTTTGTTCTCATACATGGATCCTATCTCAGATTTCATGGCCTCAAGCCATCTGTCGGAATCTGGGCTCATCATAGCTTCTTCATAGTTCGTAGGTTCGCCTTGGTCTATTAACATGACTTTCAGTACAGGATTCCCAGACCACTCTGGTGCGGATCGTGTTCTGGTTGACCTACGAGATTCTGTAGTAACTTGATCCGAAGTTTCATGATCATCATCATTAGCTTCCTCTCTAGTTGGTGTAGGCATCACGGGAACAGATTTCTCTGATGAGCTACTTTCCAATTCGTGAGAAGGTATAATTACCTCATCAAGTTCTACTTTCCTCCCACTCACTTCTTTCGAGAGAAACTCCTCTAGAAAGGTTCCATTCTTGGCAACAGAGATCTTGCCTTTGGATTTGTGGTAGAAGGTGTACCCAATTGTTTCATTTGGGTATCTTATGAAGACGCACTTTTCCGATTTGGGTTCAAGCTTATCAGGCTAAAACCTTTTGACATAAGTGTCGTAACCCCAAACTTTAAGAAACGACAGTTTAGGTTTCTTGCTAAACCACAGTTCATACGGTGTCGTCTCAACGGATTTAGACGGTGCCCTATTTAATGTGAATGCAGCTGTCTCTAATGCATAACTCCAAAACGATAGTGGTAAATCGGTAAGAGACATCATAGATCGCACCATATCTAATAAAGTACGGTTACGACGTTCGGACACACCATTACGCTGTGGTGTTACAGGTGGCGTGAGTTGTGAAACTATTCCATATTTTAAATGAAGGCCAAACTCGTAACTCAAATATTCGCCTCCGTGATCAGATCGTAGAAACTTTATTTTCTTGTTATGATGATTTTCTACTTCACTCTGAAATTCTTTGAACTTTTCAAATGTTTCAGACTTATGTTTCATCAAGTAGATATAACCATATCTGCTCAAATCATCTGTGAAGGTCAGAAAATAACGATACCCGCCGCGTGCTTCAACACTCATCGGACCGCATGCATCGGTATGTATTACTTCCAATAAGTCATTAGCTCGCTCCATTGTTCCGGAGAACGGAGTTTTAGTCATCTTGCCCATGAGGCATGGTTCGCAAGTATCAAATGATTCATAATCAAGTGATTCCAAAAGTCCATCTGCATGGAGTTTTTTCATGCGCTTTACACCAAAATGACCTAAACGGTAGTGCCACAAATATGTTGCACTATCATTATCAACTTTGCATCTTTTGGCATCAATATTATGAATATGTGTATCACTACGATCGAGATTCAATAAATCATTTACAATGAGTGCATGGCCATAGAAGGTTTTATTCATGTAAACAGAACAACAATTATTCTCTAACTTAAATGAATAACCGTATCGCAATAAACATGATCCAAACACATTCATGCTCAACGCAAACACTAAATAACATTTATTTATTTAGGTCCAACACTAATCCCGAAGATAGAGGGAGTGTGCGATGGTGATCTTATCAACCTTGGAATCACTTCCAACACACATCATCACCTCATCATTATCTTGTCTCTGTTCATTTTGCAACTCCTATTTCGAGTTACTAATGTTAGCAACTAAACCGGTATCAAATACACAGGGGCTACTATGAACATTAGTAAAATACACATCAATATCACGTATATCAAATATACTTTTGTTCACTTTGCCATCCTTCTTATCCGCCAAATACTTGGGGTAGTTCCGCTTCCAGTAACCATTTCCTTTGCAGTAGAAGCACTTAGTTTCAGGTTTGGGTCTAGCTTTGGGCTTCTTCATGAGAGTGACAACTTGCTTGCCATTCTTCTTGAAGTTCCCTTTCTTTCCCTCGCCCTTTTTCTTGAAACTAGTGGTCTTGTCAACCATCAACACTTGATGCTCTTTCTTGATTTCTACCTTCGCCGATTTTAGTATCGCGAAGAGCTCGGGAATCGTTTTCGTCATCCCTTGCATATTATAGTTCATCACGAAGTTCTTGTAGCTTGGTGATAGTGACTAGAGAACTTTGTCAATCACTATCTTATCTGGAAGATTAACTCCCACTTGATTCAAGCGATTGTAGTACCCAGACATTCTGAGCACAAGCTCACTGGCTGAGCTATTCTCCTCCATCTTGTAGGCAAAGTACTTGTCAGAGGTCTTATACCTCTCGACACGGGCATGAGTCTGAAATACCAATTTCATCTCTTTGGAACATCTCATATGCTCCGTGGCGTTTAAAACATTTTTGAAGTCCCGGTTCTAAGCCGTAAAGCATGGCGCACTAAACTATCAAGTAGTTATCATATCGATCTTGCCAAACATTCATAACGTCTGCATATACTCCTGCAATAGATCTGTCACCTAGCGGTGCATCAAGGACATAATTCTTCTGTGCAGCAATGAGGATAATCCTCAGATCACGGACCCAGTCCGCATCATTGCTACTATCATCTTTCAACTTAGTTTTCTCTAGGAACATATCAAAATTCAAGGAAACGGTAGCACGGGCCATTGACGTACAACATAGATATGCAAAAACTATCAGGACTAAGTTCATGATAAATTAAGTTCAATTAATCATATTACTTAAGAACTCCCACTTAGATAGACATCCCTTGA